>VWZY01008463.1:218720-248940 GCA_013399075.1 Chloroceryle aenea | reverse complement strand
AATTTTGTTTTTTTGTTTTTTTTTTTTTTTTTTTTTTTTTTTTTTTTTTTTTTTTTTTTTTTTTTTTTTTTTTTTGTTTTGTTTTGTTTGTTTTTTTTTGTTTTTTTTTTCCTCCAGTCTGTCAAGATATAGCTAAACTTGGATTTAAAATAAAACTATAGATAAATCTAATTTCTCTTTCTCCCCCACCCCACAACTTATCAACATTCATACGTTAGACTATGTGGAAGATTATTATTTTATAATGATAAATAAAGAGTATAATAGTACACTAAAATCAGGCTGCTCTTGATCAGTTTTCTGTTACTGTTTTCAGTGATGATCACAGCAGATGATTATTGCATACATTTGATCTTACTAATTTTTTGCTAGCTCGTGATATCTCATTCCTTTTAATATTGATTAGCACTCAAGGACTGTCCTTGTTTCTTCAGACACTCCTGAGCTTTACCTATATTTTCTAAAATGCTGATGGTACTATGGGGCAAGAATTCTCAGTTTGGTCTTTTGAGGCTGTTTGAAAAGTGTGAGCCTGTAAAGGTAGAAAAATAATTCTTTGCACACTTCATGGTCTGTCACACCCATGAGAGGCATGCTGCTGTAGCAGTGGCTGTGAAGCTGGGTCAGGACTGCACTAAGTCTCAGCTTAGTGGATTTGTGCCTCTGTTATCATCCCTAAACTCCTAGTATGGAAATTTAGGCTGTAATCATGGGGATTCATAATTTTAACATTGTGCTATATGCTCAAGTTTTGAGTACTTTGATGATAGGCCCTTCAAAAATTCTTCAAATAATCACATCTTAGTTTTCTGTTGTGACAGAAGTGGGTTACACAAGTATGCTTATTTAAACTATAAGACATACCGTATATTGGTCACTGGCAGTATCAGTGGAAGGCAGACTGTTCTTTCAGGCTATTAGATAAAAATGGGAGCTGCTGTACTCAGCATCTGTGAAAATAGGGACAGTTTCAAATTATCTACTGACATGTTGAAAGCAGTTGAAAGAGCAGGTCTCCAGGCTTTTGGAGGTTAAAGGAGAGTCAAATCAACAGTGGAAGGTGAAGAGTTTAAATGTGAGCAGATCTGTTTTTATATAACATGCTAAATTAAAATGAGTATTTCAGATTTTAAATTATGCATGGTATAAAACAAATGAAAAATAATAGAGATCATAATTTTCTCAGTATATAAGTTTTAGTTGTCAGTGCAACTGTATTCTGTCCCTTTAAATGCAAGAGATGTTATTGGGGCAATCTGACCTTCCAAGAAGGGAAAGCAAGTGCACAAAGGGTTTTGGAAATAACCCTGACTGAATTTTTCTGCAATACACAGTATTACATGTTGCAAGCTTAATAAGAAAGGTAGATGTTTTATGTTCTTTATGACTATTGGGGCTTCATGATGTGAAGGCAATCTTAATTTCAGATTGAAAGCAAAACTGAGACAAGTTGTTTTTTACCCTGTGAATTGCAGCTGATGTACCCTACTGTTGAATTTAGGACTGTGGTTCCCTAGTGTGATTATAATTCTGTCAATCTCATTTGCAAATACGTAAGTCCTGCGGGCTTTGTCAGTGACGTATTCTGTCTCACTTTTAGTATGACATGGGGTGAAACTCCTCTTTTGACACAAATCCATTCATTAGCTGAACTAAACACTGAAAAGATACTGTATACAAAAGGCAAAAATACCATTTGCCTGGTGATAATTACTAGTGTTCATTTTCTCCCTTAAGTGATAGGGCACATCTCACTGTTGCCATAGCAACCCCAATTCTGTCCCATTAACTGCCTAATGTGAATTTATGAATGCAAGTTTCAATGTGTGGAAAGTGGCTCAAAATAGGGAGTGATTCATCATGTACAGCACAGACAGCTGAGTTGCAGGCTGAGTCAGGGTTGTTTGTTTTGGTTTGCAGTGTTAAAGTGGTATGTTGTGATGTAGGTACCCAATTTAAAATGGTGGTTGAATAGCTGGTTTAAGTTTTGAAATGTTCTATAATGCATTACAACATTAACAGAAAAACAGTTTTTTAAAATGAATACTGTGGAAGATAATTCCTCTTTCATAATTATTTGACTGACATTTGAGACATTTCAAAGACAAAACCCTTTTCAACTTAGGTTGATAATGCTCTATATGGTCCTGAATATGCTTCTGAATCCAGTGATGTAATGGGTTTACTCCTATGCTTTAATTAGTATTTCTTTGTTTATACTTCAGGTAAACAAGCCTGTGAGTAAGGAACTGGAAAGNTTTATTTTGCATCAGTGCATCTACATGATAGTAAATTCCTTTACTACATGATTAGCAAGGTTTTTTTGAGTTGAAAATGTGCTGTAAGTCTTTCTCTGAAAAGCATGTTAGACTATTCATTGGTGAGTATAAAGGTATAAGTGTTTAAGTTTACTGGGAATAAAGAAATACACTTCCCTTTACATTGGCTACCTTTCAGAATTAAATTCATGCTACAGGAATATATGTATATATATATATCAATATATATCAATAAAGATTTTTATTGATTAGTACAGAAGTGGAGTCAGACTCTAGTCTTTTTTTCATTATTTGCTTTTCTGTGTATTATGACATTACACTGAGTCATACAGTTCCAGAGGAAGATTTCTGCTTTATTGTAGTCAAGAAATTTGCTTTTCAGGGTTTTTCTGTCTGGAAGTGAAAGACACATTTTTGCTGCAGTCATGTCACTAACAAATTTGGTCAAACACAACTCGTTCCCTTCCTCTTGCTATTTTTCATGGCAAATTTCTATTCTTGCACTGCTACTGTGTGTACCTACTCAGCTCTTCCAACCACCTTTGGCTATTGATTAACACCATCTAGCGAGGTTAATCCCCTTAACATTACTAGTCTTCCAAACATAAAGGCTAATTTTGCTTATAAATCCTTAAACACAGACTTTATTTTGAAGTTAGCAGCATCTGTATCAGGAATGAAGAATTAAAGACACTTTGGGAGCTGATGATGACGTGGTCAGATTAATATATATACAATCTCCCGATTAAAGAAAAATAAAACAAACCCAAACTAATACTTTAAAATCAATCTCAAATTTTTACAAGGAGATTAAATACATGACTGATATAATTGTTAGAAGTCTGACATGAAACATGATGGTGAATTACTAAAATCCCAGAAGCAGCAGATTTTTATTAGAACAGATATCCATCCTGTAAATATTTCTTAACAAATGTGAGGGAGGTAATGGCAACTATGAAGCTTAATCTGCTGACATAAAAATAAATGGGTAAAGTAGGGTAGGGATAACTGTTGACTGATGTCCCAAAAATTCATCTTTCTAGTGTTAACCTTATCTACCAAAACTTGGGTATGTGGTTTTTGTGTATTTAAAGAAAACAAACAAAAAACTAACTCAGATCTCCAGGTCATTTGCTAATTATTTTTGTGTCTGGAGAGATAGCCTTGTATGGGTTCTCTGTTCATTCAAGTGAGAATATGTAATTTGAAGACTTTCCAAAATAAAATGAAATACTGTATTTTGGGATGGTCTGATAACTGACAGTCTTACAATGCATATAGGTGGAACTGGTTGACATTTCAGTGAGTAAGATGTTAAAAAGAAAATTGAAATTTTGTGGATGCTGAAGCTACATATGGATCTGTTTTGGGTTTTAGTCAAAAGTTTAAAGTCAATGCAGGGATTTTATTTTTTTTATATTGCTTATTCTGATAAAATCAAAATAAAGCATTTAATTTCAGAAATGACATAACAGTTCATACTAGATTGCTTTTAACAAGGGTTTTAATTTTGGAAATACAGTTCTGCTAACTCGACTAAGAGAATGAGTTCCTAGTCATCCTCAAAACAGACTCTGCCCAGTTTTTGGGTTTTTCATTTTGTAGCAAAATGAACACAGATATATACCAATTTTGAAGAAACACCATCTGAAATCAGTTTGACAGGTCCATTTTTACTCTCTTATTTACTGTTTCAACCACTGAATGAAAACAGGATTTGTATTTTGCTTTGCCCCTTATGTCAATGTCCTGAATCATCCAGAGCTTTGATGTAGATGTTCCCAGACCTTTTACAGTGAATGCCTAAAGGATAGGGAAAAATGACAAGTTTTAATATAACATTAAAAGAAAGTAACTTTTAGAATATTTAGAATTGCCATACAATTGAAATGAAAACAAAACCAACCAAAACAAAACCAACCAAAAATCTCTGTCATCTTGCTGTTCTAGGTTTCAGTTTCCAAACTTCAGTTTACTTTGTGCCTTTTTGAGATTTAGCAAACTCAGTCCAGGTTTCTGTGGGTGCGAGAACTTTCTTCCCCATCTCTGAAGCCCACCTTGCTGTTTGTGGTGGCTCTTACTCTTGCAGATTCTCACTTCAGCTGTGGTATTTTCCTGTGTTTGCACCTGCTTCAAGAAATATATACCTGGGGGTATAGCACAAGTAAACGATTTTCACAAATCACAAAAAAAAATATTATCTCAAATACATGGTTTACAAATGTAAAAATATACAATGTCCATCTGTCCTATCACTTTATACATCCTGATCAGCATTTGGGAGTGTAGTGGACAGCATAGATAGAATGGGAAGAGTGCTTGAGAAGAGATGCGGTTATGGCAAGTTCAGCTCATTCAAACAGTGCTGTCTTAAGGAGCTTTTTCTCAGTTATGTAGGAAACGTCTTATTATCTTTGACTTATGAGCTAGGAATAGCAGTATGTGCTTTGAAACCTCTTGCTGTCAGGATATGCAGTGAAAAATGTGTCACTGCTTAAAAGATCAGAAAATCTCATAGTCTTATGTGGCTGTTCAGACCTCCAGGTGGTAATTAGGAGGAGATATTTATATCTTTGGTAACTTGTTGCACAAAAGCCCTGATATTACTGGAACACAAACATGTTTAGGCAAATACATTTACATGTGTAGTCATAGGTGTACATGCTTGCTAATAGAGGAGATCTATGCTCATAACTTTTTAACAAATAAAAAGCAACGAATTTATGTCAATCTGTTGGTTTATTTGGAGTATGACATGTTGAAGTTCAGTCTCAGAAAACAGATGGGCATTCAAAATATTTCAAAGGTTAACAAAGACATTAAAGGGAATCTCGCTTTTTATACAAAGAAAATGTAGCCCTTTGCTGCTAACTGGGTGGCCTTCTGAAATGTGTTGGCCTCACAGCTAACATCTTGACTGCAGACAGATCACATGCAGCAATACAGAGAGTTGTTGAAAGTATATCAGACTTGAAAAGCTGAGAGAGGGGAAGGAAGTAGGACACATTGTAAGAGATGCCAGGGAATTTCCTACATTTCAATTACTGGAAATTTTGTAGAGTTGGTTAACGTGAATGTCTGCTAAGGGTATATGCTTGATGTGATACTTTTTACTCACTTGTAATTATTGGAATTGACATCGTGGGGGAAAAAATGTTTCAAAACTGGCAAAAGAATTGTTGAATTTTAAATAAAGCATTTTCTACTAAATGCTGCTGAGTATATGTATGTACTATGAAAGCTCATGAAAGGTATTAGCAGCTGACTAACAAATATTTAGAAAATAGTTTATGCCATATGGAAAACTTCACAGGAGGTTTTCTACATGACTTACATGATTAAGTATTTCAACCTTGATGTTTGGGACCCAGGCTTACTAATAACTTAAGTATACTTAAATCTCGATTACTTAATGCAACCTAAAAAGATTTTAAAATGTAAAGATATTTTAAATATTATTTGAGTACTTATGTACTCTACTTATCACGATTATAGCAATTTTTCTGTAATTGGTATCAAATTGTTATCTTGGAGACACATCAAATACAAGAAAAAACTTTTTTTATATGGAAAAACATGTGTGTTTACAACTGCTTGTACTTTTAGTAAGAATACTAAGTAATAAAGGAACTGACAGTTGTAAGTTCATGGGCTGAACTGGGTTTTACACTTGATTCATATCCTATGCAGCATAACTTTTAAAGATGAATAATGTTTCATCTCCTGCACATGCTTGCTCTTTGTCAAATGATGATAATTTATAAGTGTTTCTATTTATTACTGTGATTTAGAATCAGTATTTAGTTATGTGAAAAAGTAAATGTGAACATATTTTGTTCCAAATAATCTTAATGGTAGAATGGCAATATATTGTCAATAAATTATCTTACTGAAATCTAGCAAATCCCTTACACTTATAGAATTTTTATGATTAATATTTTCTTACTCATTCTGCTTCATAACATAAACATTTTTTTCAATAGGAGCTTAACAAGATTCTTCAACAAATAAGGACAGTAAAAACCATGACTGCTTTTGAGGACTGTTCTCATCAGTCAGTGTGTTCAGTGATTTAGGTCATCTTCAGGGAACAGTAACAATGCCTTTCAAAATGGCAGGTTTTTTTAGTGAAAATTATTCCAAATTACCTTAATGTTCATCAAGAACACTTGCAACTTTCAGCAATTTTGAATTGAGTGTTTCTCTGTAATTTTTTTCAATAGCACATTATATTTCTCCTGCTCTTGAGGAAGGGACTTTCTATTATCCATAAAAATGAACTGAAGATACCCTACAATTAGTTCTAAGCATTTCAAAACTATCTGTTGTAAATGGTCCACTTCTAGCTATGCAGAGGAATGAGGAGAGCAGGCAAATGGAAGCAACCTCAGTAACCTGATGCGCAGATGTTTTTGCTTACTGTAGGGGTGTTTGACTAGATGACCTTTACAGGTCCCTTCCAGCTCAGGCCATTCTATGATTCTATGATAAGACAGGCAAATACAGGTTGAACTAGATGACCTCTAGACGCCCCTTACAACCCAGATGTTTCTATGTTTCTATGTTTCTATGTGACAACAGAAGTTCCTCATTTTCAGGTTCAAACTGAAACTTGAGAGGAGCCTGTACTTTTTCAAAAAACAATGTGCTAGGAAGTAGCCATGTGTTGTACAGATAATTATCTTTATTGAAAAGATTGTACAGCAATTTTAAATTACAATTAGTAAATAAGAGGTTTTCACAGATAATGGGTTTTCTTTGATAAGCCAAGGAGGACCTTTGTCTTGCTGCTTTTTCAGCTTTTGCCAAGTTTATTTGTGTAGTATAGTGTAACACAGACTAAGATCTCCTTAGGGGTTTATTCAGCAAGTGACTGTTAATTGAAAAACTCATTTCAGATAATCCCTGTGAGTGAAATTAATCTCTTGGTTTCAATGAAATCATACATGACTGATTTCATTAATATATTTTACATTTTTTTTTAAATGTCAGGTTTGGATGTTTATTTTTTCATTAAATATTGTGATACTACATTTTTGAAACTTTAAAAAATCATACAATTATTGTTTCTTTAAAATAAAAGTATATAATTCTTCATGCTTTTACTGTATCACAAGCTTTTCAAAAACTGTAACTGCCTTTATTTTCTGTCCCAGTAAAACTTCCTAAAACTGATTGACATACTGCTCAATCTGTTTTAACCTCTATATCAATTCTTTTCCCACTAATAAATACTTAATCTAGGCAGGCATCTTTCACAATTCTGGCATAAGATAGAGTAGGGTACGGATCCCTCTAAAATCTGTAGGGAGATCTTGTATCCTGAAGCAGTATAATGTCATGTAATTTATTTTGTTAAAATGAGCAGCAGTGCTTTCTTCTTCTCTTACCATGTTTTCAAATGTGTTAAATGCTGTACTATGTGCTTACTCCTGCACGGTATTCATGGACTCGATATCCAGCACCGTGCAAGATGAGTGCTCCTTGGTACCTTGCAGGTGAGAGACCAACAAAATTTGCTCTCTTGGGACTACATCATATATATATATATAGCTTTCTTATATAGCTTTATTCTCTATCAGCCTTCTATTTAGGCATCAGATGATGCCAGGGAATGTGAAAGTCAGTTCATCTCAGGGCACATGAGTGCTGTGCGCTTCATATTTGACTGTACGTTCAGCAGTTTCCATCCTGTCTTGGTGCTTGCATTTTTGGAGCTCTGACACACTGCAGCCACCATTAATTAGTTTGTATGTAGCAGCTTATAAAATATGAAAGTGCAACCCTTTTTCCCCTCACGTTCTTCTCCATGTGCCTAAATGCTAATTTGAATGAAGAGTCAATTTTAACCTCTAGCATACTTATAGGAAGCACACCCTTTTCTAGAAGGCAATGTGACATTTTCTCCTGTGCTGGTGTTACAAGGGAGTAGATCTTGCAAGGACTGATATTGTCCAAAAATGCTGAGAGCTCAGGAGAATGTTTTTTATATATTTGGATTTCTCAAGGCATGAGATGAAATGGGGATCTTAGACTGTGTTACCAGCAGTATTAAACTTGCTTCTAGTGTGCAAAACCTGATTTACGTCATTGACGCTGAATAACAAATATGGGTAAATTTTAGCACAGAAAACAAAAAAATGCACCAGATTCTATATTAATGTTCAATATTATGAACACTATGGAGATCTTTCCCCAACTGAGATTTTTCCTTAATGAGACCAAAAAGTTTTCTAACTGGGGAAAATAACCCTATGCAACTTAGTGCTGAAACTAGTGAGGAAATTTTCAAGCCAAACAGCTGAATTTTGCAAAAGTACTCACTATCAAAATACAGATTTTTTTTTAACAAAATTCAGGCAACATTAATATTCTATGCTCCTATCTTCATGGTCTGTATCAAGTAAAATTTCAACCACAAACTCCTGTCTGCAAAATTATATGAGAATAAAGACTTTATGAGGCCAGTCTGGATAATTTTAACCAGTTGTTATACTGGCATAAATGTTGTGCTGTACCCTTTGAATCAGAGACAGAAGGATCAATCCACAATCAGGGCGTTAGTGGCTGGTGCCTGCACAGAAGCATCTGGATGACAGAATTTCCACCTGAATTCAAGCATTAGTATGAACTGATGTGGTCACAGGATATAGGGACGATATGGTTTGACACTGCCCTGTCAGCAAGATTTGCAGGTAAAATTGTATAGAAACTGTCCTTTTAATTTTGTTATGCTCTTGGCGAGAAGAGGCTGAAATCGAAATCGACACTACAGTCTCTCTGGAAATAGTGTATCTGTGTATATGTTGCAATAGGAGGCAGCTTTGCTTTTATATAAACATGTTATGACCCCCTAGCAAGGAAGATTTGGACTGGAGGCAAGAGGAAAATTTAATAAAATATAATCAAGTAGATTACTGTTGTCAGCGATATACATCTGACTTACCTAAGGCTTACCTTCTTGACTTGTTAAAATGTCAAACGGAAGTAACTACCCTTTCCCCATGGATGAACAGATGAAGTGACTGAGATGCTCCTGACTCATAATTGTTTTGTTTATGTGGGGAGTAAAGGAAGACATCTCATTTCCTTTCACTGCAGAAGATTGTGGCATTCCCAACTTGCTAGTGCTGAGAAGACAAGTTAGGCCCCCAGCCTGTAAAACTAATTAGAGAGCTATTCTGCTCCCCTATCAACTGCAACTGTGAGAGGCAATCTCATTAGAGCATGGCCTGCTGAATGCAGACAGCGTTTGTGCCTTTTCAAGCTGTAATGCATTTTTGCTGGTAACATACTCCTAGCAATTATCCTTTTCTCCATCAATTTTGTGGGTGTCTAGAGATTTGCAATATTAACTCTTCTTTATGCCTGTCACTGTTAAAAACATTTAAAAGAAATATATTGTGCCAGCCTTTGGCTCTTATGCAGGTGATGGTAAATTCACTGTCGCTATCTAATCCATCTGTGCTGGTAGTACAGATGCTCCTACATTGATAACTTTAGTGTAGATGTGTGTAAAAGCCTGTCAGTGCTGAGGATCAAATTCAAATGTTGTGAACTCCCTCCTATAGTTTGTTTTTGGACACCTGAGGTGTTAGCAGTACGATAGAATCATAGTGCACCTATGACTGCTATTGAAAACTGCTATTTATTTCTAATTTGAATTTTAGAAACATTCACTAAAAGCACCTCATTTCTTAAAAAAACCTACCACTACAATAAACATATAATCATTCCCCCCAATAAAAATGTAAACAAAAAATACTAGAAAAATGATTGTGTTTATGCACTTTTAAACTTTAGTAACAGTTACATTTTTAAATTGTACAACAGTGTTGATATGGGAAGAATAAAGACTTGCAAAATGTAAAAAAGGAGAAAATACAAATCCCTCTTACAACTGTTAGCTATTCTAAGCTCTTCTCGGTATGAATTGTATGGAAGTGAGACAAAAAAATCTTTTGTTTCTACTATTTGAGTAAGAGTATTCTTTACTGAAGTGACAGAAACTGCTATTTACAAAGCTAATTAAATTAAATAAGTCCTTCTCAGTGGATTAGAAAAAAAAGAAGAAATTTAAGGATTTCAGAGGAAAAGAAGAAAATAAAATTTTATTAGTGTCATAAGTGATGCATAAACCAAAGGCAATTTTATAACAAAATTTTATGCAATTATAAGAGCGGTATTTCATTTCACTACAAGCAGCAAAAATCAGTTTCTTCTTCTGAAGACTGTTTTCATAGTAGTAACAGCCATTTCTCTGAGCTAATGGGGGACCCGCTTTGGTAATAATGTAGCCTGCAGAGTTTCCTCTCTGGTAGCGTACAAGACTGACGGTGTGCTAAATTTCACCTTTTTTTTTTTTTTCCTTCTATGAGAGAAACTTATTAGTAGCTTAAAATGATTACACACTAAGAAGTAAAATTTAAAGTGGAAAATATCAGAACTGACTTTTTCTGCGAATGCTTCCCTCTGATCTGGTAATTTGTCTTTAAACAAACACTTTTGAGGCAAATACATTATACATTTCCAATCAAAATCTAGTTTATAATTTTAAATCTTACTAATGTGATAATATTGCTATTAGTTATCCTTGATAATGAAAGATGTACTATCGGTAACAGTTCTGATCTCCATAACTAAATGTGATTCTTTTATAAAATTTGTTTTTATAGATATATATCAGGTTCATTGTGCTTTTTAATTGCATGGTAGAGAACTGTCCTCTTAAATATTGAGTTCCTTCAGGTTTATTATATTATTATGGAGACATAGCTAACCTAAGCTTAGCTGTGTAAAAGTTAGGTTTCTAGTCTGTATTTATTGTCTCCCATCTCTGCATGGCAAACACAGAAAGATGGGAACGCGCAGGGGGTGAGTCACTCCACCTCCCTCTTTCAGTCAGAAAAACTCAGGTATAGCTGCTAAATTTTTAGGTGACTGAAATTCAATAAAACTATTCTGTCATCAGTGCTGGGCTCTCCATATTGATATTTTCTGCTTTTCCTACTCATCATGAATAAAAATTGAGTAGAAGTCACATAGTTTGCTTTATCTTTCCAGAACAGGCTGCTTCCCATGATGGTTTCAGGGCAGTCAAACAGAGCAGTTCCCGAGTTCAGTTTTCAGGCTGTCTTGTGATGATGAGCCTCCTTTCGAATTTTGCCTGGTTTGTTTTGGCTGGTGTAGTGGAGCTTATGATATGTGCTGTGATGGTTTACAGGCTGCACTTTTTTTTCCCATCTCTTTCTGTATCTAGAATCAATGTGAATGCCATTTAGAAAAACCAAACCAAAACACATGCTGTAAGTTATTAAAATAATTTTAAAAAGCACTATTGACTCAACAAGACTAAGCAGATGGAGCCTGAGGCATCTGATTTTTTCACTAAATTTTTGATGGAAAGTATGACTTGCATTCAGGCAGTTTTGCTTGTGAGTGCTGTATATAAAAAGTAATCTTGCTTCTTCGCTGTTGCATCTCAGAGAGGATCGTAAAGCTGGTTTTATACTGTTTTACCCATTGTGAAGCTTATTAACATGATAACCAGACTTTTTTTAAGAAAAAAAGTGATGACTATATTAAAATACTGAACCAAGCTTATTTTTAAGAAAAAGGGCTTTACCTTTCTTTTCCCCCCATTCATGGTTCAAAATGTTACCCAGCAGTGGGTGGGTCTTGCTGAAAACAAAACACACTCTACGCTGGGATCATTCAGACCCCAAAATGGGGAAGCTTTAGGGTGGCCTTAGTTTAGAAGTTTTCTAATGAGCATGTCTTCTGAAAACTCATTAGTGAGACGGAAGTTCTTTCTGAGAAAATATTCCTCTTGCTCTGGGGGAGGGACCAATCAACTCCCTGAAAAGGCATCTTGACTCAAAGAGCTGGTGGGAGTTTGATGAGTACTGTCTGGTATTTGTCTCCTTTCTGGGATGCAGAGAGCAGTCCCTGAAGGTAACACTGCCACCTTGGGCTTCAGCACTGTAAAAGCACAAGTAGGAAGTTCCAGGAGAATTGTTTTTTACCATGGAGAGCTGCTTGTTACCCTAAGGCAGGGAGACACAAACCCTGATGTTTCTTTTCAAGCACAGAGTTTTATCCCTTCTCATGGACAGTTAAACAAAGATGCATCACAATGATATTTTCTTACTCTTTAGTGGTTTCTTCTGGCTATTTTCTGGTGCCTTTAAGAAATTTCTCCTACAAAGAAGTTCTACTAACCATTTCATTTCCAGTATCTCTGTAATTTGAGTTTTTTTTTTCTTCCCCCTGTACCTTCTATAATCTCATGTTTTACTAATTAGAAAGCATAAATTTCTTTTTCTCTTACTGTAACACTTGGAGAGTTTATTTGTCTTCAGTTTGCATGGACTGATGTTACAGCAAATGGTATTTGTGTAGACAGAGATTTCTAAGATAATGCTTTCTAAAAGTTTCACCATGGGCAAGAAAAAAATCACTTTTTGTGAATAATTGTCCAGTGTATACTTTGGGTGAAATATTTCTGTTTATCCCATGGACAAGAAAGAAAGAAAGAAAGAAATATAAAGAAAGAAAGAAATATAAAGAAAGAAAAAGCGTGCTAGCACATAAAAATTTCAGAATAATGTTTTGGGGTTTTTTTAATAGACTCCGAATTATGTCTCATGAAACTACTCCAGTAGCTAAGGGTACATCTACTATATCTGTAATTATTAAGAAGATATAGGGAAAAGTAAGGATAAGCATCTCCCTGCATGTGGCCAAAAAACACCACATGTGTGACTAGGTTAGAAAGGGGTGAACCACTTCAAATACATGTTGAAGATGTTGAAGCATCAAATAAACTTCACCAGCCTAATTCCTCTAAATTTTGCATGCATATTATCTTACCACTTGCTGTTTGCACTGTTCTGGTTGTGATTTGTAGCTGTGAATGGTCAAGGACAAACAACGAGTTGTCTGCAGGAGAAATAATTACTGGGGGACACACCTGATGCAGCTGTTAAAAAGAAAGAAAAATTTAAAGGTCAAGTATCTAATTAAGATACTAATTGTCTTTAAGAAAGGGGAGAAAACCACCTTTCCTCTGCATAGTAAAGCATTCTCTTCAACTGATCTTGTAAAAAAGAACATTAATTCCTTTCATAAAACAAGTACAGTTTCATACACTGTATGTAAATGATCCTTGGAAATTGCCTTATCTTATTTAAAAGGGTATATGAATAGCTTCTGTATTTAGTTAAATGGTAGTCATAGTCTATATTCATATTCAACAGAAATAACAAATGCAATATAAATAGTATAAAACCCACAAATCTTATGAAATCTCTTTGATGGGTTTGTTATACTTAATTACATGCTTGTAAACAAAGTAAGCTTCACAGTTGTGGCTAGTGTGATACAATAAGAATATGTATCAGAAATGAGAGATTTGAAATCTGTTTTAAAGGAATAGTAAGTATCAACAATGGGATAAGAAAAATATAAGCATCTGTAATTGTTTATTTTGGTAAAACTACATGAAAAATTCTGAATTAGTAAAGGGGAATTTTGACTGATGGCTTGCAAAGTGCTCACAAGGGAGTTAATAAACCATTAACATGATGTATATTCTTCTTATGATGGTCATCTTTCCAGTTGAGTGCCAGAGCCAGTCTGTCCCTATGTCACTTAAATAAGCCATATGTTTTATTCATTCTCTTAAAGAAGAGACATTATGGTTACTCTCATAAGTAAAATGAGTGGTGGAGTGGTGACTTTTTAACAATTTTTTACAATGATGGAGATGTTTTGTCACATTTATGTGATTAGGCAGATACTGTAAGACATCCAGCCTATAGCTTGAGACAAGTCATGTTCATGTGTGGAATAGCAAGTTGCAGCTGTCATTTTAATTGGCTTTACTTACTGTATTTATGGGACATCACTGCAGAATTCTTATTTATTTTTCCTGTTTTAGAGGAGATTGATCTATGATTATGGCTGTTGATTTTGTTTACCAAATGGAACAATTAGTTTCCTGCCCAAACATCTCAGTATAATCTAGCACCTGCAATTTACCTCAAATGTATTCATGCACTCGCTGCTTCAAAAACTGATTAACTATATTACAACTACAAGAACTAATGCTCTCTGAAAAGCTGCTGTAAACTGGCTTTGAGCATGGCTTTGCTTTTGCGCATAAAGTGAAGAGTGCTCCCCACTGCAGTCTGCAGCAAGGAAATCTGCTTTGTAGTTGCTATTATGTTCCAGGAGCTTCTGCACCCCTTGCTGTGGCCTCAGGTCAGCCAGGAATGCTTACATCTAGTTTCAGAAAGGCATTTAATTGTGTTCTTAACATTAAATTCAGCAAGATTTATACACATACTTAACTTCAACACTTGCTTGCCATTATCAGGAAGAGTGGTTTGCTCAATTGGGATTACAGAAAGGAAGGAGATTATCCTGGTGAGGTAGATATTCATGGGTGCCTGCATCTATGCCAACATCAAAGAGTTCTTTTTTCAGCTCAGAAGCACTCAGATCAAAACCACAATGCTTCCTTTCCAATGATGTGGTTAGTGGAGGAGAGAATGCAAGCTCTTGCCTCTCTAAAAACAGCCCTTATTGCTCCACATCCTTGCTGTTCCATCAAGACAATGGAGGGCACTTTGGAGTTGCCTTTCTCCCCCACTTTTTTCCTTCCATAGAGAAGCTGGCATTGAGCCTTCTTCCCCTTGAGGATGCCAAAGTGGTGTGGAGGGGAGGGCTGCAACTGTGGAAGGAAGGCTCTAGTTACTCACTGGTCCTGCTCTATGAGTTACCGTATTTCTGTTATTCTCTCAGAAAATGTCAGGTCCCAGTGTTGTGCTCTTCTCTCCAGCATCACAACTTCCCAGTTGCTTGCTCAGTGCCTGTCCATTTTTGTGCTTCACATTTTTAGGATAGAACCTACTACTTCATTTATTAACATAAAATTCAAATTATCAACAGCCAATCTGCATTGACTTTCTAGTTGCATTGACTAGTCTAATACTGCTCCAGCTTAACTGCCACATTTTTCCTTGGAATTTACCTGAGATACTACTTTAGTTATCTCCCTGAAGAGCATGGGAGACCATAGCCACATAAATTTCTGACAAGGTACTACATTAAAGGCTTCAAAAGAAGATGAGGTAGAGGGGATGCAGGACAGATTAAGAATTGGAATGGAAGCATATGGTCATTTTTTATGATAAACACAGGCCTCCAGATGATTCCTATGAGGATATGTGCTGTTTGTGTGTAAGTTAGGTCTGTAAAAGGGAATTAACATTCAGTTGACAGAAGTCTGTATGTGATACCTCATTTTATGCTGTGAGTCATTGCTTTTAACTTATTTTCTTTTAATTTACCAATGGTGTAAGCAGAACATTTTAATACACCATGTGTATTCTTAGTAGGCAATAACATTATCCTTTCTGACATAAATGTCCTTTGTTAATATTCAACTAAAGCCTGGAAAAACCTCATATTCTCTAATTAGAGAGTTTTTGCATCAGAACTGAAATTTAAGTTACAGGCTATGTTCTGATGATCATTTATTCAGAAACTATACCCAGTCCAACATCTTTCCTACTGGATCACACTATTACTACACACTGATCTCAGGGGCAAATTGTCCTTTCAGTTTGCAGTGCTGCAAGGAGTAGGTTGGAATCCTGGACAAACTAGCACCCAAAACTTAGAAGGAATTCAGAAAAAAATCCATCAATGATGATTAGATTTAGATTGCATGAAGACATATTAAAAACTAATTATATAGAATTTGTCTAAAAGATTAATTAAACCAGTGCCGAATTATTCTCACAGGAGAAAGACAAGAATGATTAGGATCAAGGAGAGGGGATCCATTTCTATTTCTCAAAAAAATTCCACAGTGAATGCTGTTTATGAGACTGTTGCTTTGCTACAGTCTACAGAAATTACTTGCTAGTGTGGGCAGTGTGATTTGCAGCAGACAGTGTCCTTGTCTATATTACTTTTTATAATGAACTGAATGTTGCTTAATTTGCAATTGTACTCTCATGCCAATTGCTGTTTCATACTTCTCTCACAAATTCTGAGAATGAGGTTCATGGTAGATTAGCCAGACAGTGTTTACTGTGACTGCCCACTACATACTCAGAAACATCAAATGACAGTCAATTTAGTAGAGTTTTAAGCAATCAGTTGGAAAGTAGAAGTTGGAGCCCCTCAAACCTTGCAAGTCTCAATCAGGGAGGAAAGAAAAGCAAAGATTTACTCTGCAGTTGTTGAACACCTGATGAGGTGCTTGAACTCTCATGTAGCAGCACTGAGTGCTTGGGATTTTTGTGGATTAGCCCAAGTGCATAGTATCTTGAAAATCATATTGTAACCACAAGCTCAGTAAATAATAGAATGAGGTTTGGTTTTGACAGAAAGATCCTACAGAGGATAGGTAGAAAGTGCTATAGTTACAAGCCAGGCTCTCGAGTGGCACCCTGTGCTCTTCCAACCTGCAAATGAAGTGTACAATGGAGGGGTTTTCCATCAGTATTTCAGGATATACCTATGACCCCAATCAGCACACAAATATTGTTATTCAATCCTACTTAATCAAAACTGAAGTCCTTGAGTTTTCTTTAATATCTAAGAGGTGTTTTCTTTTGTTTTCAGCATGGATGGGTTGCCTTGTAATATTTCAGAACAGTGGAAACACTTGCAACAGTTATGTCTGTGCAAAAGTTCATTCCATTTTCATGCATATACGTATCCACTTCCCAAGGAATAATTATATTTTAATATTTGTATTACAGTGTTGATCACAAGCCCTAGTCAGGATCAGGGACCTGTTTGGTTTTGGGCTCTGCTCTCTTCTCTTCTCTTCTCTTCTCTTCTCTTCTCTTCTCTTCTCTTCTCTTCTCTTCTCAGAAGATGGTCTCAGAGAATGTATGATGGGTGCTGAAAATGGATAACTAGTCTAGGTGTCTTTGCTGATGTGAGATTTGGCAAAAATAAAAAGTCTTAGGTTTGGAAGGACAGTGACTTACACTATGGATAGTAGCTGTAATTGAAGATAGCACATCTCTGCGTGCAGTAAGAAAGATTTACAAGTTTCCTCCCTGGGTTGTATTACATTCATGTATCCTCCTCCTATGGTTGTATCTTCATTTCTTCTTTTTAAACTTGTTAAATGTGAACCACGTTGTATAAGAAACTGACAATCAAACAGCATGAGAAAGTGAAAAACATAAACATTGAACTTGGTGATAGAACAAAAAAATTATTTTAAAAGTGAAGAGGAGCAATGAGGAAAAACCACAGTAATAAGCTTCCTGTCTGTTTTACAGGCATTCTCAGATGCACATTGGGAGAAGCTTAACTCCTGTGTATAAATACAATTCCCTCATGAGCACTGTGTAGATGCCCATGAAAACTGGCATGACTGAAAAACAAAAGCCCATGAAGAGCTACAAAGGGAGCATGGAACAATCCAGTTTTTACTTGTTAAGTGAGTTAAAGCATGAAAGAGGGAGCTGAAATTATAATAAGGCAAAAGACGTGCATGAAATAGCAAATATTTTAGAATGCTAACAGTGATGAGCAGGCTAAATGTTTGAATAGGTCAAGCAACAACAAAAAAATAACCTTTAAAAATCCTCCACTTTAACATGGTTTACTGTAATTTTTAAATATAAAATAATTCACTCAGAAAGTGTTCACGAAATTACATTTAAAATAATGTCAAAAGACCATTAAAATATAAAGCTTGAGTCATGATGGTTTTGACAATTTTGCTATAGAAATAAAATTATATACTTTGAGTTTGGGATTTTCTGGCTGTCATGATAGTCACTCATGCCACCAGTAGTAACTCTGGAAATTCATTAATTTTTTACTCAAATACATATACATATACTACACATAGTGCTTCAGAAGGAGGTTTGTTGCAAGCTCTGGAAACTATCATGGCAATGTATGGTTATGAAAAACCAGCACCCGGTGATTTGAATTTACATTGTTCAAGAAAGATTAATCAAAAAATCATAAATCATACTTAAAAATCTATTTTCTTTTGCCGTCTTACAATTTTTCAAAGACAAAGAAGCACCCTCCACCAAGCCAAACAATCCAGTCGCACTGACTAAACACCTGATTAAAACCTTAATATCTAATTCACTTTGTTGAGAGCAGGAGAAACTAACAAATAAGCCTGGTTTCTAAGTCTTTAGATCTTCAGATCAGTGCTTAGCTGTCAATGTGAGCTGCATCTTAAATAGACAGGGAGGACTTGATATATCTACAGTGTCTGCTTTGTATGATTTTAAAAGAGATCATTTGACCTATCTAGAATGTGTTCCTGAGCCACAGAAGATGAATATTGTTTCAATGGCCTTGAAATAAAAAAATGAAATACAAGCAGTGTGAAAAGTGCTATGGTCTTTGCTGTAAGCAAGCTCTCAGTATTGTTAGATTAGCTGGCTTTACTTAGATAAAAAAGAGAATACCAGGAACCTTAGGGTCACAATAATAGCGAGGGAATTTACAAGTTCAACATCTGATTGTGGGCTGTGATCACAACCACAGCATTTGAAGATTCAGTTGGCAGTGCAGGCTAATGAAAGGGCTGTTCTTCAGAGAGTGGAATTTTCGTGCAGTGCCTGTTCTATCCTCTGGAAAAGTCACTATGTGGACTATAGGATTAAATAATATAGCTTTATATGTGACATTTTTTAAAAATTGCACGTTTGCATAACCTTTCCTCTGACCATGTCTATGGACAATAATCTCTCTTGTGTAGGAAAATGAGCACAGAGAAGTTCCCAACTTTTCCTCTGCACCATGTTTCTGCTGCTTTGTTCTTCTAGGGAGGTGCCTTCTCACCCTTCTTTCAGAACTGACAGCAGATTCTTCAAAGAAAGATGTGCAGAGGTGTCGTGCCTCTCAGTCATTTGCAGCCCTCACAGATTAATCTACCATTTTTAGGTCAGTATTTCTCTTGGCTCAAATTCATTTGCCAAAGGTATAGTTCCTAAACATAGGGTCCCCAGTACAAATAGGTTTCATTTGTTGAAGTTGGCATAGGTAGTGACATGTGAGATGTTCTAACACTTTCTGCTTCTTAGCTTATGTCTTACCTTAGCTGATTTACAATTGTTTGTATTTCACTGCAGTGCAGTGGGACATGGTACTTTCATATTCCTTGGTCATTAGAGAACTTCAGTGATGGGATGTGTTGACAGATGTGAAAATAATGCTTAGATCCGTTAGATCTGTTCAAATTAAGGTTAATTTTAAATTTTTGCTGTCTGTGAAGAATTTGCTTTTTTATCACTTGCCCACTGTATTTTACTTTCACATTTGCTCCCTTTTTCCATTTCTGCTGCATATTGGTAACACCATATTTATATTTTCCTGCCCTTTATTTTCCCTGTTTGGTCATCCTGTATTTTATCCTTATATTTAAAGAAAAAAACAAAACAATTTCAGCAACTCAGAACATAACTGCAAGCACAATATCTGAATGTTTAAAATGTGACAGAACTTCTGGGAACTGGTTTATTTCTAGCTCCATCCTCCTTTCTTTAATTTGTGTTAGAAAACTTAATTTGCCAGTCTTTTCCTATCCCTTTCTTCTTCTTCTTATATCTTGTCTAATGTCTGCCATGGTTTACCATCATGATAGGCCCTTCTCCTCGGGCATGGACTGATCGTCAGTGGTCACTACGTTCACTTTTTTCCACTGCAAAAGTTTGTTCAGTCTCTCACTACTGCCTAGTGCCTTAATGTGAAATATAGGACATATTCTGTGTGATATTTTTATCGATATTATTGATTATGCTTGGTCTCAGCCTCCAAGCCAACAGTGCTGAATATTGTAGCAGCAGAAAACAATGTGGAATACTTGAAAAATCAGGGCAGTAAGCCATTTTTTGTGGGTTACATATCTTCAGCTGTAATGAGACATTAAAAGAGTGTATACTTCTCTTCAGCTGTGGCTTTAGATTATATAGATGTGGCTGCAGATAAACTGTCCCTTCAAAACATGGATAATCAGGATAAAATGCTCTACCCCTTCAAGCCCATTATTCTAACAAAAAAATAAAATCTCCCCAAGGCAGCATTGCTGCAATGTCCTTCCTTTTATGAAGAGTGAATTGATTAATCTATAAATATATAACTTAATTTTTAGGGTGACCGTTGTGTATGTCTTCCTAGCATTACCTCTGAGTGACAGTTTACACTTTAAGAGGTTGAAACATTTTTATCGAATTAAACTCATCTGCAACATTACAGTGGTGTGACATTCAAGCACAAACCTCTGAGCAGAGATGAGCCCTGCTTTTTGTCATTTTTGGTGTTCTACAGTGAGTACTCAGCCACTCTGCTGGCTTTCTATTTCCTAACAAATTGTTTTTATTGCACAAAGTATTTTGATATCTACAGTCAGTGTCGAGCAATTTCAATGAAACAAGGAGAGAGAGGGAGAAGGACAAATTAACAAGTAGTTTTTCAGACCTTGCAACTGCTAGAAGTGTAGTTGCTGATAGGACCTTTCAACAGATTCCAAAGTTCCTGTGCAGGTACACACTTAAGAACACAAGTAGGTGGCAAAGTATTGAAGTGATGACAAAGCAGAGGTGAGAAAAATGTGTAGACCAGAAATATTTATTTTCCTTTGACAATAATTTTTTCTTACTAAAGCTGTTGAGATTGATGAATCTCATTCTTCTATCAGTTCACTGGGGACTGTGGGAGATTCCTTGGGTTTACAGCAGAATGCATTTTTGCTCTGCCCATAAAGTGAGCTGAAGGGAGGCTTTGTTAGCTGCAGTTTTCAGTCCAACCTGCAGAACAGTACTTGGATGAGTTCAGAACCACACAAAGTGTTGAAAACTGTAAACAAAAGAAAAAAGTTTTAATGAAGAGGCAATGGTCTAATAAATATCACTTAGGAAACCTGTTATTTTCTTGTCTAAGATGAAATAAATGCCTAAGTTCTTGTTTGGTTGGTTGTTTGGATGGTTTGGGGTTTTTTTTTTTTGGTTGTGATTTTTGTTTGTTTGGTTTGTTTTTTAAAATTATTTTTCATTAAACTATGTAGTCATATAATGAATTAAAGTAGATACATATGTGCATTTGATGAAATTAGGTTATACATACATACCTTGTGTTTTCCCAGTTACTATGGTGAATGTGGATAAAACTAAAATACCAATTCACAGTGAAAAATACTAACCTAGGTAATGCTGTGATAACATCTCTTAGTACAGTGATCCACAAATTCACACTGCAAGTTAGAGTCAAACTGGGATTTACAGTAGAGTCCAGGCAGAAGCTGAATCTGAAAATTAGAGGTCGCTTTGGAAGACCTATTATCAAAAAAAAAAATCAGGTGGCAAGGCTAGAGAGAAGCAGAGACAATAGCAGGAATGGCATTCTACCCTACAGATACTACTATAGATCTTCTAATCAGAAGAAGGACTTAGAGGGAACTTTATCTACCAAAATGTAGATAAAACTAATGTATTTTCCAAAGCTGCTTCCTTCACACAATCAATATAGTCTGAGTCCGCTCAAGACTGAATATAAATCAACAGCCGTTTCTTCCAGTCTGCAATTTAGCTAGCAAATCACTGTCTCACACTTGTCATAGCTTTTGCAATTCATGTTCACTGGATGATTTTATTGAATAACTACCTACCCTTTCTGCAGGGCAACAGAAATGAAAATACAGGTTGAAAATGTCAAGGTTAAATATGGAATTTAACCCACTGTGTTCACAGATTATTTTTTTTTTTTTCCTGTATCTTTTTTAATGGAATGTGTTTAGGATATATCTTCAACTTAGGTTAAGAACAGGTTACTAGTAAACAAAAATGGTTTTTGCCTTGTCTTTTATATAAGCTATTCATGGCTAGTGTTCTTCCTCTCTGGCCTATTCTTCTTCATATTTCATTCCTGTTGTTCTGAGTACTTTAAAATACAAAGTGATACACATTTTCATTCTAAAGTCCATGACAGTGCTAGAAACCTGTCATTTACTGTGAACCAGTCGCTAAACAGTAGTATTGATTGAATTGGAGGGAATTATCACTTAATTTATAGATGCAAATGCTGTAGTTTGACCTGATATTGACTGTAAAATTCTGAGCCAAGTGTCAGAGTTATTACTAATGAGATAAAATACCCCACAGGAAGACTTTGATGATAGTCATGATTTAATATGCTCTTGCAAATGAATACTTAGACAGTGGAGTAATTAACTTGTCAATGTATAAGCCTTTACATTTACTGCTTAGAGTATTATTGGGAATTATGAAATGAAATCCTGTTATTGTAGGGCAGGAATTTTGTATATTAGAGGTATTTCCTCGATGGATTAAAGATCTTATGTCTTTGAAGTACAACACTGTAAGGCCACAAACGAATTGAACATCTCAAGAGTAATCTCAGATTTAAAAAATGAATGAAATGCTAAGACTAAAAAATGTTGTAGCATGTAACTTCCTTTCTTCTTACTCTCATTTAAGATGACTTAACTAGTCAGATATGAGCAACTCAAAAACTATGATGAATTTTTTTTCTGTCTTTCGGGGACATCTCCATTAAACAGCGATTTCCCTGTGTAGTAAATATGCCTATAATATGCAGTGTTTTGTCATATATTATGATTTTTTAAAATCTAAACAGTTGGTAGCTAATTACATATACATGTACTATGTAATGCTCTCTGTAACGTAACATATGTGTCTCCCCTTACACAAGTTTGAGAAACTCAAACATGTTCTACCTGAACATGTTTTCATATTTAAATGAAATGCAATATATTTTTTTTCCAGATACAGATGGATTTTATTCTGGATTACATTCTCTAAGCCATACTAAATTACAAAACATGTTTGCCAATTTACTAGTGTCTCAATTTTCTCTCACCCTCTTGGTTTGTTTTCCTCCCTCCCACCCTTCCTCCCCCAGACTGTAAAAATAAATAAAAGATGAGCTTCTGGTGTTTTCTGATGTTTTCTATAGAAAGTTAAGCTTCACTGACATTGAGTAATTTCTTTTACAGTTCACATGCACTTTGAATTTAAAATTTAATCTGTTCAAATCAGCTTGCATTACCAGGGAATTGTGCTTAGCATGTTACATGAATGATTCAGTAGATCATAATAGCTACCTTAGTAATTTCTTATGAATCATTGAAAGAGATCCCATTAGTAAGCATTAGCGGTAAGTGCTAAGCATTTTCATGAAATTGTATTTCTTGGGTATTGTTGATTCCAAAATCTCTTCTGTAGGTGTCATATGAACAATTGTATGTTGCATGTTAGATTTATTGTGTTTGAAGAAAAGGATACTTGATTTTTTAATATACATTTTTTTACTCTCTGCAACTGATATGAGGAGTGGGCGAGCACAAGCACCACGGCACCATCAAGTGGTTGCCAGCTCACACAGAGTGCTATGGACCAACTGTAAATGTCATGTAAATGTACCTCTGACTTCCACATAAAGACTTTCTTATACTGTACTCAGTTATCACATATGCTACTTCTGAATTTCTAGGAAGTCAAATAGTGTTAACAGCAATTGGAGGAATCAAAATAGCTCATGGAAGTAATAATTATTAAGGGAGGCTGATTTTTGTAAACTTATGTTCCAATGACTTTGAAGTAGCTCTTAATTCAGCAAGAAGACAGTGGAGTGCTTTTTCTTGATTATAGTTCCCTTGAATATTTAAATTATGAATGAAGAATGCCATTGTTCCTTGAAGGATGGTAGTACTTATTTAAATTAACTGCCATTAATAATAAATAAATAAATAGATAAATATCTTCACATTCAAAAACTGTGTTAATCTGTACAGTTGCAGTTATCATCTGTTACTTCTACTTTGAATCTTTCCTTTTATTTTGAATTTATAAAAATCCTAATACAGGAAACTTACAAAAGTTGTTTTTATTTAAGAAAGGTAATTCTCCTAAGAAAGAATCTGTAGACTTTAATATCATTTAGTATTTTGATGTTTTCAATGAAGTGTTTTGAGTGTGATTGTTATTTTAACATTATTATTACTGTAGCTGTTGTTGTAGCTTTATGAACTATGTATTCAAAGAGCAGATACCTATAAATTAAACTTAGGAGTGTCAGCGTAACTACTTACTTATCTTTTGCACTTGTCTTACTCAAAATATTTGTAATGTGAATTAAGTAAATAAACCAGGCACATTTCTCTTTGAAGTACAAGATGGAGGGAGAGTAATCCCTAACCCCTCAGCAGAGAAAGGAGCTCAGTAGGGGAGTTGCTGGGCAGTCAGAATTATATGTGGTCAGCAGCGAGCAGGATTAGAAGATTGCTACAGAGCACATTGAACCACTCTCTACCATACTACATAGCAGCAATATATGAATATATATATAGTTATTGCAGTTGTATGAATATTCATCACATTTTAATAATTCTTTTAGTTTCACAGTATCCCAGAATGCAATGCAAACAAAGTGCAGCTTGCAATCCCATCATCCCCCAGCCTGTATTGATACCAAGGATTTCCTCGAGCCAAGTGCAGGAGATTGCACTTGGCTTTCTTGAACATCATGAGTCTCACATGGGCCCACTTCTCAAGCTTGTCCATGTCCCTTTGGATGGCATTCCGTTTGTCAGGAGTGTCAACTGCACCACTCAGCTTGGTGAGGATGCACTTGATCCCACTGTCTATGTCACTGATGAAGATATTAAACAGTACTCGTCCCAGTATGGACCCCTGAAGGATACCACTTCTCACCAACTCTGTCTGGACATCAAGGCATTAACCCTCTGGATATGACCATCCAACCAGTTCCTCATACTCTGAGCAGTCTTCCCATCAAATACTTATCTCTCCAATTTGGAGAGAAGGATGTTGTTGGTGACAGAGTCTAAGGCCTTACAGACGTCCAGACAGTTGACATCCATAGTTCTTCCCTTGTTCACTAATGTATTCACTCCCTTATAGAAGGCCACTAGGTTGGTCAGGAAGGACTTGCCCTTGGTCAAGCCATGCTGGCTGTCTCAAATCACCTCCCTGTCCTCCATGTGCCTCAGAATAGCTTCTGGGAGGATCTGTTCCATGACCTTCCCAGGCACAGAGGTGAGGCTGACAGTTTGGTAGCCCCAGGGTCCTCCTTTCTACCCTTTTTAAAAATGGGTGCAGTGTTTCCCTTTTTCCAGTCACCAGGGACTTAACCTGATGCAGTAACTTTTCAGATACCATGGGGAGTGGCTTGGCAGCATAAACGTTTTGAAGTGCAATTACCTCCTTGTCTCTGTAGAGATTGTTCTGTGGGTAGAGTCTGCAGAGTTTTGCAGTTATTCTGTTCAACAGACTCTCACTGAAATTTTGCTTGTGTACAAGTTCTGGTTTTGTCCTTGTGATAATGCCTGTTCTTTTAGGTTTGCTAGAGGGATTACATCGTGGTAATAAGCACTGTGCTCATGGTTCGGAAGATTTTGCTCTAATGCATGATGATGCATTAACTCCTAAGTGTACTCATAAGCAAGGTGAATTAAGGTAGGACAAAAAGGAGTAATTATGACATTTCCTAAAAGTTTCAGTGTTGACTTTGCAACTACAATACTTGTTATTAGTTTAGTCTTTGGTGTGTCATATTATGACAAAGAAAAATCTTAGAAAATACTTGGAAGCTGTTAGAAGACATTTCTATATGCCAGGTGTGAACTTTACTCATGAATGGGAGTTCAGTGTAACTTAAAGGAATCAGATTTGCTCCTCTTTTTGAGATGTAAGTAGCAATTCAAGTAAAATGAGCCATGTATCAGTTAACATTCAAGCAAGTTTGTCCTTTTCGAAAGCTTAGCTTGGGAACAGGTGCTGCATATATCTTCATTTAGTAATTTCCCAGTTTTTTAGTTTTACCATAATGCCAGTATTGATAAAAATGGTGTGGTTTTTGAGTAAAATCTGTTATGTGCCTATATAAACAGGATTGTATTTAACTTTTTGTTTGGAAGGCTTATGTTGGACACCATTGATTGATGTAAGTGTAATGAAGGTTAATATAAGCAGGAACAAGATTTATTTCTGACCATAAGAAGTGATCACTTTTTTCAATAACACAATATACATCCATATTGTTGACATAGTAATAAATCAAATGCTTCAGTAAGGATTGGATTGGGAGTGCAAAATATGGTACTTTTGGAGACAGATACATGAAACAAAGTACAAAATAATTTGTGACCACATTTTTTGTCTTCTGTTCTTATTTCCTTAGCTGTTGCAAGAGTGTTTCTATATAGAAGGTCCAAATTATGAGTACTTTGGTATGAAGGCTATCATAACAAAAAAGAATTAATAATTTGTTTTAGTTCGGCACAAGTATCTCAGTTAAATAATATTTCCTACAGTTGTTGTTGTTGTTGTTGTTGTTGTTGTTTGGTTTAGGTTTGGTTTTGTTTTTTTTTAATAGGTCAATCCTGAAATGAAAATGCCTCTTCAAAACAAAAGTTTGAAACAATTTGTTCAGAAAATTGTTTCTAAAAAAATCCAAAAAGGTACTCCAAGATTTTCATCCAGACAGAATTCTTTACCAAATCTGTCTTGAAACTGTGTGTAATTTGGTCATTTCCAAAAAGGACATTTTTACTCAGACTTAAATCTCTGCCAATAAACTGTTTCCAGCCCTGTCATTGTGTCCTGACTGCTCGCAGAATGAAGACCTTCAGGGCAAGAAAAATGTGTCTCTGTATTCTTCTAGGCCACTTAAAACATGTGGGGCTCCACAGTCTGTGAAGAGAACTTAATAATGTTGTTTAAGGAATATTTACAATTAATTTTGATTACTGTATAAAAAATTAATCAGAAATAGTGCCAAGTGAGAGCTTAATACGTACACAAACCTTTTCAGTGTTTCGAATATGCTAAAGTAGGTATGAAAAGCGTGAAAGATAAAGGAGAATTTGGGGCATTTTAAAACCACATTAATTTTCAGAACAGATGCAGGGCCTTTCTGTTTGTTTTTTTGAAGATGTTTCACCTACAATAAAGGAGTTGATTTTGTAAACAACTTTTTTGCAGGTAATTAGTCTGTGATATTTCTATAGCTCTTGTTGATGTTTTGGAAATATTTTGAAATAATTCAGCATTTTTTGTTCTCAAAGTGTTAAGCGTAGGGTTTTTCTCCTGAAATTATTTCACAGTAATAATTTACATGTGTTACATTATCAGCATATAAAATTGGATTCATTTCCTTGAGCTGATTACCAACAATGTAGTATTGAATGCACCTGCTAATTTTTCTCTGCCACGTTCCATTGCACGTGTACTTGTAATTTGCCCATTGTTATTGCTCATTGTCCATGATATCACCAGTAACTAGTACCTTAAACTGCTCCTAAATTTCCAGTGTAGCCTGCCATTTAGTATCATATGAGAAGAGGTTAACAGTGCTACAGCCTTTATATTGTGGTGATTGAAATGTATTTGTAGTAATCAAACAGAAGGGGTATGTGTAAGGCTTGTTTCTCATTGCCCTGGCCAGTTACTCAAATACTTCTTTATAGCCAGTGTGGCTCCTGCACTGCTTGGAGGCAAGGTGGAGTCATGCCTCATTGTGTGGGCCAAATACAGCACCTACACTTGGGGTACTTGTCAAAGTGCAGGGTGCCTGAGAAGAGGGTTGTCTAACTGTACAGACCACATGTCACCAGAGCATTTCTGTGTATACTTCTGTTTTTGTAATTGAGCAGAATTAGAATATTTCTGTCTATTGGTGCCTTAAATTATGATCCCTTCATCTTTGAGCTCCGAGTGGCATGGGGAGAGCCCATGTTGCCCTGAGGAGCAGTGAAGCTGGAGTAGCTCCTCCTCAAGGGGTCTGTGGTGACGAGCCAGTTGGTGCTCTGCTTCAGTGATGGGTGGCCGAGTCATGGAATGCTGCCATTAACTGTGTGATTATCTTCCTTGACTATTCCTATTTATTCAAAAATGTTTTTTTGCTTGCAATGCTAGATGTTTAAGAAACATCAGTTCCCAAAAAGAAGCTACACTACTTTGTTGTTGAGCTAATTATTTACAGTCATGTTGAAAATAAGGAGTCTTACTTATTAAAAAATAGATGAGATTTATCATTGACTTCTGTTTGCTGAGCAAAGAGATCATATCATTGTATTTTTCACTAAGGAAAACACATGCTTTATTCAAACTTGACTTTTATTAGCCTTTAGCAGCTAAGAAAGATCAAAAGCTCTGGTTTTTGAAACTGGAAGAATTTTTTTCTTTAAAAAATAGTTTTCTATAGGTTTGAAAGAATATTTAGAAGCTGAAAGAAGGGAAAAAAAAAAAAAACAGACAATTATTTTTAGGCCTTCCCTTCAAAAACCCTTAGGCTTAAGCAAGTCTAATGTAGTTTGCTCTTTTATCACCTGTACCTGTAACAATTTTTCCATCTGAGAAATAAATTCAGAGGTGAGCTTCTACAGAGTAGCACATAATTTCTGATTTCAAGCCCTGTTAAGAGTTATGAATTTTGTATTCTGATACATGAAAGTATATCTTAGAAGAGTCTTGATGAAGATGGTATTAGAAATGTAAGTCATAATCTGATCTATGCAAATTCATAGATTAAAGAGGAATTTTGCTCTGCTGAAGGACAATAAACTCAGTAGGGTGCTTTAAACTGGAATAATTGGATTAGTGTAAGTAGAAGCCATAAACTACATTAGCTGAAAAAAAGACAAAAAGCTGTGTTATTAGCACTGACTAGTTGGATATTTTTTCCTCAAGAATAATTTTGCTTAAATTAATATAGGCTAAGAAATGTTGGTAAATCACTTCATTTATTATAGACTCTGATACTTAGATATGCAGCCAGAAGTTCAGATTTCGAAAGTTCTTTTGGAAGATTCTAAAATATAGAAAGAAAGGCTTCATCCTGTCTTTCCAGTTGTGAATATGGACAGGTGGTACAGAGAGTCAAGTGGGATTTGAGAATTATGACGAGCATTAAAAACTCAGTTAATGTCATGAGTCATGGTTGGGTAATTCAGTTACAGTCTGTGACCTTCCCCTCTTAATTTCATCATTTACTTCAACCCACGTTAGCAGAGTCTACATCTCCAGCTATTAAAGAATAGTTATATTTCCAACTGAAATGGAAAAAAAATGTGACAAGACATCCAGTTCTGGCACATTCCATAGGATTGCCTATCTATTTTTACAGAGCCAGCTGCATAAAGCATTAAAGATAGTCTTTATACTTATATATCCTCAAAACTGAATTTATAATTTCAGTGAAAATTCAGTTGTTTTTTTTTCTTAACAATACCTGTGTTTCATTATGATTTTATAAATGTTACAATGTCCTGAACGTTAGTATGTTTTATAAAATCATTATACTGTCATATTTTTTTTTTACTTAATTAAATGCGTATTTGATAACAAGAAGGCACATGATGAATTGTGACTTGTAATGAAAGCAGTTGTATTTTACAAAAATACAAGAAAAAATGGTTTCCATTGTTTGCAAGAACAGGTAGGTCGGTGTTTCATCTTTACATGATAATAACGTTGAAATTTGTACTTCAGTACTTTACAATTAAGAATTATATATGAGGACTTGTTAACTTTTCTTAAACATTGCGAGTATTTTTCAGAGGACCTTTCTGTATTTGTGAAATTTCACTGTATTGCATGTGACACATGCCACCTTCTGGATATTGTCAGAATTGCCAGTTGTTTAAATGATGTTCAAAATAATTGGAAAGTGGTTTTGTCCTCCATGTGTCTGTGACAGAAATTAATACAGCTGGTATCCATGCACAGGTTAGCGTATTAGAGGAAGTAGCACTCAGGTCTCAGCCAGACAATGTAGTTATGTACAAAGGTTTTAGTCTGAGGTCTGGTTAAGTCTCAAGCAGTGTTTATTGCTCTAAAAAATAGTTATGTACTTTATCCTCAAAATAAAAGCTA
>VWZY01008463.1:184656-218665 GCA_013399075.1 Chloroceryle aenea | reverse complement strand
GGGGGGAAGGTTGAGAAACACAGAGCTGCTCAGGTGTGAAAAACATGACTATGTTACAGAAGAATAGGAGATGTGTGGTGAAAGCTGTTCAAAGTTAGGCAATTGAAACCAGTTAAATATTCTGGAAAGAATAGACAGATTTTTTTTTTTTATGTAGCTGGTGGTAAAAAGGGAAATGAGGTTTGATTTATTGAGTCTAAAAATGAGTTAGAGTGCCTTGTCAAGACCCTATAATTTCAGTACCCTTTTGTTCCTGTTACAAGTCGGTCTCTCTTCTACAGCTATTAATTTGCAATAACCTTTTCCCAAATAGAAATACTCCCAGGCTTGCACACTGCCTTCAAGTCCACTGCTGGCATTGGAGGAATCTTTATACTCTTTTCTACCCCTCAGCCTTATACCTACAAATGATTACATGCTGCATTGTTGGCTTAAGTTAAACAAACAGGAGTGACTTCTTATGTGCAAGAATACTTGGACATGCTTTTGAAATTCAGCTGCTACCTAATTACAGCTTGCAGTTTAGAAAATTAAAATTATAACTTTCCTGGTCAACTGGAGTTCATCAATTGATGGATCCCAACACTTGATGTAAACAAGATCTCTTCTTACTTTAATCTTTTGCTTATTTTCATTTGTTTTTATTAACAGGCTTAATTTTGTCTTTTGTCTGTTTCCCATTATGAGCTCTTCTCTTTAATAAGGTTTGAGTTCTAAAGAGGATTTTATACATGAATTATATGCAAGCTTAAAGATAATTGAAGAGGAACGTCTTCAGATCTGATTGGTAGTGAGGAGGCAGTCTGGAGGTTATAGCAAAGCTTGCAGCTTGATGTGACACAGCAGAAATTTCAAGCAGAAATGCGTGAAAATGATGTAAAATCTCAAATCTGTGCCTTCAGATATTCTTTCTCCAGCTGCTGTTTCTCTTCAAGTGATGCTCTGTGCAGGCTGTCAAAGTCCTCATGGCAATCAGCACTTACTTTTTTAAAACCTTTTCCAAAATATGTCTTCCCTGGGGAATTTCATCATCTAGTTCAGAAAGGCAAAATGTTTTGTTGTTGTTTTGTTGTTGTTTTTGTTTTTATTATTAGTAGTTGTTGTTTTTTGTTTGGGTTTTGATTTTTTTTTTCCTCAATTCCCTTGTGGCAGTGTGCTGGCTGATGAGCTGAAGGGTTTTTATGCCCTATTAACTGCAAAAGAAGGGAAAAAACCTCTGCCCTTGAGAATTGTCTAAGTGAACTCAGTTTGTTTTTTTTTTTTTTAAATGCAGAATAGGAAGCTAATGAAAGAGCAAGTGCCTTAAAGCTAGGCCATACATGTCTCTGTTAGTTTAACCTTTTAAAGCATCTAGATGTACATTCTGAATGAAGCATGTGATGGAAGAAGAAAAATATAGAAAATGTATTATAAAGAATAATGCTTGGTGTGTAATTAGAGCAGTAAAACAAGTAAACTATATAAAAAAGCCACACTCAAACTCAGCAGTTCATTTCAGGCCACTCCGCCAGAGTTACTGCACTGGGAGAGATTCTAACCTGAGCCTACAAGAAAATTACGCACTGTTCCGTGAATATGGAACTGAAGTAAATATCATAAGGCAAAAGAGGATTCAGATCAGGTTGCAAAGCTCATCCTACACCAAATGTTCCTGTAGCTTTCTGCAGTAAAACTTCAAGCCTGTGCTCCCTAAGGAAGATCTTTCCTGCTCATTCATTGGGTAGAATTTTTACTAACTAAATAGAAGGTAGAAGATTTTTACTCAACTAAACAGAAAAGTCTGCAGCACATCTCTACTTTCTACCATGTGATTCATTTATGTGGCGGCTTCTCAAAAGTGAGACTTTGTTTGAGTGTACATTTTCCAAGAGGTTTGGTTGCATTCTTCACTCCAATGCAAAACAGAATTCAGCCCAAAACATTGCTAACCAAGAGATGCACAGAAGTTATGGGGAGAAACCAGTAAGATGTCAATTCCTAAAGCACATAAATAGTCTTCCCATCTCAGGGAGTGAAAGAGCCACTCAGAGTTGTGTTTGAAAACCTTTGGAATAAAAAAGGCATTTCAGAAAAAAAACCAAAAACCACATCCCAAAACCTGTTCTCAGAGGATTAGCCAGCAATTATATTTTTATATACAGTCAACTCACCATTAACACTTTTGATATACCACATTAAAGTAAACATATGGGATTAAATTCACTTTCATATTATATTTAACTGGTATTTGCTTTAATGGGAGTGTTTTCCCTCTTACCCTGTTAAAGTTGAAGGAGTCTGTACTTGTGTCCTCTAACTCTTTCTTCATGTTGCAAACAACAAAAACAATGACAAAAAAGGTTTGATGTGCCTCAGTATCATATAATAAAACCTATACCATGAGCTTTCCTGTAAAGATCTGCTACACTGTAAGTTGTTTTTATTTAATGGCTTAATGGAAGAGACTGTTGTGATTTTATCTGTGGAAATGAGCACTGGGAAAGAAGTTAATGAGAAGGCACGGAACTGTACTGGTGGTAGATTGAAAGCATTAATTGCTAAAACCTGCTATTTTACTTTGCTTCACCTGAATTAGATGCATCATCAGAGGCATAGATTGTATCTGATGTAGCTCAGACAGAAATGTCAAGGGTAATTCTAACTGAAATTTGTTTATCTAATAAATGTGGTACACACAATGACCAATTACTTAAGTTTAGATTCCATTCACAGAAACAGGTCCTTTCACTATGGATGGACTAGGATACTGACTTTGGCATGAGTAATAAGGAGAGCTTTCAAATAAACTGAGGGAAAGAAGTCATGTAGTTACATTACCTATTTTTATTTAATAAAAAGGTGACAATGAGACAAAAGAGCAGTACTTTTGACAGCAAACAGAAGCAAAGGTAAGGAAAACAATCATTTATGGGGCTTTCCAGTTAAATGATACAGATGATGAAAGGACCATAGTTAATATGGCCTGGAACTCACTGCGCTCCACAAGTCACAGCTCAAAGGTTTGTGCCTAAGTGTGAAAAAATGGGAATTACTCTATATTTTAAAAATGGATATTGTTGGTTTAACAGAAGTATGATCAAGTAAGTAATAGAACAGGCACAGGTACTGAAGGGTTCAGTATATACTAATTATATTGTTATAGAAGCACAGAGTGTAGATAAAACAATTTTATTTGGATCAATATCACTTACATGAAGGAGTTTCAAATGGCATAACGCCAAGATAAAGATTTTAATGTAGAATGTGATATCTTTAAAGATGTTAGAACGAAAAAGACTTCTGAAATATGCATCATTATGGGAGATCAGTCCCTAGTTACAAACTTGAGAACAAATATTACTAAGAAAAGTAGAGCCCAGTTTTCTCAGAAATGAGAGCGGCATTTTTTCACTTCAGTGCCACTGCACCAGCAAGAAGACAGTTTTTATCTTTGATTCTGATAAGTTGTGAAGACATTATAGGAGAACTGTTAGCAAAAAAGTTCCTTGGCTAATGTAGTCATACATTGATGCCATTTAAAATAAGCCTAAATTTACATCAGCTTTCATTTTTAAAATAGCAAATTCTGAGGATTTAAGGAAGCTTCCTACCAAGATCATCTAGACTTGAGATTTGAAGAACTTAGATACTTTAAGTCAAAAGTTCAAAAGAACTCAAAAGAATGTGTAAGGAATATGCATGAGGAAATCCCAAACTAGGGCTGGAAACAAGTAACTTGTAGACTTGCTGTAGGATAGGTTTCAGGGTGGATCTTATTTAAAAATCTCATTAACAACTGTGGCACAAGGTATTTGCCAGTGGCATTTGTAGATCACAAAGTTGAGATGTATCTCAAAGGAAGATGAAAACATCATGGAAGAATATCTCTGAGGTCTATGAATAACATTAATTTGGGCAAAAGATGTAAGTCAGCTTTCTTAGTGACTTTGTATGGGATGATTCATCTGAAAATAACAAAAGAGAAACTTATAGCTGTTGATTGTAAGATAAATATGAGCTCTAAGTGGGATGAAAAGCCAAATGTCATCTTAGAGTTGTTGAATAAAGTATGTTCAATGGAGATAGTGGCATGAAAACTTCCTTATCTGTGGTGTCGGTAAGGTGTCATATGGGGTATTGTTCTCAGTTCTGGCTTCCAAAGTACAGAAAGATGAATATAAACAAACTGGAATACAAATAGAGGGTTTTTAGGATGGTCAGGAGAAGAGTAGATTTATTTTACAGATTACATGAGAGCTTGTCTAGCCAAGTGAATCAGAAGTTGAGAGAGGATATAATTTTTCTTTATGAATGCATTGTGTATGACAGGAAGGAACAAACATTAGGGAAGAAGAAAAGCTGAATGACTGTCACAAGAAAAAAACCAACATAAAATGATTCTGAAAAACATCAGGGGTGGAAATAAAAACCATCAGAGAAATGAAGTTACGGAACAGCTTTCAAATTTAAGTGCTTGGAGAAAAAAAAGGCTTATTTCAGTAAAGATATGGTAGAAATCTATGAAAGGGGTGATATGTAGTGATTTACTGTGATAGCAGAAGACTGAATAACCTAGGTCTAATATACCATCCTGATAAAAAAAGAAATAGAATGTTGGTTCTCCTAAATCAGTTAGATACACGTTTAAAAAAAAAAAAATTTATTTGCATTTATTTCAGTAGGACTCTATAGCAACTCATACAATCCGCCCCTTTTTTTTTTCTTACCCAGCTGCTTCTATATTTCTAATTTTAATATTTCAAACTTCTTCTTGAAATATTCAACTACTCTCAGCTTTTCTGAAGAACTATGAAGTTGTTTTATGTTTCTGTAATCCTACATGTGTCCATAATCATGTTTGCTTGTAGATGTTCTACTTCTGTTGTTTGAGCATTTATAATGCCACTTGTTATATCTCAAGAAATGGCTTATTGTGAACTCACTAAAGAGTAATGTAAATACCAAGAAGAGAATGGAGTTACTTTATGTTCCCCTGTGTGCCCTGGGAGAAAACTGATAATGGGACAGAACTAAGCAAAGGAAGAGAGATGGATACTAGGAAGCTGAGAAATCCCTGTCATAGAGCCATGGAAAACTCTGCTGGAAAAATCCCTAACATAAAGTTAGAAAGATGTAGTTCTGTGGAAATAATACTGTTTCATTTCTCAGTCTAATAGTGATATTTTTTTTTTCTGTACTATCCTCTTCCTTTCTCTTATCAATGCATTGTTATGGTATTACAGAGTACATTCCCACAGGGTGAGTGTTCATAACAATGTAAGCACTATGATGACTAAATACAACTGACTCATAACAAAGGGCAGCAGGAAGGGGGAAATCATAATGTCAGGTCATCAGCTAAGCTACAAGCAGGCTTACTGTTTCGACCACCCTGTTGCTGCTGATACATATTTGAGGCATGAGGCCAAGCTATAACTGAAACAGATATTTTCCCTTAAAATGTTAGAGTAAATGGGCCCAATAAAAAGTCATCCAATAAAAAGTCATTCATTTGTTGTTTTTCCCCTAAACCTTCATTGCTTGTTTTTATGAGCCATTACTACTGCATTCCAGTGCTACTCTATGCCACTGGACTTTGTTCCTATCTATGCCCTGTCCCATCCTTCCACTCTGCTTTATTTCCCTCCCTGCACTAATTCAAAATGGTTTGTATTGGTCTGGATTCTTCTGGCAGCTATTTCTGTCTTATTTGAAATATCTTGGCTTCATTCTCATTTGCAAGAATATTCTACTATTATACTGGTTAGCTGACTTCCAAATCAAATGGCTTATGAAATAACCAAAGTACTCTTATAATGCCGAACTACTTTGTACTGCACAATGACATTTGGAATGAGCATAATTACCATTTCTGGAGACTCCATTGTTTGGGGAGTAATTGTTTTATTCACTATAATTATTATAAAGAAAAGTAAAATTGTTGGATTTCTGGACATTTTTAACTAAGCGTTAAAAAAACTTGTATGGCAGCAGCTTCAGCTTCCTGGGGTTATTCTGGTTTGGAGCATAAGCTCTGGTATCCAAATTTCTCTGGCATTCCCAACAAGCCTGTCTCTGAAGATCCTAGAAATAGTCAGTGTTCTTGACACCTAGCTATGTTATTAATATCTGAGTATTACTACTACTTAATAATCTAAGCACCAAGCTGAGAATAGCTAGCACTAGCAGTTCAGTTCGATCTTAGCACTCATCCAAATCCCCCAAAAAAGAAACTATGCAGTAGGCAAGAAAGAACCTGAACAAAGTTGTGCGGAGAGGGCACTTGGAGAGGTAAAGGAAATAAGAATGCTGGCCTTTGCTCTCTGCTTTTTTGGTGTTACTGCCTGATGAAAGTCTTATGTAAAAAGCATGCAGTTTCCAGGGGATCTGCGTCTGTCTCACAGTTGAGTGTCCTTATCATGGGGTCAGGTTTTATTTGATCCGCTCTTCAGCTGATGACACAGTTTTTGTCTGCACAGAAACATACATGAGCTGCAAGAGCAGAGAGTGCTGTCAGCTAGTACATCTGCTGCTGGCCTAGCAGTTTAGGATAGTCCTCTGTGTCACAGGAGATGTAATTATATTGCTATGCAAGCTGAGTACATGAAAGGCTAGACCTTCCTACTTCAGGCATGAGTTCTTTACCTACAGTTGTGACCTTATTTTTTTTGAAGGGATCTTTCTGAGCGACTGGAGTGCAACTCATCTGCTTGTCTGTGTGAACCTTGACAGGAAGGAAGGAAAGGCTGGAGGGAAACTCTTGTCCTCTCACAGGACAGGTACTCTGGAGAATGAGCATGCATACACAGGGAAGTATGGTTACTGGGTGGAGAGTTTCCATTCCAGTAAGCTGTCCCTGGAAAACATAGGTTACTATAGAACTAGGTACATTTTAGGTCCCTAAACCATGAGGCAGGCCTTAGATTCCACTTATTCTACCTACAACTGTCCTAAATTGTTATTCTAATTCCTTTCACTCCCACCTTGTCCCTCCTAGGATTAGGAAATAATGTCACCCTACACTCTCATGGCTAGTAAACAGAGATGTGCTGCCACTAAAATAAATTTTTGTGATTTTCCTGCTAAGAAAAGTCAGAGACTGACTTGTAGTTTCATTAAAATTTTAAAAATGCATATATATTTTTATTTTTTCCCTCTCCTTGTCCACAATTTATTAACTAATGGTATTCAGAAATTTTATGCCTTAAGCATATTCATAGTTTGAAGATGGAGAAGATATTAGTATCTTTAATGTTAAGTAAATGTGTGCAGAATGTATCCAGGTTGGCCAACATTTACTAAACTGAGGTCTGTATTCCTAAGGGTATCTGGATTTGACACAAAATGAAATCAACCTTCTTATAAAAAAATAACACCAACCCTATGAATAGACATTGCTATAACATTTTGTACAACTTTTAAAAAGCTATTTTGCCCTAAACATGCTGTATTTTAATACTCAAAGCCATTTTACAGTATCATATGACTCTTAAAAAGCACTATGGGATAAATGCCAGTGAAGGATAACAATAAAAGCTAAAATGTGACAATTATGATACAATTATTTTGTATGTTTTCATTTTACCACTATGCTGGTTTTAAAAAAATACTGGTTTCATAAAAACATAATTCTTTTTGATGCCCAGTGCTGCAGGTGGTTGTGAGTACATTGACATTTATGTTTTCATCAGATATTTTTCTCCTTCATGTTGCTTATGTTTCTCATTCTGTGAAAATGGGAAAAAAATCTGGCAGAGAATGAAAGGAAATGTGCCCTGAAAGCTTCACCAAGCATGGTATTAGTTTAGAAGTCCCAAGTAACATAATCTTTTGGCTGGAAATACGGCATAGAATCAGATGTGCTCTTCTATTCTAGAACAAAGCTTGTGTGATTTTTCTGTAACCTGTTGACATGCTTTTGGAGGTTAGTATACTTGGGATTGGATACAGAATGGCCACTTTTCATGAATTGTCACCTGCTTACAACTCTCCATATTTACTGTGTATGAGTGTTAGTAGGAAAAGATATAAATACAAGATAGCAACTATCATTTTAGTAGTAATCAAAACCAATAGGCATAGCAGAAGAATAATTAGCAATGCCATTTTTACCAAAGTCAGCTACAATGAGGGAGGAAAAGAACAAAAAGATATTAAAGCAGAGGTGCAGCCATTTTACAGTATTTCCCTTGCTGTAAATGCTCGTATGTGGCACAATGAATTTAAAAAAAAAGAGTAAGGCAAAGCTTTATTTTAAATTTAGCATGTCACAACAGCAAGCATGAAGGCAAATGGCGTAANTGTGCCAAGACATGTATGAATGTATTGACACATCATAGGTCTTGAAACGAAACCTACTTCTCTGTTTCAAGAATAGGAATAGGATTATTACAGTGGAGTAAAAGTAGGAACATTTTAATAAGTGAAAGAAAACTTGCTATTGCCAGGAAAAGTTTTTTTTTCAGATGTACACAATATTGATCAGCTTTGAGATGACATTCTTTTTTCCATTGACTTTTGTAAATATACCTCAGATTATATCATTAACCAAGTTCAGAACATATGGTCTGAATATCTCATATTTGCTAACATGGTTATATTCATTTCAAGTATATTTGTTAACAGCCATGTGCCAATTCTGCTGAAAATGAAGACATGAATTATGATAAAGTTCAATCATTCTCCTGGTGGCCTCAGCTTGTTTACATCCTGACAATGTACAGTTATGCCAAACAACTTTTGTTTTACAGGGCCTATTTCAACCCCTATAAAGTAGAATATCAGCAAGAAAATAGTGCAAAGTTTAGGAAGGGAGAATAAAGTTAATGGTGTATATACAAGACATAAGTGCAGCAAGTATTTTTAGCATTTTATAGTACAGCTTTAGAATGCTGGTTTTAATCTCTTTACATTTTGAAACACTTGATGCTTTTCAGTGGTGGTACAAACTTCTGCAAAATATATTTATCTTACTTTTCTTTGTTGCCCCTTCAAGGCCCTTTAGAAATAATTAGAGTTCCCCTGAGTTTCATGGACTTGCTGTTGAAAGCCGCTGCTTAGAAAATTAAGCCAAATTGTTTAGAAAGAGAAAGATGTCTGCCAGGAACTAAAGTAATTCTCTGTACTATAAACAATGGTAATATTAGTATTTATATATTTACAAAAGGAAGAGAAGGTTTTAGTCCCAGTTTACATGGTCACATCAAAATATTGAAGCTTATAAAAGTGATTTTAAAGTGACCTGCGTTATCATGGCCAGATCGAATGTCAAACACTGAATAATTTAGCACTTACAAAAGAGACAATAGTTAAAAAAAAAAAAAAAGTATCTCTTTTCTCTTAGGCAATAAATTCAAAGGCAGATAAGGCACGAGGTGTATGCCTGTTGCATTGATGAATATCAGTAATTCCACAGCTGTTTGCAAGACCAAGTTATGGATTAACTACAGATGAAGAAATTAGGAAGTATGGGATAAACTGGTTGAAAAGATTTAAATCACACATCATAAACCATATTTTGTTCATGTTGTTTGAAAAGTGTGATAACTTGTCATTTATGTGAAGACTTCAAAGCATGGTAGTCAACAACCTGTAGTCAGGTGGGATGAAGTCTTTGTGGTATGACCTTCAGTCTTGTGCTACAAAATGGTCCACTGAGAAACTTGGTAAGAAAGTCATGTGATTTTTGTGCTGAATTTAACAATGATGTGGTGATTAACAAAATGGTATCTCTTTCTTAAATGTTTATAAAATCTGTGAAGAAGATAGTACTTGTCTACTGTTCAGCTCTTCAGAGTTACTGTAGATGTTACTACAGTTTGGGAAGAGTTGGAGGGTAAATTGCTCTGAAATAAGATATATTTTCCTGCACATACACTTTCCATTGTTCTTAGATATAAACCAGATGGACTCTCCATAGGAAAGTATTTTGCAACTAATTCTTGATCTCACCTATATGAATGCTATTGTATTTTAGATAATTACTCATGTTACTACAATTGATATGTGACTGGGTTATAAAGAACTAGAAACTTCAAACTGATGGAACTGGTATATGAGGAGATGCAGGAATCCGATATGACAGTCTGTAACAAACTTTTTGCTGATTATACTAAATAGATAAATATCTTACATATACTTCAAATTAATGATGTATTACATTAGGTTTTGATTAGGCTTGATGAGATTTACTTTGTCTGCAACAGTGCTCGACTTACATCAAAAATTACAGAAAAGGAATAAAATGAAAATATTCTCCTTCAGTTTGGTTGAAATGGCCTTAATTTATGTTATTACGCAGCCCATTGAGTTCTTTGAAGAACATCCAAGCTGTTTCCACACTTATTTTTATAGGGATATGGTTTAAATAAAAGGACTATCAGAACTGTTCGTGTTTTCAGCCACATACATTGTCATTACTGGCAGACTATCATCCCATTCCTTTGAAATTAGAAATGTTTGTCCCATATCGCAGGTTTCAGCCATGTTTCTCCATGATTTCTAATTAACATGCTACATTTAATGAGCTGCCCTGAAATATTTGTCTCAGTTTTGTAATTAATATTTCCAGTACCTGCTTTAGGATTCAAAGCTATCATACGGGAGGTTTGCTAAGCACATTCTAATTTTTCTACATCAGCCATCACTATTTGCTCTTTTTGTTTGATATTACAGTGAACCCATGACGTTCTAGACGATCAGTGTCCTTCATGCAAGACACAATATAGTCCAATGGGGAGAAAATTTTATCCCAGACTTGTCTCTAGAATCAGAATCAAAAAGAAAAAGAGATGCACAAAAAATCTCAACAAAACAGAGCAGACAAGCAGTAGGCAAATGTTAATGCCTGGAGCCCCATGGCAGCCTAACCGCAAAATCAGCAAGAGGATTTGCTCTCTTGACTTGCAGATTGGATCCAGCTCACTGGGATACATTTTTGGAGAGGCCCCACAGGCATTTGCAGGGGGAAAGCTCTGAGCACACTGGTTGTGGTTCTGGTACCCCAACTTCTTTCCCCATCACATTTGTGTTTCCATTTCGCACAATTAAATTCCTTTCCTGACTCTTGACCATGGTGCCTGTTTTGATACCGTAACTGGACATAAAAGCAATCTCAGGTCCCTGGATGACACCTTTTTGTCAGAGGAGAGGGATTGTTTCTTCTGGGTTGCGTGACAGGTATACCCCCAAGTATGATGGTGATAGCACTGTGCTACCTTAGAACTGGGTCTTGGATACATTGGGCCTGAGACATTCTGGTGCGCTGTAAGCCAAGAAACAGCCCTCTAGAGGACACTTCTAGGCAGCAGCTTTAAGGTGGCTTTAGTATATGGATCAGGCTGGAAAGGTCAATTAAATTTTCTTCTCACCTCTTGTAACATGGTGGTCTTTATAACTTGTACACCTTTGATATTAATTTTGGGGAGAGTTTCTCTGTCTAAGAGAAATTTCTTGAAAAGACAGTTTCCATTGAGATTAATTTGGATTTTGATTTATTTCTTCCAAATACAGCTTAACGCATTTTCAGTAAAGGTAGTTATTTTTAATATACCTTTGATATAGTTATATTGAATTTTAACTGAAAAGCTGATCTAAAACTACATTTCTCATAGTAAAATCAAATGTTTTCAACAAGAGACACATTCTCCTTAGAATTGTGCCTTAAATAAAACTGTATTTTTAGCCCTGAATGTTTTTATAGAGAAAATGTTTTCATCATCTTTCCCTGCACACAGAAATTTCTGAAGAACAGTGTGGTTTACTCTGAAAGGAACATCTGCATCCATATGGAGTATGGCAACCTGTGGGTCCATGCTGGCACTGATTTAGCCAGCATGCTGGGAAAGATTACAGATACGCCAAATTGTTAACAGGAACATGTTGATCCAAATTGCCTGCTAATGGGCAACAGCCACTATTTCAGTCCACAGCCAGCAAGAGATTGAACTGAAGATGTAGCCTTTTAGTTAATTATAGACCCATTACTTTGTCTTCAGATATGGAAGGATGAATTTCAGCCACAGTATATTCCTTGGATGGTAACAAAACACCAGACTCTTACTTACTTTGTACGCAGCATTCAGTTAAAACTCACTTCCTACACTAGAATCACTAAGTATTCTTTTTAAAAAAAATCATGGGCTTGTAGATTTGCTTGCTGTTATGATGTGTACTAAATGAACTTCTATAAGACTAGAATGAAGTCTGGGAAGTTTGCTGGATACAGCAAATCTACTCGTAGCAAAGAGGGGGAGCTACTGCCCATATGGAACTGTTGGATTTTTGCCACTAAAAGCAAATGCTATCCTATCTTATGACTACTGTAGTTTTTTATATTCTCCAACAATCACCTGCAATTTTGCTGTCTTAAGAGTCTTCTTTTATGGTGGGTATGATGAAATACACATGTGATCAATAACCACTACAGTTTGCATATTATGTATCTTTTAATTGCATGTAAATACAAAGTAACATTTTATACTGTGAGGGTGGCCAAGCATTGGAGCAGGTTGCCCACAGAGCTTTTTGAGTCACCATCCTTGAAGATATTCAAAACCTGACTGTGGTCTAACTGGTGTCATGGTGTCAGGTCATAGGCTGGACTTGATCTTGGAGGTCAGTTCCAGCCTCAGAAATGCTGTTATTTGCTGAATGAAATGCTGAATGTATGTGGTCCTAAGAAACCTGCTATAGGTGACCCTGCTTCAGGCAGGGGCGTGGACTAGATGATCTCCAAAGGTCCCTTCCTACATTAGTCATTCTGTGACACTGTGATTCAGAACAATTGTAGGCCATTGCCTCTATATTTCCCTTCATTCACCAATATGATTCATCGTAATGAAAGCTTTACAAGGCTTGATAACCAGCGGGATAAAATCCATGCATTTCTTAAATCAGTAATTTTATGCCCTCTCTCCTTCTCATGGCTGTCTCAGCATGTTTTGTCAGTTCAATTTAATTTTTGAATAGCTTGATTTATTACTTAGTGCTAAATCATAGTACTTTTCTATTCCCTGTTTTCTACTTGTCTGTCTAGATAGTCATCCCAAGGTGGATCTTCACATAAATGTTTGGGAGAATGGAACTGGTTTTCAATGCTGTGTATAGATACTGAATTATTAGTCTTTTAGTACACCAATATGGTCAAATGTGAAGTCCTTTGGGAGTCAAGAAATAATCAAATGTCCTTCATTTGTGATATTTTTTTTCTATTTTTTAATAGAATATATCTCACATGTTCTTTTTGTTACCAATAGGCTGAAAGATGAAAGATGCCAATATATTTTACATAAACCAAAAGTCAAGGGTTTAATTTCCAATTTTTTTTAATGTGAATTATAAGATTTTTTTATAAGTAGCAAGATTTCTGTTCTTAAACAGGTGATGTTGGTGTTCTTCCCTTGCAGCTAGACAGACGTCAAGAAATGAGTGTGTGAAACTACTAAAACACCTTTATGTTCTATTTAGAATGTAACAGCTGGTTCTGCATGTTTCCTTCTGATGACATCATATCTCCTCTTTTGAATTCCTAACAAGCAGAACAGGTGAAAAGAATAAAAGTACAGATGCTGAAGGCCAAATATTCTTCATTAGAATGGTGAGGCATCAGGATATATTTTTAAGCCACCAGACACTGGATTACTCACAGAACACTGAGGTATTATTGACATAGATTTTAGCCAAACTATGCTTCATTTGAGTTAAATTTTGCCTGATGATCTTTCTGTCTGAAGCTGGTTTTGAAAGTTTCAGTCAAGATAGCTTATGTGTTTAGAAAAAACATGGAAAAATCATGTTTCTCTTTACTGTTGAAATAATTTCGGTTTTGTTGAGTAATTTAAAATATAGTAGCAATGTGACCTCTGTGTCAAACACATGACATTTTTATTCTTGTTAAAACCTGTCTAGGTCTGGGAGATGAATAAGCCTTTGAAGATTGTCATCTATCAGATATGCTCATTAAAGGCTTCTGTGGCCTATTCTTCTTTGCTGGTACATGTTGTTCTCTGTAAGATTTGCATGTGTCCAGGCTGCACATGAACTGTTTGCCAGAGTGACTGTATTTTTCTGTGTAGACAGGTAAAGGAGGATTTTCCTGTAATTTCAGTGTTTTGTGAGGGCCAGGAAAGATAAAGTACTATCCAAGACCAGGCAACCCTTAATTCCTGAATTCTCAGCAGTGGTCACTTTCCCCCTCTGCTAAAGGAGGATGGTGAATAAGACGAGAGAGCAGACCTGGGCTGGGAACACAAAGAGACTGGGACTATAATATTGGACACTGGGAAGAAAACAAACTGTGCCAGGAAAATATGATGAGAAGGTTTGGAAATCCACAGAACAGATTGGTAGAGTATGGACTGGTTATGTGTAGGCAGGAGGGAGCTGTGAACCAGCCACTGGTGAGAGACATGGAAATCAGAAAAGACTAGAGAAAGGGAAGCAGAGATGGGATTGACAGACAGAAATAAAGAAGTTTATGCCTGAAATACTCCTTTACTGGAGTTTCTTTCTTACTTCTTAGTTCCCTGTGCATTGCATACATACACCCCCAAAGTAAAATGTAGGTACCAAGTATGCCTTCTCCTGAATTTGTGTTGCAGATGTACATTTATAGTGTCGTCTTTTCACAATTGCATCATGGTTTTGTTCTCATTGTTTGCTTAATAGATAGCAATTTTGGAGTGAAAATACATTACTTTTAAATATGGGGAGAAATAATTAAAAGTTAAGCAAAAAATGTAGACCCTAAGTCTTTTGCACCATTTACAACTTTTTCAGGTGTCTACGTACTCTTGGCTCTAGAGAAATCTTTAGCGATAATTCTCCAAGATCAGATTTGTATGTTTGCTGTGATTTTTATGACATATTCCTAATGCATCTTTGAAATGTCATTACTTTGCAGAGGCAACCATTGCCCTTTTAAATAGTTCTATTAAAATATATTTTAGATCCCCTGCAGCATTCTCAAACAAATCCCATCAATAACAAATTAAGCCCCCTTAGTTAATGACTGACTTGGTAGACCTACCATTCAAAATAACTGTTTTTTTTTTTTTTCTATTTTTTCTTTCTGTTTTTAGCAACACAATACCTGTCTCGCTTTTTTTTCTTGTTTTTCTCTTTATTCCAGAGGGGCAAATTTTAAATAAAATGGAAATAGGTAATGCCATCAAAGCCTTTGCTCTAGTATGAGCTTTATGTAAGGAACTGACAAAGGTCATTGAGACTCTGATCTTGTAGATGTTTTCTTATTTCCTTTTTAATTTTTTTTGGCTACTGATACATATATGGAAAAACAAGTGGAATTTTGTTGCTTTCCTACCATATGAAAATCAATATATTTGAAGACAAAACCATTGTTGGTTTGTTTTGTTTTGTTTTTGTTTTTGTTTTTTTCCCAGAACTTTTAAGATTAATAGAAGCATAGAATGAATGGGCAAGTACCAATATATGCACATATGTATATATATGTGTATAAGTACCAATCTGAGTACAAAATGAAGTGCCTCTCTTGACTCATATGGTAACTGTGGAAAGTAAAATAAACTCAGCATGAGATTTTAATAGTCTCACTTAAAATACTGTAGGAAGAAATATCATGGCATCAAACAGCACACAGTTTGTTTACATTCAAGTTAAACTCACAGAAGCCATCAAGGAAAAAAAAAAGGCAAAATGATACTTAAGCCTTTAATAGAGAAGCTATTAATTTTGGATATATATTAGGGAAAGGCATTCCAGCAAAATGTGTAAGAATGGTAAGTCTTCAGGTGTTCTCTTTTTTTTTTTCTTCTTTTTTTTTTTTCTTTGCAACACTGGATTTTGATTTAAGGTTCGAGCAGAAGTAGTGCTAATTATGGTCATAGTTTGAAGATGATTACAAAGCTAGCCATTCACCTGCTAAAACCATCATTTATTTCATCTTTGTTGCAACAGATTTTGATGTCTATAACAGACTTTTAGATAATTTAAAAAAAAAATATTACAGATCACTTGACATCCCCATGCACATAAGGAAGCTTTAGCCGTGTTTTGTGACAGAAGACTCAAATTTATCTTTTTCAGTCATGCTTATATTTGCTGAAAACTAAGGTGTTAATGCCAATATTTTGAAAGGAAAAATATTGGCTTAGCCGAAGCCTGCCTCTGCTTATGCATGTGCATGAGACAAATCTGACTCCATCTGGTAAACGTCAAGGCTGTCATGGAGTAGTGACAATTCAAAGGAGAATGAAAGCAGCAGCCATGCTCCCTCTTCCTGTAATTCTAATAGTATGTCTGTGTGTCCTTGTATTTATAAGCACCTCCCTCAAGGCTGACATAACAACAATGTTGTTTCCACCTTACCCACCTTCATAAAAATATATTATTGTATTTTGGGTTTTTTTAACAACATTTCTGTCATGGGAAGAATATAAACACTTTAAAGTCAGCTGCATCTGTTAACTCTTACTGTACTGCCTAGATCCCAGTGGGAGGAGCTGATGAAAAACAGAGAGAAAATTGGCAATGAGTTTACAAGCCAAATGTGATGAAGGGTATATATGCATACTATATTACATGAGATGACTTGGGCATGGCAGGCTGCCCATTATACTGTTGTTTCTCCTCCCTTCTCCCACCTCTGTTTTAATGATCAGTGGAGGCTTGAGAGTGAACTTTTGAATTCTCTCATTCATGAAACAGGATCTCTGAAGACCAACATACCTTGTCTCTGTACATCTTGAAAACCAACAGTATCTATAAAAAGATAGAAAAATATTGCTGGAGAATGCAGGATGCCACTACTTGATTTGGTAGTCTGCATAGGAGTGGTAAGAAAGAATTATTTTTCCCCCAACTTTTTTTACTATAGACCTTTATTCCTTTACTGAATAAGAACCCATCTGTGTATTCTGAATGAGCTTTCTGCAAGGAGTTGCACAGGCAGACCTTTGAGACCTTAAATGGTCATGGACATTTTGAAGACAGCCTTCTGCTACAGTTGCTGGAGCACATGGCTGTGTAGGCACCTTTTTCCTTTTCGTGTAATAACTTGGAAAAATATTTCCAGCATCTCATAAGAGAGGAGTCAGTGTTGCCTGTCTTATGACTGCTTTAGTCTCACAGGAATTCACTGTTTGAATATAACACTCATTGACAAAAGTAGGCATCTTATAACATGTGCATTTGATGGCAAGATTAAAAGAGATCTTATAATACCAAGACCCAGTCATTGTTGTTTATAGATATATAGGATGTGTAGTTTTGCTTAATTAACTGAAATGTAGAATAGCTCTGTGTGGTGATTAACTGGCCCAGCCTCAAGTGCAGTGAATTAAAGGTGAGTCCATAGACCACTGTAGAGAATGAGAGTGTGATACATAGTAAAAAGAAAAAAAAAAAAAAAAGACATTCAAGAGCTTCTCTGGTTAACTGTGCAGTATTTCTCCCCTATTAAAACCATTAGCACAGAGGAAATGATACATTTTCACACAAAGCATATTCCTCTGCTACTAGCAAAGCCCATTTCTTTCTGTCAATATTATGACAGTAGCCTTTTGACATTTAACTGTAAAATCTCTATGCTTCTTGAAATTGTAAAATATTATGTAAAATAAACTCTTAAATTTCAATTCAGAGAGAAATGCAATCACATACTTTCACATCTAGCTGAGAGCTAGATGTGAAAGTAAGAGTTATGGTGTACTCATACGGTGAGGTTCACATCTGTCCTAGTTCAGGCTGGCCCTGAACAGGCTGTCTTCAAGAAAATTCTCTTTGACTATCCTGATCCTTAAAGATGTGGTACTTCCACTCTTTGTGTGTTTACCAAAAAAAAAAAATTTGACAAAATACATTATACACCAGTGCTGATAAGTACAATGCTGTCATAATGCTTGGCATGATCTAAAATCTAACCTAGTACGAGCAAATCATAAACTGAGAACAAATTAATACAGAAGACTGTTAATTTTATATCTCTGAAAATAATTTCTGGCTTACACTAAAAATAGACATAATGGAATATCATCTTTCTGTCAACTTTATTTGTTCACTAACAACTCCATACTGCAGAGGTGGTTGTATGTTGATTTAAATGGGAGGTTTTCATACTTACTTTTCTTCTTCTCCAAAGTTTGAAGGGCTGGTGGCTCTACAACTAACTCAACAGGGTATGCTTCTGCTGTACCAAGTGATATAAAAAATTCCTCATGTGATGCATGTACCTACTCAGCAGATCAGAGCTGCTCCAGACCAGCAGGGCAGTCCAAAAGAACGTAACAGAGCCAGGATATCAACTTACTGTTGGATTTAAGGAATGAAAAGGAAATGGTGTATTTTCTCTTTCCTCTCTCTTTCTCCCCTCCCCTAGTTCTGGAAATGAAAGTGTTCATGTCAAGGCCCTTTTAAAAAACTTTTAGCCTTTTTTCCTCCTAAGCTATTCCAAATTATTTAGGAGCTGTTACTTTTTTTTTTTTGTCCTGCTTTCTTGCTACAGCAGTGAGAGATGCTGATGATATATGAATGCTCACTGCAATGTACTAAAATGTTATGAAACGTGGCATTTATTTCTGCGTCTTAGAGCACAAAGATCTTACTCAGCCTATTCCTTACCAAAATATACTATTACTCACATGTTCAGCTGAGATCTACAGTCTCAGCTAATGTGAATAATAGTTCCCTTACTAAAAGGTGACAGAGCTTCTGTCACAAAGCATATTTTAAAGGGGGAATGTAAAGTATACATTTGGTAGCTGTGTATGTTATTTAATTGATATTTTTTGCTCAACAGTAAAATACATGTAGTAAGTATTATTTCTACGTGTGATGGTGAATATGAAGACATGATTTGTTTGTGTCTCATAAAACACAGTGAGGTAACTTTAGCTATATATGTGCTATTTAGAGATAAATCCCACCCACTTCTGTTTACACCTTTGCAAAACCACTATAACTTCTCAGTATTTTGGTGACATATAGGACCAGTGTATCACAAAGTCAGTAGGAGTTTATTTAAGAGAGGCCTAACTTAAATATACAGGAGTATATTTCACAATGTTTTGTACTTCAGCTCTAAATTTAGCCCAGTGAGAAGAATTTTGCACATTACTAGATTCTTGTAGTAGCCTTGAGTTTTTTGGGGTAGAGCATAGAAACTGTAAATAAGGCTCAGACGTCATCTAATTGAATTCTCTGTAACAGATTTGTCATCTAAATCTTTAAAGTATCTATCCGAACATATCCAGATACACTTTAAAGTATTCAACTTTTTGCAATGACAAAAAACCCTATGTAACTCGCTTGATTTTTCTTTTTGTTCCTGTTTGATGAAGGAAGGCTTGGGAGTCATCTCTTGAAAGAAAAAGTGTCATTACTGGACATCAAGGGGCTTGACTCATGAGGAATTAGTTGCAGAAGTAATATTCATTACCCTTTTCCATTTCAAATGCCTATAATATCATTCTGTACCTAAAGGCATTACCATACTCATAGCAAAGCTGTGGAAAACTGTTGTGTTTTTGCCCATGAGCCATTTCAATTCATTGTCCACTTTCATTTATGGTTCATTTTCTGCATGTACCTGTGAACTGAGATACAGGTGAACATTTGTTTCTGTCAGTTCTCCCACAGGTGTGATAACCTCTGGGAAAGATAGGAAGACAGTGGTAAAATAATGGGAATTGTATATTTGGGAATACATAAAAACACATTACTGCAAGATCTGCTTGGGCTTTTAGAGGTGTAAAGACTGTTAGAGATGTGAAGCAGGATGTGTTGGTACTTGACTGTTCCACTTATCCTGCCCCACCTCATGGTACTGCCTTTATTCTTCTTACTATTGATTACACTCCTTTCAGACAAATGAGTAACAGCATTTATAAATGGCAACTTATATGCAAAACAAACCAGTAAGAAAATCTTACAGAAGAAAAACAGAGATTTTTTTCAAAATTTCCTTTTCCTTTCCTTTCCTTTCCTTTCCTTTCCTTCTGTCTTTCTATCCTAACTTTTAATATATATTCTACTCATTCAATCTAAAATGCATAATGCAGCTCAAGGCCAGCCATTTTCCTACTACACACAAAGCAGTCAGCTATTCCATGACATCAACTACTTGAAATGATCCTTCTGCTTGATTATTTGGTTGGTTATCTGGGGGTAATATTGGAAATATTAGACTTGTTTGAGAATATAAATCATATACTGCCAGACAGATGGAAGTTTGCCTTTTCCAAAAATATAAAATATATGACTCATTTTTATCTTTGGTTTTCCACTGTAAAGAATTAGTGTCAACTTCCTGTGTAATTTTGATTTGTTTATCCAGCAGTTTTGTTTGTCCATGCAGTTTTCTCTTTGCCAGTTGTGGTCTATATTAGGTTTCCATAAAAGGTATGTTTTCTTTGAGGCTATCTTTTTTTTAGCACTGCCAAAACCACAAGTGATGCACCATTACTTGGACTTTTGTTCTTAATTTAAACTTGGCATATTGTCCCCCTCTGGTGTAAAACTCAAACCAAAATCCATTCTGACATAAAAGCTAGGAGGTAACTCCCTCGTTTGAGATTGTGTGTGGGTTCTGTTGTAAGGAGTGAGCTTTTCTACTATCCTTGTGTTGGGAAGGGGGGACATAAGTGATTTACCTGATGGTTGAATATTTACTGGAGTAAGTTCATGATGTGGTGTATACTGGGAAGTCTGTCATCAGAAACATAAATGTTAAGAGTTGGGGAAGCCACAGTTTATTTCAAAGAGGGTGTTCCATCTAGAGCTGTACCAACTCTTTCTTACTGTTTTTCATAATCTGAATGGCTTTGGTGTCTTTGAGGAAACTGGAGATAAGTGAAAATGAAAAAAAAAGCAGTTCCTGTTGCTAAAATGTAATCACATGTGAGTCTCCCCAGTAGCAATGGTAATAACAAGTTCATTGTAAAATAGTTGTTAGATTAAGATGACAGCAGCTGAGGACGTTTCTTTCTTTCTTTCTCCCAGTTCTCTTTCCCCTTCCTCCCTTCCCCCCATTCCTTCCTTTATTGTCTTCCCTTCCTTACTTCCTTCTATTCTTTACTTACTTCCTTCTGAGAACAAACTTGAGATGTCATAATGGTGTGAAGCATAATAGATTTGGAAGAGCAGATCACAGGGAATGGATAGACTTGGAAGCACAAAAGCTTCCTGTTTTTCATCTTGTATTGCAAATAGAATTTATTTGTTTATTCACCCTGGAGAGACAGGAAATTACAGGATAATGTTTTACGTTGTGCAATCTTTACCAATGATACCCAAAGCCATACCAACCCAAAGAAAATATACAACATTTCTGTGAATGAAACTGTGACCTTAATTACCTCCTGCAGGCCATGGGGACCTGTCGTCTGGTCATGTCTATGCACTCTTTTTGTGGTGGGTGTCACAGCAATCTCAGACAGCATCTGTTAAAGTTCCTCTGACAACAAGTTAAGAAAGCAGCTTCCTTCGGCATTTCACATCCCTTCACCACTACTGATGTCAGTATGAGTTCACTGATCGCTCACTGCATTACAGAGTATCACAAGCTGATACTTAACCACCTACCTTTTGCTTTCTTCCCTTTACTTTCCCCTGGAATAAAAGTATTCAAATAATAGCAAGTTATAGGTGGCACAAGGATGTTGTTTTACCTTGTATTGTCTTATGTACACAGAGATAAGCTTCTGTGTTTGAGCTCTTTAGTGGCATTTCTACCTTGGTGTAGATGAGAGAAGTAGGACGTGGAGAACAGAGGAGGTTTGAGTTCTGCAGTCTGTGCTGCTTTGTCACAGAGCCTCTCTTTTCCTTTTCCTTTCCTTCATTCTCCCTCTCCTTGCTCTGAAGTGGAAAATGTCACTATTTCTGCCTTCAGGCAATAGGGGAAAAGCACAGAGAGCATACATTTCTATTTGTTAAAGTAGCTCGGTTCAGATAGTAATGAATTGTTTCAGCTTGGGATTTAAGGCAGATGGTTCTGTAATTTGTAAATAAAAAAAATAGGTATTTCAATCAAACACTGTGAACAACAACCCCCCCTAAGACGTAGATCAAGCACTCTGCTATTTGACCTTGTGACATGTAAGCGTGGGTCTCCAGGTGTCTCTGTATCCTTGCTGTTGTGAAGTTTGATGATTAAAATAGTTTCAACCTCATTCCTACTGACACTGAACTAGTGCTTTTCTGAAATGTTCAAAGCAAAACACACACAAGAGATCCTAGTACCAGTTGTAACAAGATTGGATCTGTTGGGGAAAAAAAAAATTAAAAATTTTGTAGTGTACTATTTTTTTCCTATTTTTATCAAACTTTTTATTCAGTGTTAGCCTGCACTACAAAAAAAGGAAAGAAGTCTCCTCTTTAAATAAGAATACATCAAAATAGTACTTTTGACATGTAGAACATGATTTTTCACTGTTTGGGTCAGGAAAATAAAGAATACAGGCATACAGTTCAAAACTGTCATTTCTGTGCACTGCAACCAAGAGGAACATGGCTGAAAAGCATGAAGAAAAAGAACCGGAAGGCAGCACTCTGTAGCTTATAACAGTGACTGTGGAATTCTCACATTTGGTATGAGTAATTTCTGTTGCTTTAGGGTTTTCAGCTGCAAAAGTGATGGTTTATTAATTGCGTCACAAAGTACTGCAATGGCTAATTTTCGTGATGATACCCAGAGGTAAAATGTTGCTAATGAAAAATGTTAGTATTTTTATGTTGAGAGAGTGTGATATAAACAAAGTAATAGTTTAGTTGATTTTTTTCTTCCTCAACAAAAAGGCCCACAAATGATTTGCCACTTTGATTTTTTTCAGGATTACTATGTATAGTTAATTACAGAAGTCACATATAAACCACAGTTGTGTAGCGTAACTTATTAAAGCATTTCCTTTTTCGACATATCCATTTCTGTAAGGTTTCCACATATGACCTAGATAGCAGATGTATGACAGCCACATTATATCACTAGGAATTTCCATCATTACTTAAAAGAAGAAGATTGAATTTTGCTTAGCAAGGATCAATTAAAAACATAAAGAGAATAAGACTTCAAGTACAAGTCAGATGATGCTGAAGTCAAGTGAACTCCCTAATACATTAGATGTCTGCTTTGTTGCTCTCAGGTTCCTTGATTTTTTTTCTCTTAATCCCATCCAAGATGTTCTTCATCTATATAAAATGAACTTTTGTTTTTATGCTGTTCTCAGGGCTTAGTTGAGAAACAGGAGTGCAGCTGTGATGGCCTTGGCCATAGACTTTTTTTTCAGAGACACATTCCTTTCTCCTTGCCTGCATCACTGGGCTCTCATCCAAAACCAACTAGATTGTGTTTATATTGTGTCCTCCTTTGCTTTAGCCTTCATTAGGATCCTGTCATGCTCAGCCCTCACACTATGTCACATTCATTATGGTGACTCCTCTATTCCCCTTTCCCCAGACTTCGTCGTGAGAACTCTGTCACATTACTTTGTGCTGAGCGCATTTAACATTTTTTTGTTAGAAAAAAGACAGACAAATGGTTCCAGAGATGCCATGAGATCTAAATGTCTTCATCAGCCAAAATTCTTAATACTGTTGGTAATTTTAGCCTCAGCTTGATTTTTCTAAGAACGCTAAAGTTCTGTCAATCAGAATTTCTAAAAGATCTAAAGCATCAAATGCTGGATTGTCATCTGAGACTTTTCTTTCTGATTGCTCCGTGACATTTTCCACTCTTTTCTGTTTGATGTTGCAATCCCTCAATTCAGTATTCTTCAGATCAAGCCATTTGTTTCTTACTTGCAGCAAGAAGTATATGGCTGCTAATGCAAAGTCTTTTTCCTCGCCCAACAAATTAGTGAATAGAAATCTACAGGCAATTTCCTCTTTAGGTGCCCTTGAAAATGTTCTTAGACACTTTATCCTTACAATAAAAAAATACTTTCTGAAAGAATTGTGCAAAACTTTCTAAACAATTTATCAAGATATGGAATTCGTGCTGATGCATCTTGCTGCAAAAAAATGAAGTTAGTCTCATTTAATTATAAAAAAAATAATTTACTCTTTCTTGGATGATTCACTGTTGAATGAATATTGGGGTTAAGTTTTTTAGTAATGTGAAAACTAAGTATTTTCTATGTGCAAAACTGGAGAAAACTGACAAAAGTTATTGAAAGAAATGCATATAATTTGCACAGCCCTACCATTTAATAAGGGAATGATTATGTACAGGGGATTGAATTAAGATCCTTTCCTTCCCTTTGCAATCCACTTCTTTGTCTTCCATTTTCTTTCCTTTTGATTGAATAAAAACTACGAAATACATTAAAATCCAAAACTTCTTAGAGCATTGGGCCACATTGTGCCATGAAACCAGGAAAGCAAATGATACACTGAAGAGATACAAGGACATTCCTGAGGCTTCATGTTACAATTTTGTATCCAGTGTTTATCAGAATGATTTATTTGTCTGTTATGCAGTTCTTCATCTCTCAATACTACAAATATCGTTTCCACAGCTGGCATGTCTCTTGGCTCATAAAATTTCTCTAAATGAAAAATATTGCTGATCTGGCCACACTGAATAGCAGGAAAAGAATTTTGCAGTGGAGGTTATCCATAAATAAGTTATCCACCACATCTTCCATCAAGTAACACAAACTGAATAGTGCATTATCCTATCTACATATTCTGTGTGTTTTGTCAGCAGCAAATAAACACAGCCAAATGCAACTTAATGAACTATCTCTTTTTTCTTTTTCTTTTTCTTTTTTTTTTTTTTTTTTTCAGTTAGGAAAGAAAAATATTTCTTCCAGTCTCACAAACCAAACCAAAAAACTTGAGATACTTTTTAAGTCCCAATGTTTTTATTTGGCTATAAGTTTTTAATTATGAAGCAAAGTGAGTTCACCTGAATGTTTTTGCAACTAGAGGGAAGATTTTTAAAAGCACAATTAGCAGACTAGTGTATATAACTGTGCAAAGCCCCTGTGGAAATCCTCTACACTGTACTCTGCCTAGATGAAACAACCACTTCAAGCCAGAGGGGTGTGTGTGTCTGCAAACCCAACTGCATGAGTTAGAGAAACATGATTAATCCAAACTCAGTCTGTGTGTCAACACCCAGGAAATATAAACAGAGAGTTCATAAGATTTTTTAAAATGATAAATAGTCAGAGTAGTATATTATTGAGTGAAGACCCATATCTGGTAGGGTACTGGTCCTTTACTATGTCCTTTATGGTGACCCCTCTGTCACTGTATTAATTTCAGTAACAAACTGAATGAAATCTCATGTTGTTGTGGGTACAATTCTATCTCTCCTACTTGCTTGACTTCTGCTTCCCATGCCAGTTGTACATGATGACACCATTGTCTACTAAAGCAGGCTTTTAGGACTGACATCCTCATTGGAGTTTACAAGATGGAAATTAAAGAGAAAGACAATGAAGAAAAGTAAAGCTTGAATGGGATGTTTTGGAAAACAGTCTCAATTCCCTGAAAATTTATCCTGGGCACCAACTTACAAAAGTTGCTATAAAATATTCTGTTTGGAAGCACCTGACTGTAAGGACCTTACTTTATTAAATACAGGCTTCTATTAAATATTACACTTAGATATTTTCTTGATAACTGCATAGAAAGCACAAAGCTGGAACATCTTATCTTCTTATCTTCTCATTGGATTACTCCTACTGGGTCTACTGGCACCCATTGCATATGTTCATAAGGTGAAATGTCAGTCACAGAGCCAGGAAGGTTCATACTCAGGGTAGGAAATAACAGGAATTTCCTAGACTTAAACTTTAGCTGCAGGATTATAGCTACCTGTAGAGGCCAGTTTGTAGCAGGTGTTATTTGATTTAAACTTAAATAATATTTAGGAGTTTACGTAATTGCCTTTTGCATATAAAGAGTGCTCAGAGCCCTCTGCATCCATACATATATAGACACGTTTTTGTTATTTTTCATGTGCATGGAGTAGCACAATTTTCCAGGAAATTCCCAGATGAGAAATGACCTCAGGCTGCAGATCATTCTTCTGATCTTTCTTCTTCTCATGAATTTTAAACCTGCAGGAGATGCATTCTGATACAGCTGAGGGCACAGAAGTAATTATAGGTTTTCTTTGCTTTGGACACACTTATTTCTCTGGGGGTTGCTTCCCTAAATGTGGAGTATAAGAACCGCCTAAATAAACCAGGTGTCAGAAATTGATTCACATAATCGTTTTTATAGTGAACTGTGCAGCTGAACGTTCTAGACTTGTGAACTCTGCTAAAGCCATAAGGATTCTCCTGTGTAAAATTAGGATATAAGGCTTTTGTGGGTTTTTTGGTGTATTTTTTTGACGTTAGGCCCAAACATTTCAGGGTAAGTTCACATGTGTTAGGAAAACTGTTGTGTTGACGTGGGGTGTTTATGTAGGTGAAGAAAATGTTTATTTTTCATTTTACCCACTCTGTTCATTGACAATCATTAATTGCATGTTCAGGTAGTTTTTTCATTAATGAGCAATTGCTTAAGTTCTACCCTAAATCTTTATCAGTTTTGGGGATCATAATTGTGGGGGAAAAAAAAACTAAAACAAACAAAACAAAATTCAATATCTCTGGGCAATTCCAGAAAACTCTCCATTATTTTTAACCCATGAGATAGCTGCTGTCTTATCAAGAAACAGTATATTTCCTTTCACACATAACTGGCTATATTTTATTAAACAAAGACTAAGATGACCCTTGTGTGCATTTTGAACACTACTTCACTTACATATGTATGAAGACATCCTGCTGCTTTTTAGAGCAGTGGGACAATCGCTTGGACTTGGAAAAGTAATTTAGGGTCCTTTTGACTCTTTCATGAATATTATTTCCACTATTACCCATAAAGGAAAGAACCTTGATCTAAAATACTCCTTGACTGAGGTGATGTCTCAGGTTGAAATAAATAGCTAGAAAATGCTAAAAAGCAGACAAAACAATTTTCACTTGTTTTATAGTTTAAATGGGAGTTTTAGAGGAGAGGATTTACTTGCCAAAAGTAGACTGCTGGGAACAGAGCTAATAGGGTGAGTAGGTGGACAGGATGGAAACTGGGTTTTGGGACACATTTCTTAATTTCCAGTCTGCTTTTCTGAAAGAAGGTGCTGGTGCTTAAATCACATCCTGGTTTTCCCACTACAGGGTAGCAATGATCACCCTGAAACATTTAGCATCAAATTGCTGTGTGATACTTACTGCTTTTCAATAGGATTAACATAGCAGCACTCAATTATGGCATACTTAAAAGCATTTTCATTTCTTGGTTATTAAAATATGCATAGGAGTCCTATGGTTCCCAGCAAGAATTGGCAAGAGTATCCCAGTGTTGTTACCATTGGTTCAGTTCCCTTGGTAGAAACAGCACTGGACTCAATGTAGATCTGATGTGGTACCATACTGATGAAGCCTGCACTGGGCTGTTCATCAAAACAGTTTAAAACATTTTGCTGTTGCTCTAGGACCAGTGTTGCTATTGGCAATTTTATTTTTCTGAAGTGTTTTGTGTCTTCAGCAGGATGCACAGTTTTTAAATTTAACTTATGAAATAGTTTAATGTAAGTATAGTCATGGGTAATAGATTCTTCTCTCAGTGTTGAACACTGCTGGTATTAGACTTTCTTAGAAGTACTGTAATAACTATAAAGGGATGCTGTTTTTTTGAACTCTTACTTTCTACTAAAAGCTCCAGTAAGTCCACAAGGCTTCTCCCTATTAAAAAAAAATAATTTTAAAGCGCATTCAGCAAGCTTTAGCCCTAAAAGTAGGACATCAAATGCCACTTCATTATTAGAAACTTTTTTTTTTATTATTTAAAAAGCAAGGGTAGTTCATTCTGCTTGTAAATTATGCACGGGAATTAAAAAATTCCTAGGCGACTGGGGTACAAATCCAATTAAAAGCCCAAACTGTTGCAGTGGTTTCAATATCACATTATAAATGAAGTACAGAGAACACCAATGGTCTTGTGGTAAAGATTATGAAATAAGCTGCAGGGCTTTGAAATTTCTGGCTCTGACATGAAGTGTCATGTTTGATTTCAGAGAAGCAGTTTTTTCTGTGCCCAAGTTCCACACCTCTAAAGTGGGCATAGCACTGCAGAGACAGGCAATGGTGATAAATCAGTCGGGTTTTAAAAACAGTTCATGTGCTGAATGCAATATAAAAAGTATTAAAAGTCCTATAAAGAAAAAAAAAAGGCAGTACAATGATATCTCATTTATCTCTTTTTAAAAATCTGTCTTGACATAATGCTGCTGTACGTTGGCTTTAATTTGTTGGTTTTTAAAAAAAATCTCCTTGGCACATACAGAACGTTTGATTGCCAAGAGCAATCGATGTATAGAGAAGCAAATGGCTTCCAGAACTGTGAATATTAAATGATGTCTTAAATGTTTTTTGTAAAAATGTATTATTGGTAGTTATGTTTGAATGTGTGAATTCTGCCTGCTGCAGTAATTTCTTCAAATAGTTATTTAGTTATGTAAAGCTCCTCTTCTTTAGTTCTTTCACTCTCTAAAGGCCAAATCCAGTTCTCATTAGTGGGAACATTAGTGAAACTATTTTCGTCAACTTCTGTAGGGGTCATTGAGGACTCTAAGTTAAAAAAAAGAATTGCTAAATTGCAAATATGAAATCACAGATTGTTCTTAAATGTTTGGTAAAAAATCAATAAAATGTGTGAAACTTTCAGGAGTATCTATAGGCAAGATCCTTGTAACTGTCAGTGCCTTCTGCTTCCCTCTTTTCAGTGGCAATTACACACCTTAATATTTTTGAGAATTTGAGTTTCACTTATATATCTGAAGCCTCAATTTAAAAATCAAGGCTAGATTTTCAAGGTGTCTCATCATGTTAAACAGAATTATTGGAATTTTACTTTGAAAGCAAAAGCATTTTTTAAAAATACCTTTAAGCACTTACCAGCATAGTGGGAAAAAAATCCCTTTAAAAACTTGGCACAAGTGATCTCAAAGCCAGGATTAAACCCAGTTGTTTCAAACTGCAGACTTGACACACTCCTGTTTAAGTCAGTGAGTGTTGGCTGCTTAAGTACCTTGGCAGGTTTGGCCACTGGGACATAAAAGTGCTTTACACTTCTGAGTCTGGATCAATGTCCCTGTATGCATCTGTCTAATTATCTATCCCTAAGGATAGATACATTCATCATCCCATGTGTATTCAGTGGATTCTGATGGGTTAAATGTTATACTGCATTTACATAGCAAGGTTCCAGTACTTCTTGTGGGAAGGAGATGCCAAATGCAGTTGGAGCTTTTATTTAATTGTTCTTTTGTTTTAAGCTGGATTGCAGCATGTCTCAGAGATAAATGAGCTATGCAGGTAACTGAGCGATGTAGTTAAGGTATCAGGAGCGGATAAGCTGTGGCAATACCAAGCTCAACATGAGTTATTTTGTTTTGCTATTTATGTTAACCCATATAAAGAGTCATGCTGCTCTGGATCACTTACAGCTAATGCCATCTTTTTTGAAAGAAATATTTCAGCACTTTAGAACTCATTGTTTCTTGTATTTGCACTTCATTGATGTAAATACTATTAGAAACATGTAGTATAATGATTCCAGTTTTACACCATCGTAAATGGACATATGTGGTAGATAGAAGATATGCTGAATCAATATTCTGACTAAAAAGAAAAGAAGTGGGCATACAGCATCTGTAACTTCATCATTGAGGGTACTTCATAAGCTAAAATGGTTGAGATTCCTCCTGAAAAACTTGAAATGTGAAAAGGAAACTATTACTATGCTTTAGGGGAAAATATTAGGTGTTCTGACAAAGTTCCTTTTCTTTCAGGAACCAAAAAGCCCCCTAGTACCACAGGAAGGACCTAAAATAAAAAGTAACACTAAAAAAAAAATAAGGAATTGATACTGTTTCACAACTTCTTAATAACGAAAAAATTGATATAAAAAATAAATTACATAAACCATGAAATCCTGCCTTGCTTAAGAGAATAGAAATCTGTTAGAAGGTCCTGATTCTGCATATATTTATGCATAAGCTTAACTTAAAGCAAGTGAAGAGTCCCTTTGGGTTTAATGGATTTACAAGTAGATTTTAGGCTGCTAGAGCATACACATTTGAACTATGGGGTGGAAGAAATTCCTGTTCTTGGAAAAGAGCTAATAAAAGCAATATCAAGGAATACTCTAGAGAACCACCGTGACTATGTCTGTGAGCGAGTGTACAGAGACGTGTAGGATAAGGACATGGAAAAGTAAGTTATGTGGCTCTCCAGTATATCTGTGTAAACTCAATTTTTATATGAAGTTTTTTGTTTTTCTTGGCTGTTCATAAATACTTGCTTTGCTTTTGATAGGTTTTTGAGTGTATTTATTTTGGTTTTAGGGGCAGTAGTTGAAAGTGGGGGAAAATGTAATTGTCTTTTCTTTTTTGCTTAACATTTTAAGTATACAATATTAAACCCATAAATTATTCAGTTGGCTAATTGCATATTTTTCCTGGCTCATTGTTATTGGTGGACAATAATTTGTTGTCATAGATGGTATGTTGGGAAAGAGATTTAGTCTAGTCTTGTGGTGATACAACAGATGGGAAACTCTGAATTACTGAATTACTTCAGAGCATGTTTCTTGATTGGCTTAAAGCTTCCATACTTTTTTTTCCCTGCTCTGTGGAGTGGCATATAATACTCCATGGGTAAAAGCAGTGAAAAGTTGTTGTTCAGTGGAGGCACATTTTACTCCTGAGTTTTATCTCACAGTGGATTTGTGGCAAGAAACTTAATATACTTAAAAAGCTTTCTTTTGAAATAGAAAGTGGGATATTCATTAGAATATCTTTTGTTCAGAGAACTTTATACTTTGAACTTCTTATATGATGGTGTGTAATAGTTGCAGATGAGGGGTTTTCATTCTGTGTTCTGTGGTTTCTTGAGGTGGCCTCCAATATACTACATAGTAGTTGAAGAAGTACTTCCAGGTGGTCTATACAGAGGCCTTCCATGCTAGCAAAGTAGCAATACTTGAAACTCTTGTGGCTCCTTTTATAATGCTTTAAATTCCAAAACCATTTTGGGAAATTACATTTTAAAATATGAATATTTATTTGTTCCCAGTTCAAATTCTTCAGTATTAGGACCATTGCAATAGAGTTAACTGTAGTGACATTTCTTTGGAAAAGTCAGGAGTGGACCAGCATCGAAGTGGTGGGTTTATAAATGATGATGTGGATGCTAAAGTCCCGTAACCAGGGAAGGAAAAATAAACATTATGGACACAAAAAATGAAAGATCGGTCATAGCCAAGAAGTGTCACCCCATATTAATACAAGCCTATTGCATCTAGCTCCCTTCACACCATTCCAGTATTATTTTTGATGCAATCAAGCATGCAAGTTGTCAAAGGAAAATGGTTCTTGGGATTGGGGGGCTCCACAATAGGTGTCTGTAGGATATCTCTTAAAAAATGGTCTGCAGTGTGACCACAGTTGAAAAGCAGTGTTATGGGTTGTATTTGGCTATACATTAAGTTCAGTTTAAGCAAGTAAGAAAAAAAAAATCCCAGTTAAAAATATGAGGAAAAACAGAGTCTTGGCTAGATCCCAGGCAGTCAGTGGCCTCAGGTGATCCCAAAATGCAAGAGCACGAGAACTATGGATCTGCTTCATACCTTGAAAGTCAATAAAGGGATTATTCATCTTGCTTCACTAGTTTTTTAGGCCTCAGCACAAGAGGGCTACCCCAAGGTTTTCTGCGGCTCTTACTTCATGTTTTCAGGACTTAAGTAGGACCTAAGTAGAGACTACAACTTCCATTGACCTTCTGTGCTGGAGTGAATTTCACCCTAAATGCCTGTTTTGGAATGAACAGCTTTATTTCCTAAAAAAACAAAATTGCTTCTGATTTGTTGAAACCAAATAAAAGCATCCATATCCATTCGATTCTGTTTGGTTTGGGTTCTGACGAAAACCTTCCTCCCAGTTGGGTTCAAACTGCAATTTATTTTATGAGGACTTGTTACATTAGGGAGAAGAAGGGGGATGTGGAAGGGGGAGATAACTATGTTAATTCAGAAGCAGCGCATTTTAGAAAATAGTTAAGAGGTCCTTTTTCCACAATTAGCAGAGTTTTTAAACTGCTGACAGGGCTACACTGCTGCTTATTATGAATAAAAACTGGACATGGGCAAAGTTGGGTTGAAATCTTGCCAGGAAGGTTTTGAAAGCAGAACTATATTATATGTTCAAAAGTTGTATTTTTATCTTAATTTTCTGTCCCTTTTGACTACTATTATGAGATTAAAGTTAGATGGATAAAGTCATTTGAGAAGCTGGGTTAAAGTTAAATTGCCTGAGTCAGTTCAAACAACTAGAAACAAAGCTGTATTCCTGGGTTTTGATGGGTAAAATGGTCTTTTGTGACACTGAGATTAAATGTTATATGATAGCACTCAGTCTTAATTCTCCTTGTTTTAGTGGAGTAGTCCTCTTTTCTACCAGCTGTTGTTAATATCAATTCATTGTTTTCAGGTTGGCTCTAAGAATCTCCTCTCATAAAAGAAACATCAGATTGATCCTTCTGGGCATTTCAGTGGCATCAAGATATCTCATAATTTAATCAGTGCCATAACAGTGAATGTTTTTCTGTAGTCTGCCTTTATGATAATAAACAGAAAGGCTGTAGCTGTATAGTGCTGCTATCAGTCAGGCTTGGCATATGGTGGCACAGGCATGACATACACATGATTTTTTTCTCAATGCTAGTGGTACCAGTAGCAAAAAAACCATCTGGCAATCAGCTCTTTATGTCTTCACATCACTTAACTGCAATTTGAGGACTGAGGTAATTTGGGTTTTGTTTTGTAAGGACATGTTTTTGTTTAATCGAGAATTGTTACTATTGGTGTTGAGGTGTTCACTCAATATTATGTATTTTTGTTCCTGCTTAAGCCATAAAAGTAGAAAAAATTATTGCTGCGTCATGAGAAAAATTCATGGGAGATGTGGAAGACTTGACTGAATATCTGAGAAAACACTGCAGCTCTTCCACATAGAAGTGTCTCCAAGTCTTCCCATCTGTTCAGCAGAAGTGTTACCTAGTAGGTGAAGGTATGAAATGTCCACTTGCTGATGGAAGTCCAGGAGACACTTTTTCATCCCAAAGAGTCTTTATGTGTCATTTCTGCAGACACCTCAAAGGATTGGATAACACAGGAGATGCAAGCAAGAGGAATCCTTCTATCATGCCAAGTCAAGGAGAAAATGAGTGTCCACTGAGTGGAAACTGAGACACTTTTAGTGACAAGAAAGCAAAACTGAGGGATGTGTTCCTCAGGTAGAATAAGAATAATATTAGGACCTTTTCACTCCATATGGGTTTTCTTATTTTGGGGTCTATGTTTTCATTCTTTTCCCCTTCACTGCTTTTGATAACCTCTTTTCTACCTCTCTCCTTTTGTATACATGGAAGCAATACAGTCTCATTGCCAATTGCACTTTTTAGTCCAGATGACATGCATTTGCTTCCTGTACATTTTCTGAGATGCTGAGGACAGATGTCACAAACCAGTCATTTGCAGTGGGTAGCTTGGGCAAGTCCTTAGAGCCATGTCCCCTATGTGTTATGCACAGCACTGCCTCAGAATATGCTCTTAATTGTCCTTTAGTAGGTCATCTGTCTAAAACCTGGAAGAACTGTATTCTTGGCTATCTTTGGAATGAAAGAATTTATTTCATCTATATAACAGAGACAATTTAAAAAGAATGCTCTTTGAAATGTTTTTTTTTTTTCACTGTAAATCTTGCCAAATGAAATACAGTTTTGTACAGTTGGGCAGTGCATCAACAGCAACGTAGTTCAAACAATGAAGATAATTCCTTTAATGTTTTGAGGTTGCCTTTACTGAGCTGCATTCTGGGTGAAAGGTAAACATCCCAATGGGAACAATTTATTCATAAGAATTCCAAATCTTTGCTACAACTGTTGCTAAACATTTCCAACCACCATCTTTCATCTTCTCTTTTTTTTTTTTTTCT
>VWZY01008463.1:90143-184630 GCA_013399075.1 Chloroceryle aenea | reverse complement strand
TTCTTTATTTTTTTTTTTTTTTTTCCTGTGTTAGTTATTGAGTATCTCAGAGATTTCAGTGAGGATATCACAAAATGGAAGCACTCTCAGAGATTAGTGTATAACTTGTACTTCCTTATGTCTAGCAGCTGTCACTCTGAGGAAAACCCCAAGTATAGCATTTTTACCGTGTGATGAGAACGCTTTTCTTAGTGGTGTTTATACTCCTAATCAGGGAAATTTCACTGAAGTCTTAATTTTGGTTGGGGTTTTTTTTGTGTTTTTTTTTGTGTGTGTGTGTGTTTTTTTCTTGTTTGGTTGGGTTTTTTGGGGTTTTCTTCTGCTTTGTTGTTTTAGTTTGTTTGGGGTTTTGTTAGCTTTCCAGGTGCAACTGGCAGTGTTCAGAAATCATAAGACAGATTTTTGTTTTAAAGAAACTAGTTAGATGAGATGCAATATGAAAACAACACTACTGCACATCATCTGTGCAATTTTTTTTTGAGTAAATTGTCTTCTACAGGCACTGAAAATCAGTAACAACCATCAGTGAGAGTAGTTTAATGGAGTTAGAGGATGTCATCCAGCATGGCAAGTTATCAAGCTTTGCTAAGTCTGCTTTTAACAATTATGACATCTAAAGTCTGATTGTGGATGTTGGGGGAGGTTGTTTTTGTCTCTGACAATAGCTGGAATTACAGTCTTATGTGTAAGTTTTAGGATTTTTTGGATTTCTGCAGAGATTCTGTGATGCTTTGCTCAGTGTTCATCCATTGATAATGAAATTTACTAGAGGTAATGAGGTAGGAAGCATATTTTAATGGTAATGTGAGACAAAAAAAAAAAGAGGTTTCGGGTTTGTCTGTATACATAGGTGTGGGGACTGCAAATTTTGATCTGGAAATGTTAAAGTGCATTCTGATTTTTGTAATGGAAGCACCATATATCACTGTAAAGACAACAAAATGTTCCTGATGTTGTTTTTGATTCAGTGGCTTGCCTTACTATAATACTCCTGGTTATAAGGGAGCTCATCAGACCACTCTTGTCTTCAGGCCAGACTCCCAGAAGGAATACAGTTTCCATGTGTGATCTGAAGTGTAGGCAGAATTTAATTTTCTGCACCTAGGGTGCTTTTTTGCTAGAAATATACATACTGCACTGGTATGGCTCACTGGCAGCAGTGATGTGGCCAACATTTACAGCAGTTGTTTAGCTGTTTCCCTCCAGCTCCCAAATCACTTGGGATCATGCCCATGCATGAGTACAGTGCTGACGCATGTGCCTCTGCATGCCACGCTGCAGAAGATGCAGCTCCACAGCAAGCCGTGACTTGTGTAAAAGCAGCAGTTTGACCTCGCTCACTCCCTGCATAAAGTGCAGTTTAATGGTATTTTGGAGTGATTTGATGTAAGATATTGATGTCTCATTTCAATGCACTATAGCTGAACCAGAGAAAAACAACAATATTTCCTTTCCATTTCATTGTGGCATACTTTTCTAAATCATCAAAGCTGCACTGTTCCATGGAAAGTTGAAATTTTGGGGAACATATCTTCCAGAAGGCTTTTGGACAGCATGCTTCCAAATGGAAATTTTTTTGGCATGACCCTAAACTCTGCTTCTCAATAGGAAAATAGTGGAGAAAGAGGTATTTGTGCAACAGATGAGTAAACTCCTGCATGAATTCTAAAATAAAAACTTTCATTTTATTTTTAATCTACCATGCCGCAATTGATTTAATTTGTCTTCCTAGAAGAATAGAAGGCTAAGAAGAAAAAAAAAAAAAGAAAGAAATTAAAAAGTTTTGTTTTCCATTAATGGTCTCTGATGAGGAGATAATTAAACAACATTACAGTAGTGATTTAATTGTCCCAAGAGTGACTGAAATTTGTACACATAGTCGTGGAAGATCAGGGAGCTAACTATGGTAGTTCAGACTGAGGAGGATTAATTATTTACTGGTTTTGCATTAGGATCAGGGTGTTGTGGGAAAGACAGAAATACACATACTTGGAAAGTGGAAAAACATAGTTTATACAGTCTAAGAAATATTTGTGATGGCATGAATTTATGCACCCTTATGCCTAAAGACTTAAGTGAGACATAAGAAGTACACAGGACTTGTGCCAGCACTCAGCACAGGGGTGAATTTAATCCAGAATGAATAAGGGTCTTTTACTTATATTGTTTATTTTCTGCAGTCATTTCACCCAATTCCTGACAGTGTTTTCAGACGATTATTTCAAACACCAATGCACTGCCTTTAACTCAAACACTGAAGGCAGTTTTTATAGGAAAGTTGCTTGAATTTATTGCTTGAATTTAAATGAACATGTTGCTTTTACAGATTACTCAAATGTTAAGAAATCCACTGTTAATTTTTAAATGCTATAGTTTAGAACAAGTGTTTAATGTTTATGAACTAAACCACATGAAAAAAAAAGAAATATTTGGTATTAACTGGAACAGAACTGGATTTTTTTCCCTATCAATATGTAGTTTCTGGTGCAGCACCTGATAATCACTGGCATTATTTGTTTTATGAGAGCATTTCTAAGTGTGATATCCTGTTCAGTGAAACTTGTGGCTGCGGATTTTGCCACTGTTTTACCATTGACCTTATTTGTGAACTGTGATTTCAGCATGCTGAACTGCCAATTCAACCATTTACACAATTTACATATCCGATTTCTGAATATAAATGGGAATAATCTAGTTTCTTTTTAATACAACAGCTGCTATAAATGATGTCAACATGGCTAAATTGTCTTTTAATGTTGATTTTAAATGCTTCCTTAATAATTTAGAGCCTGTGAAAAACATCTGTGTTCTTGAAGGTGATTTGTCTTTTAATCAACAAGTTTTTTAGCTATACTGTAAGAGAAGTAGTTTGCACTAAGCACCTGGGAGGCAAGATTGGATTTGTGTGTTTGAAATAATATATTCTTCATTATTATTATTATAAAGAGAAATATAATGGGCTTCAGTCATATAGTCAGATCACAATATATTAATTTTCACATATTTTCCTTTTTGGATGTCTCTTGTGTCCAGCTTTTAATTTTCATTGTATCTCTGTGTGTGTATTTGTATTTATATGCATGAATGTGTGCATTTGGAATTTGTCTTTCTTTTCAAATATAATTTCTTGGTAGATGTGCTTTTGTAAAGATAGATATTAAATACAATTTTTTGTCCAAAGGTAGCTGGTATCTGAATACTTTCCAGTACAATAGTAGGTGCAAAGACCACAAAGCTTTGTAATGCAGGTCTTGTTTTCATTTTGGTGTCATACATTTATTTATAATTCATTCAATATTAACTCAGATTAATTATTTGGTAGATGCTTAAAGCCAGATCCAGACATTTTTTCAATGTATGCAGTTTATGTAGATTGAAGGGGAAAAACTTTATAGCAACATTAAAACAATCTTATTCTGTACATATGCAAGCAATCTTACTGCTGAACTCTAATCATCAGGTCTGTAATTTTACCAGGGAACTCACATACAGGAGGTGGAAGTATGCATCTGCTTTTTTCCTTTTTTTTTTAATTCCAGATATTGAAGAGCATTTTGTCTTGATGGAAGTTAGAACCTTATTGTAAACATTTATCTAAGCAATGGTAAACTTCGCCTCAAGTGTTTTTTCAAAGCAACTTTTTTTTTCATTCTACAAGGATGTCACACATTAAAAAAAATACATACAGCTGTCAGAGGGACTGTATTTTGGAAGACATTTTCTGACATTAAGAAACTCTTAGCTTTGGGGCTAAGGTTTCTTTTTCAGCTTGCATCAGTGGAAAAAGTAGTGTGAATATTTTGCTTTTTTTTCTGTGCTTTACAAACAATACATAAAATATTGCTATATGGATATGAAATACACACTTGTCCTCAGGATCCTTGATGGATATTGAAATAGCCCTGAAAATGTCAAGAACTTTGGGCATTAGACTATTACATGTAGGCAGTAAATAAAAAGGTACAGCTGTAGTTTTGTAATTGATGTTTTTTGCACTTTCTTATCCTTTTGCAGGAAGGAGTGCAATGCCTCCTAGGGTAACTTTGTGCCAGAGACAACATTTGTGATGCATCTCATGCATCCTCTTACACTCTAACTTGGAGGTCTCTTAAATGACATTATTTCGAAGCAGTAGCTCTTTCTATGTTGTCAGGCTCATGTATTAGCCACTTTAATGACACAGAGAGATTAACATTTCAGAAGGTGCTATTTTGCTCAACCATAGTAATCTGTCTGCCAGAGTTTATGGCCCAGTTTATAAACCTCTGGATGTAGGAATCTAAAATAAAAGCACTGATAAGTCCTTAACTCTAACATATTCTGTGTCATGAGGCAGCTGTGCCACAGTGGTGCTCAGCAGCATGTTGTACAAATCAGGGCAGTTATTCTTCAGTGATCCTTTGATAATCCATTCTGCTTCCTATTCATGCATAGCAGCAGTTTTCTTTTGTGATCTTACCTCAAAGATAGTGTTGGGAATAAAGCTTTCATAAATAGAGGATAAACTAAAGGGGAATAATACATCTGCTACCTCTCAGAGTGGAATAAAACTTTGGTGCTGAAATGCTAGGTTCACACTAGGTCAAAGAAAATTGTACAATGGCATAAACTCATGGGCAATCTCAGAGGTCAATTTTCTCTTTGTTCCTCCCAATACTTCCATCCCCTCCATACCCCCTTCCATGCACCCCTTCCATCCACTTCCATCCCCTTCCATCTCCTAACAAACCTGATGACCACTCATCAGACCGTACAAATGAACAACTTTTTTGCCTTTCAGAAAGCATATGGTCAAACCTGCCAGATTTGATGGGATTGGCAGGAAGCCGAAGCCATCACAGAGGGATAACATTTACTCAGTTTGTGACCCAGTTAGTGCCATAATGGTGATGCTTCTCAGCCCCTAGTTTTTCACAGGAATCCCTAAAAGATCTGTCGATAGCCTAACGCAGGTTTTCTGATAAACTCCATAGGATGTAGGGGAATGTTTTCTTCTTGTTACACTCCCTTTCTAAGGAAAACGTATGGAGACAGTTGTGAAGTTGTAATGGTACTCCTGGTGTACATCTTCTCTTCCTCAGACTGCACAGGGTAACCTGGATTGACTCAGACTCATTTGGAGGTGGTGAGGTGGTGCTCTGCTACTAGGAATCGACCTCATACCATTACCACGGGGGAGCAAGGCAGACTCATACCAGATGGGGATCAAGTGCCTCCCTGTACAGCCTGCAGGACAATGAATTGGCTACAGAATCACATTGATTACACCACATTTTTCACATGTTTTAATATGCATGTGGCTTGGTTCCAAGTAAAACATCCGAAACAGTGCTGTTAATATGCAATATTTCCTGGTATTGCTGGATTAACAGGCCTTTATGGCCTGGTATGACATTTTGCTCTAAGAGTACTTTGCCCTTCAAATGCTCTTGCATTTGGAGGGGAGTAAGGTATTGTTGAGATGCTTTCATCCTCCAGTAGCATGTTCCTACCCTCAGGTTGTCTGTGACCAGACTCCAGCCATGTCAAACTGTATGGAAACAGGAACCAGACAAATCAAAGCAGGCAGTCAGGTGACAATCTGGCTTCCTTTTTAACCTATTTTCATTTTGTATAGCTTTTTTTTTTTTCTTTTGCTTCCACATTACCTGACGTTTTTTGTGTCTTGGTAGTCTTTAGCTTTTTCTTTTTCCCCATGAGATCTCATATTGAACACCCAACACTTGTTTCTTTTCAGCCTTCTGGATTTAACATTTGCCTTTGTCAGAGGGGAGATGGTGCTTTCAGCCACCAGTATTTCAGCTTCCACTGATGAGAAGAGAGCTTGTGGTTTGTAGGGAGATGTGGTACCTTTTACTGTACCAGCTGATACAGCTGAAGTTAAAGGCAAGCTTTTGGGTGTGAAGCCCTTGTTAAGGACAAATTTGTGAGAAAAAACTTCTACTTACTGCTTGATCCACATTAAAATACTGATGAGTATAAGCTAGGGCACTCTCTGAGCAACAGGAAAAAAAGCTGCTCTCTGCTTTGTAGTATTTCAATACAGAAATGTTATTTCAGCCCAAACTCCCCACTTGAACAAGTGACAAAGGAAGTGTTAATCTTGCTGTGTTCACTTGGAAAATAAGTCAACTCCCTTACACTTTCTTTCACAAACTAGCCAGTAAACCTTGATGTAAAAGTATTAAAATGTTTTGATGATATGTGTGCTTTAGATTATTGGAGAAAAGTATGTATGTAGAGATGTGCAAATGCCCTGTTTATGGTGGCCATCTTTGACATTTAACAAAACCAGCCTCCTCAGGGAAATACATGCTATGCCATTGGGTAATAAAACTGCCACTGAGTCCTGGGATGGAAGTCAGCCTTATAGCAGCTATAGACCTGCTAGAAATACTCAAAAATCTCTTTAAAGCAGAAGTAGCCTTTCCCTAAGTCAATCCTGTTCTCCTCTGTGTTCAAAGCTGGAGCTGGATATTATTCTTTTCCTATGTATCTTCAGTCACCCAGGACAATGATTGACCATCTCAGAGTATTTTCTACGCTGTTCGGATGAGTAAGAAGATACCTGTTGTTGAGGGGAGGGAGTCCTGTCTTTATTTCCATTCCATGGTAGTTTGGGAAAATATTTCAATAATTCAGGGCTACCTGTGTGTTATGTCAACTGCCTTTTTCTCTTGCTGTTACAAAGCAGAGGCTCTACTTGGGTTCAGAAAGTTCTGCACTTGCCAGGGTTATTTCCACTGTAGAAATATACTGCATGCAAACATAGCTCTCAGTCTCTCTCCTCTATATTTGGATTTGCTGATTGTCTTTATAGTTTTTTCCTTTTTTAAAACTGAGGTTACCTGACTCATTAGATGTGAATATTTTGTGAATATTTGTTCTAAATTTCTGAGTCAGTCTTCAGTAATTGTAACAGAACTATAGTCTGACATCTAGGGCTAAATTCAGTATTACCTAAAAATTTTCCAGTAATGGAAAATCCCTACATTTGTTGATTATTACACTGTTTTCTTGGTTAATTATTCTGGCAATTTAGAAATGTACATCTGATTTCTAGTCTTAGTTTGTGGATCTTCAGCTTTCAAATTTCCTGCACTTTTTCTCTTTTGCAGTACAGCTGTCTAAAGAAGAACTTGTGTGGTATTTGCGGTAGTCCAGTTATCTCAGTTATGTTGGGATAAGTCTGACCTAAAAGATTTTCCTCCTCTGTGTAAATTCATCTGATTATGGAGTTTATATAATAGGTGGAGAGCCCCTCTTCCTTTTTATTCATTCTCTTTTTCTTTCCTTTTTTTTTTTCCCTGCAAGTTAAAGCCAGGAAACAAATAAATCTACTCCAAGTGTTTAATACTTTAGGAGTGATATGAGTTTTATGATGGAAATGACACTTGTGGTGATATAGAGTTTAATACCGGGAAAAATTGGCCTATTTTTGAGATTTGGCTTGCTTTGATCTCTTATTTCCTAGGGATTTTCCACAGCTTCTGTGTCATAAAAGCTTCTTTGCCTTTTTGACCTTAGCAGAAGTCATATAGCAGGCTGTTTCCTTGTGTTTACATAGCCTGAAGTTTCATCTTCTTTCCTGCATGTTATGTTAGGTAATCCTTGACTACTTGCACGTAAAAAAAAAATTAAAAATTTCGAAGCAGCCATCCTAAATATCTCCTTCAAAGGAATAAGACCTGCCTTGTCTTCATTCTTATTTGCTATAATGACTCTCTCAGTTCTGTATGCTGCCAGTGCACTAAGGATTTTGCCAGAAGACACTGAATGATATTAGGCAAAATTCTGCCCTTTTTAAACCTAGTTGGAACACATGTAAGCACCAAATCTATGGCATTTGTTTTGCACTAATTCATCGAATTTTAAAAAAAAAACAAATTTCAGACTATTCTATTTCAGACAGTTCATTTCTTTGCTTCTCTAAATCTTGCTAAAGATAATATACATGCTCTTTTTATCTTTTTTTTTGATGGCATATGGTGATGCTGTTCTCTTGAAATATATTTTACATTATTTCTTCTCCTGTATATTTTAGAGTCGTAAGTTCTCATGTTTGTCCCTTGTTCTAACTAGGAGAAAGGAGATTCTTAAGACTTCTACTTCCCTTTCTGTGTAAATAGTACAAATATAGAAGAGAAAAATCTCAATAATCTGGAAGCAGGTGACCCCACATTACTCTTTCTGTTATGAATCATCTGAACATATGCCAAATAGTCTTTAGCAAAGTTTGACATATTAAGAAAAAAAAAAAAGAAAAAAATACAAACATCCTGAATGAGATAACCAAGGGGGTCATTTTGTTATTTTGGTAGAAACTTGAAGTGAAACACAACAATTCTGACCCTGATGCTGCCATGTTTATAGAGGTAAAACCTTCCTCTGGAGACAATGTGTTAGGCACAGAGTCTGCCTCCTGTAATGGGTTTCTGAACATGCACTTAACAAAGCTTTCAGGAAACAAGTTATTCCTTCACTCAGATAGCATTTTGAAAACAGTTTCTGGTAGATATAAAGGCTATGTAGGGGGTTGCATTTTAAAGAAGGGGTGAATTATTTTTTTCCTCCTTTCTCATGCCTGAATGTTCCTTTCCTGAGCCTGAGTTTCATTTTTTTTTGTTCATGAAGTAAACTATATCCAAATCAAACATTCTTTGCTCTTAAGTTATCTTTTTTTTTTAATCTTTTTTTCTTTTTGGACTGTATTGCCCAAATTGTGTTGAAATGTTAAGTCCCATTTTCTAGCAAAACCACAGTTTTGTAGCTTTTTCCATGGTGAATTATAGCTCAGTTTTGCTTTCAAGGATGACAGACATGGACTTGGTTAGATTGTTGTATTTGTCTTAAATTGGGTTCTTTACGTTCCACTCTAGCAAAAGATGACTTGCCAGATATTTTTATTGGCTTGTCACCTTTACCGTTATAAAAACATTAAATTGAGAATCTATTAAAAACAGATTTTAAAATGCCTGAAAATCTTAAATATGTATTGCAGTAATGTGTTTGGGGTCATTTTAGTGAATGTCTGATTTTTCTCTCTTTTTTTTTTTTTTTCTCAAAATCTGCTTGCCTAATTTAAGAGTTCCTTAGGCACTACAAATGCTGTGTTTCACTATTTCATGTGGGAATGGATAATTACTCTGAAATATGTGAAAAGTTTCAGCTAAATTTTCTCTCTGATATGTCAGGGGAGAACATGGTAGGAAGAACTGTCCTTGGAGCAAGATGATCAGCAGTGTTACATGGAAGGCAATGTGTCTGACAGAAAGTCTCCAGGAGAAGCAAGCTTAGATTTCAGAATAGGAAAAAAAAAAATGCAGGGAGTAGCAAAATCCAACCCATTTGAACTGAAATAGAACTTGCTGCTTTAAAAGTAGAATGAAGTCCAAAATTACAAGGCATCTTTGTATTTTGTGTGTCATATGGGCCTGGATGCTTCCTAAAGTTGTGTTTGAGTTCTCCCCATTTATAATAAGTTGACAAAACATTTCAGACATATACAATTCATTTAAATTGAGCCTTTGTGTAATAAAGGTGAATTTTGAGTTGCGATATTCTGAAAAGCATTTTGTGACAAGGGATATGATTCAATGGGATATCCTGTTATAGCAACAGAGGTGTTAGTATATGTTTTTTCTTCTTTCCTGACAGAATTGTCTAGACCTCTAGTGCCTTTTCTACATGTATTTGCTATAAAAGGGCTAACCATCCTTTGATTGCTTCATACAAGTCTTTAGGTTTAATTTTCTTCCTTTAAAATTACTTTATACAGTTTTCAATTGAAACTCAGTAAGATGTCCTGATAATTTCATGATACCAGATGCATGCACTTCAGTTTGTAACGTATTTGGTGTCCAAGATGATGTAGATGGAAAAATAATAAAATGTAGAGTTTAAAAAAACCATTATTCTTGGGCTTGACTACAAATTGCACCTCTAGTCCTTCTTTAAAGCCTTATTTTCTAATCTTGCTTCTTTCAGAATACTTCCTTTGCATTTACAAATTGGTTGAACAGAATCTTGCATCACATTTATCCACATGATGTTTCCACATGAAAAAAAAGAAAATTATGCATATGAATCTGAGGTTTTGGACAAATACTGGAACAAAACCAAGAAGCTGTACAAAGCTATTGAAAATTAATGGTGTCAGATGCAAAATATGTGTTTCTTACTTTAGAAATACTGGTGTTCATCCGCAGTTATCTCATTTACTGTTTAAAAAGAAGAATATTTCTTTGAGTGGTTAATTTTTATGTGTTTTGAGACAATGCGGAGACAGAACACTATTAACCATTTTATTTTATGACTGTTGAAACTGAGAGCGATTGGTTTTGGATTTAAAGCATCAGTCTTACAGTTTTCACACCTAGCTATTGAATTGACACATAGTAAATTAAAGTTATTATGCTTATATTTGTATTTACTTCTTGAGTGAACTTTCCACTACTGAGCCTAAAAACGTACTTTTCTATTGAGTGTCTTTTATAACTCATGCTGGTTTTTATATTGGCTCAGTTCTAGCCACTATTTAAATGTGAATTACTCTGGATTGCCTGGGTATAATTGCATGGGCAAAATCAAGATTAAATTGCCCAATAATTAAAGAGGAAAACTAAAACTGAATAAATGTTAGAGAAAATTTTTTGGAGGTGGAAATGAAACTTAGTATTGATGGGAACTCAGACACAACCAAAAGAAACAGTACACCTGACTGCAGAGGAAGCTGGTGTGGTTTGACTTTGGTGCACATTATAACAAACTGAGGAATCCTCAAACTATTGAATGATCAGCAGATCACAGAATCACAGAATTGCCCTTCATATACACCAGCAGTATTGCACGTCTACTGAATGTGAAGACAGGCCCAAAGAGCATTGCTTCTTAGTTACTTGTAACTAGAACAACACTCTATGAGGTCCTTGAGCAGTACAGGAAACAAGAAGATAAGAGTCTGGTACCACAGTCTAGTTTTAGGTAGCAAGTTAACCTGTCTGTGAATATGTGATGAGCTGTTTCCCAGAATCCTAATTCTGTGGTTTTTTTGATATGGGAATTGATTGAAGTGCATCTGAGGTAGGGAAGGTGAAGAGATAAGCAGGAAGTTGAGGACAGCCTGGGACAAGGTGGAGTTGTCTGTGGCATTTTCATAGTCTACGGCTGGGACAAGCAGTAGATAAATGACAGATGCCCTCTATTAACCACTCTCACTTCCCAAAGGGGAGGAGAAAAGGAATAAGGGAGAGAAACTTATGGATTGGAAAGGAAAAGTAAACCAGCTGTAATGAGACTAATAATAAGAAAATGAAATATTTGCAAATATATACAAACCTAGTATTGAACCTGATGCTCCTGATGGCAACTACATCACTGTTACCACTGATGCTGTGGAGCGAGCACTGGGGAAGTCCCAGACTATACTCAGCAGCAGATGAGAACTGGATTCAGGAGCTACATTCTGTAACTGGCTTCAGGAACACAAGGATCAGGATCAAGGGCAGAACAAGCAAAGCTCTCCTCAGATGAAGAAGAGAGCTTGACCCTTATGATCCCTCAGCTTTATGCTGAATGTGATGTATATGGGATGGGATAGTTTGTTGGTCAGTTTAGGGTCACATCTCCTGTCCGCTTCTCCCTGCTGTTGCAGTCTTTTCCTTTCTGCACTCCCAAAATGGTACAGAAGATATAGCAAAGATGTTGGTCTGCAAAGGGGCAAGTACTAGCTAGAGTCTTTCTTCACACCAGCCCTTGGTAGTAACTGTAAGCATCAAGCAGACACTGTCTGCAAAAATGTTCTGTGTTAACTTCAGAAAGTGAAGTGACTTAGAAGAGACACAGCTGAAAAATCAAATCACTGTACCAAATCAGCTCTGTTCAAACTCAAACCAGGACAGGCATGCTAGTGGGTATGGGAGCTCGGAGGTGGTCTGAGGGCCTCTTATTACATGGAGCCTTTGTCCACAGATCCACATTTGAAAATGTTTTCTTCTTTGGACTTAGAAATGGGAAAGGGTCTTTATTTCTTCTTAAAAAACACCCCCAAAAAATTTCTAAACAATTCTACCCGTGCTCAGGTCTGTCAAGAGCTGCAGAATACCATGAGGGCCAGCCATATCTCGTGTAACCAATTGTGTGAAAACAGTGGATGGATTTATATGAGCTCCTAAGGCACACAAGAGTTTGAGAGCATTAAGTTGCTAGGGCTACAGATAAAGTAATTAAATTTCTTTAAGCAATTTTTAAAGTATTAACCAAGGCTCTGAGCTCTCAAGTAAGTTAAAATAATCAGAAATTTGCATGCACTCTTATTTAGTAACCATGGAAGTTTACTTTTGTACTGAAGAGACCCTACATCAATAAACAAAAGTGATGCAACTGAGTCTTAAAATAGTAGCCTCATCAAATTCTGTGGGCTTTTTTGACATGATTCTGTAGGTGAGAGTCAAAGGGAATTTTAAGAGCCCTTAAAAAGATGTAGTTGAACAATGCCACTAATTAATTGTCTTCTGCACTTGGGCCACAATAACCCCATGTGATGCTTCAAGCTTGGGGCTGAATGGCTGGAAAGGGACCTGGGGATGTTGATAAACAGCTGACTGAGCATGAGCCAGTAGCATGCCCAGGTGGCCAAGAAGGCCAATGGCATTCTGACCTGTATCAAGAATAGTGTGGCCAGCAGTGCTAGGGAAGTGATTGTCCCACTGTACTTGGCACTGGTGAGGCTGCACCTGGAGTACTGTGTTCAGTTTTGGGTGCTGCAGTATAAGAAAGACATTGAGGTGCTCAAGAGGATCCAGAGAAGGGCAGTGAAGCTGGTGAAGGGTCCTGGGAATAAGTCTTATGAGGAGCTGATGGACATGAGGTTCTTTAGTCTGGAGAAAAGAAGCCTGAGGGGAAACCTTATTGCTCTCTACAACTATCTGAAAGGAGGTTGTAGGTCTCGTCTCACAGGTCACAAATGATAGGACAAGGAGAAATGGCATCAAGTTGTGCTAGCGGAAGTTTAGACTGGACATTAATAAAAACTTTTACACTGGAAGGTTTATCAAAAACTGGAACAAACTGCCCAGAGAAGTGGTTGAATCACTGTCCCTGGATGTATTTAAAAGCTGGCTAGATATGGTGTTTAAGAATATGGTGTAGTAGTGGCCCTGGTAGACTAGATGCTGTTTGGGATTGATGTATTTAAAACTCTTTTGCAATCATAGGATTCTGTGATTCTGTGTGACTTTGCTAAAAATTTTCCACTTAAATGATAAAGGGGTTAAATATACAAATATATGTTTACAGAATTGGGGACTTTGTTATTCAAATGTATGCATATTTAAAGTGTTTTTCTTTGTACGATCTTTTCCTTTACTATATTAAGAACATTTTTTTTTTTGCTTTCCCTGTATATTGGTAAATTATCTGTTGAAGGAAAGACCATAGTAACATTGTATGAAAGGGAAAGGTATTAATAGTAATTGATTGTTTCCCCATTCTGGCCTGAAATCCCGTGGAAAAAAAATGCAGTGTGAGATGTGACAAAATCAGTAGCCAAGAATTTAGACTTTTAAAAAATATTTGTCAGTGACGGAATAAAATTTGCCTAAACTTACTGAGGTGTTGCCCACAAGAAAGACTGTATGTCTACTTCCCAGATTACAAAAGCAGCAACCCTAATACTTCCTGATGCCAAAGGCCACCCTTGTACACTGACTCCCTTGTCATCCAAACCTCTCCCGAGCCAGAATACATGCTGGTTCCAAAACACCGGGTGCTGGGAAAAGCTTTTGAAATGCTTTGAAGGTGAAGTACTGGAACAGGTTGCTTAGCAAAGCTCCCTTCATGGGAGATGGTGAAGAAATGCTCAGGCAGTGATTTGACGTGTGTGGCCCATCTGCCTCAGTGTTCCGGGGTCATTCAGCTATGCTCTGGAGAGCCCTTCTGTGGTACATTTCTGAGATTTTTGTGATGATAAACAGACTATAGTATGTAATCAGCATAGAGATTCCTTATAATATTAGTGTCAGTGGGATGGTTTAAGTGTAAGATTTCCCTAAAGCCCTTAGCATAGACCAATTTTCACTTGTAAATCAATAAACATTTCAGTTGAGGCTATACACAGTCCTGTGGTCTGTAAATACATGAAGTAACAGGAAGTGGAACCATCCTTTTAGCTAAAGTGGAATCAGTCCTTTGGCTAGACAAAAATGCATATATCCTATCAGCAGGTTTTGCCACCAGGCATGTCAAGACAGCTGAGATCATACGATGCATTTATAGTCAAACAAATATTCCAGAGAGCTCTGTGCTACTTCTGGGATGATATTCTTGTAACACTTGTATCCTGAGGACAGAAAATAAATCAAAGAGAGGAAATGAAGAGTGAGTTTGCACCTTTCAGCCAAAATATACTGTAAGAACCATCCACAAGCAGTAACACTGAAGGATAAATGTGTGCTAAGAGACTCTGTAGTATCATCCTATATGCCTGCATAGTCAAACTTTTTAAAGGAGTGAGATGTGGGCAGAAAGAATTAAATGGCTAAAGCACAGCCACAAGTGAAAAAACAGTAATTTGATTAACTAGGATTTTTTTTCCCCTGTTAATTTTTTGTTTTGTTTTGTTTTGTCTATATATAAATAACCTTTGAAATGCTTTTATAAAGTTTTCCTATAACCTGGTATACTTCGGCCACATATATTATAAAATATGTTGATGTCATTCTACTGTAATACTCTGGAGCTGAAGTATCCTAAAAAAATCTTAAATATTTGACAGTGTAAATGCAAATAGCTATTGTTGTTGATATTCTTTTTGCTACATTATTATTTCTTGAAATTCTGAAAAAGAATTTTAGTTGTGCATATGTTGATACTGTGCGGCTAGTGATAGGTGGTCAAAGACATTAGGTGTTGGATTGGAACCTCTTGGGGAACAATTTTCCATGTGAATGAAGATGACAACTGGAGATGATTGCCCGATCTTCAATTCATCTTTAGGTGTTTTGTGTTGCACAGAAAATTGCTAGGTGGGAGTTTGTTGCAAGACTATGACTTTAAGCTGCACTGGGACCAATTATTTACTTGCCAAAAATTGTGTTGAAATTTATGGATAGGTACAAAATTTGTTGAGACTTGACAATGATTTTACACTTTATGAGGCTGATTTTCCCTCCACGGGAATTTTACAATAATGCAATTCTTTTATCTCGCTATTGTTGTTTCTAATTGTATTCACCACTTGAATGGTCCTATATGTATGGTGAATAATAAAGTAATAGCATTGACTTCTTATTGCTGTTTGGGCTTACCATCATGCATATGTGAAACAGGTCTCATTGCTCTGCTACCTCATGCAGAGCTGTAGTTCTCAGATTATCACAGATATTACAGCAAAGCCAGAACTATTTTCAGAGCTGACCTTTAATGTCTGTATCATGTCTTAGTTTTATAATGTGGGTACATGGTTATCTGTTGCAGTATTATAGGCTAAAAAATGTCTAGAAAGTTTGGGAGCTGTCAATTTATGCAATATGTGTTACTGACCTAAAGAACTTGCAGTCCAAATGCATGCGAGGGATCCCTGTCTGTGGCAAGTCAGACCAATTGCTTGTGTCTCAGCTGGCTTTGGATGGAACATAGTTACCATCATCCATACACCTGGGACCCATGCACAGTCCCAATCTCAAAATGCATCTCTGATGACTGGTGATGCCCATTGCACAAAAAATTTGAGTTGTGCTGGATTATCGGAATGTAACACAAAGCTCATGTTATGGAGCTTGAGAATGACTTTAGATTGAATATACTGTCAGTCTTATTTTGCAAATGGAAGCAAATGAAAAAAATTTGGGGAAAAAAAAAGTGAAAAAAGAGATGGTTTTACTTTTTAGAAATGCGGAGTCCCAGGAATACATGGTATTTGGCTTCAACATGGATAATTAAAACAAACAAACTAATTAAATTCACCAAACTGCCAGTGGCATGGGGACTTTTTTAGACAGAATGCAGGGTTTGGGATGTTTTCCTGCTTCAAGTTTAATTCTGTCTTCTACAAGACATGATCTAAAACCACATCTTTCTTTCTTCACAAAAAATTGTAGACTATGCTGGAGTCAGATTATGTGATTTATTCTACCCTTAAAAAAAGTCCTTTGAAAAATATCTTGGTTTGGTTTAAAAATGGATACATTCAATTCATAAACATGACTGACACTGCAAAGGGGCAGAGGGTTGTGACATGCAAGCTGGAAGGATGTTTTAGGCAGGAGGGCAAAGGTAAGAGTAGTTTAATTCAGTGTTTCTGCAACATTCCATGTAACTTGACACTGTATCCTTGAGTGTCTGAAATCCAGACATATCTAAGGGAGACTCACACTATGATCTGTGGAAGGAAATAAGCATCTCAGGAGGTTGATTAGTCTCATTGTCAAACCAGATTCTTAAGTTTCTGTCTGTTGAGCATAATTACAGCTGGGGCTGGCTTGCTCAGACTTAGATCTATATAGGTGCATGAGATGAATCCCTGCTTGTATGTGTCCTAAAGCAGGCAAAATCCTGTCTAGTCCTTAATCATTTTACTCCCTGGAGTGATTCCTTTCTTTCAGCACAGACTAGGCTTATCTGGGACTTTGGCTGGTCTTCTCAAATGCTCACTTGCCTTATTCAGTAGTCTCCCCAGCCCTACCTGATTAAAATTAAATAACTATTCCTTGGGCTAATGTTTGTCAAACAGTTGAAGAAGTAGGTAGGCTTCAAATTGCAGCCTCAATGGTTTTTCAATGTTATTTTTCCACTAAGATGTCAAGCATCTTTTGCAGGAAAGGCAGCTGTTTGGGAAGTAATTCAATAGGTCTGCTTTGGGCAAGTTTAGACAATTGTTCTAACATAATGCAAAATGTAGTTCATAATTTGATAGAGACGTGTTCCTCTCTGTAACAGATACAACAGACAGATGGGGGAGCACAAGTTTCAAGAGAGACAATTATGATGCATTTGTAAAACGTGTGTAACGTGTGTTGCACAGCAGCTGTTGCCAACATCAGCTTCTTTGGCCCTACAGCTGTGCAAATCCTTTTTAAAATTTTAAATTGTTTTAAAGACAGAGAAATATTTTGTTTGATGTGGTATGTTCTAAATGCCTTTTTTTTTTTTTTTTTTCATACAGATTTAAAATATTGGGAATGTTTTGAAATTTAGCACTTTCAAAATTAGGAGCTAAATATTTGGAAGAAATGTAGTGAAGACATAAGTTTTTCAGTACTTTTTTGGCTGTAATTATTCACTGAATTTGGTCACTGATTTCAAATGTAATTTAAACAGGTCTGTTTGAAAGAAGAATTTTGAAAGACGATAAAGTAGTTTACAGACAAGAAGTAGGAGTAAAAATACTTTTAAAAATAAAGAAGGAATAATTTACTCTTAATAGTTTTCAGGCCAAAATGTAGATTTTCTAAATATATTTAATATGCTTTTTATTGAAACATTTCCTTTGTGCCATCTTTCTCCTTATACTTTTACAAGTTCTCTTTGTCAAATTCCACTCCAATTTTAAAATTGTGATGGTAATATGGCTTCAGGTTAAGAAAAATTAATTTCCCAATGAAATTGCCATTGCATCAAATGTAATACCCATGCTTTCACAGTTATTTTTTAAGTGCTCAGTATTTATTGTATGGACCAGTGTATAAAGAGCAAGCATGTACTCTGCTGTTATAACTGGAAAGTTTATTCCTTCTAACACATCTTTTTGGCTTTCTTGGGAGAACCAACTAAGATATATATATTACAACAGTACATTTTAATTGTTTCAGAACCTTTCTGGAAATGTGGGATGATTTAATATTTCATGCAGTTTCCTTCTTTTGTGCTTCAAAGGATGGTGAACAAATTAAGAAAAACCTCAGAGCCAGCTACTGTCCTGTATCTGCACAACTCCCACCAGCTTCAACTTGCAATCTGCACTTAATGGTTTGAAACAGATATTACTCTATAGGCTACATCTGACTGAAGTCCTGATAGCAACAAGAATTGAGTATGTGGTGGAGCTGCAGGATCAAGCCCTTGGGAAGTACATTACACTATTGTACGGCTGAAGTCTTCTAATATGCCTTGGCTTATTTCACTGTAACTGGACTGATGTATTTATAATCTGTACCTTGTCATCTTTGACTTCATGTGAGAAAGAAAATTAAAAATAGCTCATTAAGTACAGTAATTTAGGCATACATCTAACAAACTTTATAGACCCAGTGTTTCAAAATAGATCATGCAACAAGCAAAAAAAAAAATCTGGTGACTTTCAGTTCGCCTCTTTAAGAGCTGCTTGTTAATAAAATCTTTAATTTAGTATAGAATCTTTAAAGTAAAAGAAATAATAGCAAGTAAGGATTTTTTTAAAAGGGGAAAGAAAACCAAGTATTAATTTCAATCTGGGCACATAATAGTTATATGGTGCATTTTCAAATCTATATAATTAAGGGCTTTAGAAGGTAGGTTAAGTCATAGGATTTTTAACTGTAATGTAGTCATGGGCTATGCATGATAATCTGGATTTTTTCCTACATCGATCAGCTGAAGGGCAGTAGAATTGGTAATGATGAAACTACTGTAGAATCCAAGTCACGACTCATAAATGCCCCTTACTGTGAGCATAAGAATACAGTAGTACTGTTTATGTGTTCAGTACATAGGTATGTGAATAAAATGACCATGAAAATAATGAATGACCAATCTCTTGTAACATTTTTGACATGGATGGATGAATGGACAGACGGCCAGTTACCTACCATCTTACTTTTCCTACAAATAGATAGATTTTCTGAGTATCTACTCTGGTCCATCTTCATTTTACTGTCTGAAAGGTCATAATCACTCAAAATCTTTTTCTTTGCTTCATAGCTGTGATGGTTTACCTGTCTTCTCCTGTTGCATAGTTCAGGTCTCTTCTAACAGACCAGCATATTAAGCAGTGGGGAGGAATCACCAGCAAAATTCAGATGATGTCTCTCACTTTTGCTGTTCCCTAGAGGAGGACAGGCTCGTTTCTATTCTCTCTACAGCTCTTTGTGTCCTGGTCTGGTGGCTAGGACTTTCATCTACTACAGAAACACACAGGAAAAAAAGAGTACTCAGATTGGCTACTCCCTTCCATGGCCATTATAGCACAGTCTTATCTACAGAAAATCACTAGCTATAAGAGGGTGTCTAATAGACTTCAGAAAGGCTCTAGGACTCCTGCCTTTAGGGTCAAAAATTTGGAAGTTGGAAGACATTTGGGAATAGAAGTTTTGCTCATATTGTGAATGTCATGGCAAAAAAGCCCCAGTGGCTTCTCTCAGTGACATTCATGAAAAGAGACAAAAAAATGTTTATATTGATTAAAAGTAATTTAAAAAACATCTGAGGATTTAAGGTTTTAAATGCTTTCCTGATTTCTCAAACTGACACTTTCAGTATAATGTTCACAGATAAAGCTCTGGGCAACAAATCTCAGCCTTTACATAACCTACTGCCTGCCATTCAAATTATATTTTTCCATTTACAGATCAATTTTGATTTCAATCTGGCTGCTATTAGAATAAGAGAATTTCAGTAAATAAATTTTTAAACCCAGCCTTGATCCTTTCAGTTCAGAAAAGCTTCTTCTTGAGCCAAATTTGTTTCAAAGAGTTTATAGTGATGCTGAATAGTTTGGCCTGCAAATTTAAGCAAATCTCATAAAGTTTCTACCATCTCCACTAATGTCTACATTTACTTTGATTTCTCTGTTTTACATAAATGAATAATATAATGCCAGCCTCAGAGTCCTTGAGTGAGAACTATTGAGCACATGTGGCCATTGAAGTCTATGGAAATATTTCTGTCTGTGGAAAGTTTTTTGTGGAAATTGGGTTTGGTCTTTGGTTTCCCTGAGACCACTGTAATTAGGGTTTTTTTCCCTCCTTTTCACTGAAATCAGTGAGAACTGATTACTCATAGAACTTTAAAATTCTAGCCTTTCAACAACTTAGCTTGAAGGTCTGTTAAGGATTCGTTCATCTTGCTATCGTTTGTACTACGTAAATCCGGTTATAATTAGTGAGAACTTGAGGTGGCCTAAGCTTAAGTCTGAAATGACTGGGGTACTGACACCCAGCTGAGGGTATGATCCAAAAGGTCTACTGCTAAGGTTTGACTCACTTTAACTCAGTTTCCTGTTGGGAAAGTCTTCTGTTTAACGGTTTTGTTTTGGTTTGTTTTGGTTTTTTTGATTGAAACCAACTGTCTTTCATCAGAGGGGAAAAGTGTGGGACTCTTAAAAGCCCAGATCAAAAGAAGGCAATTCTCTAGTCTCAGCTGGACAATGCCATAATTTCTGAGATCCAGATACTTTGGTGTTATGTGGACAAACGGTGTTAGTGGAAGCCACTTGCATGCACAGGTATAACTCTATACCTCCAATAGCTTCTCTGGACAACAAACAAAGGGTGGTTTTACCAACAAAGTTGTTTCAAATAAAAACCTACTGGGCTAAATTTTTAAACCGAAGTTATAACATAAGAAGGATTCATATTTTTTTCAGGTTAACAAATTGTTTGCATACAATATAAACAATAAGTTCTTTCCTGCTGGAGAAAAACTCAATGGAATTGATTAAACTGATACCAGGGATAAAGTTTACCTAAAGCATAGAAAGTACACTTTAGTGAAATGATTTCTATTTGTAATGAGATGTATAATTACAAAGTAGTTGTGTAACAGTTTTAAAAATACATATTTAGGGAATGTTTTTGAGCTGCTGGCTAACTGAACTCAGAGCAGTCTAGAAAATAATAAAATAATAAAAACCTCTGCAAACTTGAAAAAGAACTGGACGGTCATGTCTGCTGCCTGTGTCAGTGCTGAAAAATGCTTCTGTATTGTTCTTAAAGATTTTACCTGGAAAAAAAGCTTCTCTTCATGTTTACATTCTCTGAAGTTACATTTTTGCTTGCTTTGAAAGAAAAATATTTCAAAATATGATTTTGGTTGAAAATTCCAAATATTTATGATGTCAACTTGTAGGATAGCCTAGAGAAAAAAAAAAAAAAGGAGGGTTAGGGTTAAGAACTGGAATGTTCACAAGTGTATTGGAGAACAGATATCTTAAACAGTATAATATTTATGAGCAACCAAGAAGCTACATTCTGCTCTCAATTACTTTGGCATAAATCTAGAATTACTCATTGGAAGTTCAAAGTTTTTGCTGCAGATTTACACCCATATAATGAGGAACAGAGTTCAGTTCTGTAAGGGTGGGAAAATCAATTTGGCCAGAATGTAACTAGTCTGGAAATCAAACTCTAATCACAGAAAGATCCTTCTCTAGGTCAGATAACAGACTTCATATTCTCTCTCTGTCTTTCTCTCTGCCTTTATCTCTTTTATTTATTTATTTTTTAAAATTCATTAGCTGATATATTGAAGCAGGCATTCAGTCCTATTCCTTGCAGTAGCACATTCTATGGCATTAGGAGTTGGGCTGCTTCAGTTTTGTCATGTAAGGTAGAGTGAAAATCCCCAGGTATGGTAGAGCAAGAGACTTCACAAAAGGCCACAAGAAAGCAGAGCAATATAGGCAAAAGTTGCTAGATTATAGTTTGATGGGATAAAGTGTAGAGACTTGCAGAGGGCAGTGAGATGGCTCAGGAAACCACGGGAGAACAGTAAGAAGGAAAAGAGAGTCAGAATCAAAATCCCGTATTGTTGGAATCTGGGAAAGGGAGAGGTCTTTCCTAAATTAAAGCAGGTTTCAGAAAAAAAGCAAAATCTTTTGACGGGTTGTCAGAGTGGATTTTTGAATAGTCTGGTAGTTGTTGCTCAGGTGGTTTACACTGAAGAAATTGCAATTCTGTACTATGATGGTTTCTGAAAAGAAATAAAAATACTGCCTGCACATCTTGTTCTTATTCTGGAGAAGATTCTCTCACTGAGTGCAGGGAAGGGAATGGAATGAAAAATAAGACTTTCAAAGACTAAAAGAAACAATAAAGGAATAAAAAGGAATAATATGTGGAATCTAATTATACCTTTTCTAAATGTAGCGAGTGAGACTGTACTATTAAGTCTCAGACTTGGCTGACAAACGTATCTGGAATTCTGCAGTTTTGTGGCAGATGAAAATCTTCCTGGGTCTATTAACAAAGTTATTGAGCTGTTATCTGTGATGCTACATGAAGTTGTAATGAAGACATTTTCTGTAAATAATGATGTCCGACTTTGTCTACCATTGAAGGTGTGTATGCCACTGCTGACATTTTCACTAGTGACTATTAACTTTGTATTTGCTGATTTTTAGCTAAGAGTATCTATTTAGCTGAATGCTCCAGCTAAGTAATCAGTTTAGTCTCCCTTCTGGTTTTGATAAAACTCCGCTTTCTTCATAGCTCATCCTAGGGTTATTGTAGGTGGAACAAAATTATTTTGGCTTTCTATTTTATTTTTTAATTTGTGAGTGCTGATGTTGCTTTTATGGCTGCCATATGCTTGTTACATATGTCTGTTCTAAAAGCCCCACTGATGGATGAAAGCTGGAAAAGGAGTTTTATCATTTGTCTCCCATCTAGCACTTCTCTTATGCTTGAAGGTAAGTCCAATATAATAAATAATCATAGTCTCCTTTTTTTTTTTTCTAACATGCCACATCTATAAGGTAATATTTCTCCCCAGTATGCTGGGAAGCAGGAAGGAAGCATCTAACATCTGCAGGATTTGAAGTTATTTTTGACAGCTGTGTGCTATTGAGTATTTATTTATTTTTTTTTTTTTTGGTGAAAGATAAACCAACCCAGGTGAATTGCTCAAAGGGCATTAATGACTGTCAGACATGTTAAACATGTGCTCGTATGTACATAAAGATACACACAAAAGATAAAATCATGCATCTATAGACAGAGTGGTGGTGAGAAAATATAGTTTGCTAACCTGAAAAGCTGATATAGTAAAGTGCTATTACATTTCTGCTAAGATGTCACAAGGTACATGGTGTAGTATAGATGGGAGGTGTTTGGTAATGAGAAACAGCAGTTCATCCTTACCACCTATTGATCTAAAAAGCTGAAAGGTTTGGTCTAGCAACATACAGAATCTATTTGAGAAGTTGGCCTGGAGCATGCTGTGATCACAGCAGACTGGAACAAGGCACAAGCTTTCAAGGCTAACTGTAGGAAACGTTCACATATGGCCAACAGGAGATAGAGGCAGATGGTTGAGTTTTTTAGTATGTGCATTAAGCCAATTTTTATTTTAAAGAGAGGAGCACTCACAGCTAAATCATACATGGTCAGGTTCTTTATTCATTGACACACAGTGCTTATCTGCCTAAAATTTTGCAGGTAGAGGAGTGACAATCTTTGCCAGATCTTCAAGCTGGCCAAGTACAAGCCAAGGGTAAGAAATCTCAGTGACTCTGGTGACTAGTCCTGGTGAAGAAACGCTTCTAAAAAAATGTGGTCTCTGTATAGTGTTATCATAACTCCTCAATCACAGCGGACAAATAGCACAAAGACATGGGCAGAAAAAGCATGTCTGCTTATCAAAACAAAAGTCTGAGTGTGACTTCATGGTATTTTAAAATATCTGGTCTTCACCTAAGAACTTGAGATTCAGAATGGCAGTACTGGTCACAACAAGGATCCATCACTCCGTATCCTGCTTCTGACCGCTGGCACTAGAAGTTGTGCAAGGTAATTGTATGGAAATGGGACATATAGAATCACAGAATAATTTAGGTTGGAAAAGACCCTTAAGATCATGAAGTCCAATTGTAAACCTAACAGTGCCATGGGGTATAATGCCAGATTTTCCGATGAGAATTGTGGCTGGAAAGGTGATGTAATGGTGATCTCACAAGTTTTCACTAAGAACTACAATGTCTGTCCATACTTTATACTGAGTTTGTCATGGGAAGTCTTGTTTTCAAAATGCCATGTCAGTATCTCCAGAAATAGTGCAAATCACAGGAAATGTAAGATGAATATGAAATATTGATGTGGTTAAAGAAAATGAAATGAATGTGGGTATTGTAGGAGGACTTACCTGATCACAAAATTAGTTGTGATGACTATCTGCAAGAACCATCAGGAAACCAAAAACATGGCTTAGGTCATTCATCTATGCTGATAAGAAGTGAGGAATAGCAGGCCATACTACACAACAGTTGTGACAGATGGTTAGAGGTGGTATAGCTAACATGGTAGGTAATTTAAATTGCGGGTGATCCAAGCCTGCATGGAATGACTGTAGTCTCAAAGCAAGCAGGAAGCAGACAGTAGATTGTGAGTCAGAAGTGCTCCTCCAGCTGCAGTGCAGCTCACACTTGTTTAAAGTCAAATATCAAAGCTAGTCCCTGAAAATCCATCCATCCATCTTTGTTTTCATGAAGTATTCTTTAAGTATTAATGTGGTTGTCTTTTTTTAAACACCTATTGATAACCCTTCACTCCTAACCATTTTCATGATGACTGAAAAATTTGTTCTTTTCTTCACTGCTGTCTATATACATTTTTGGCAGAGCAAGTTTTCTTCATATCTCCCAAACTCTCTGTGCAATAATTTCCATTAACTACAGGGGTATCTGCTGGTGATAGCAAAGCTGATTGACTTCAAAGTCTCTTACTGTTGTTGCTGTGCTTGGCCAAGAGTCTGCTCATGACTGTAGCAGATGTTTCTAAGCTTTTTTTTTTTAATAGACCAATGAGAACCTTATGGAGCAGATTTTCACTACAATCCTGAAGTGAATGCCAGTGTAGCTGTGATTTTGAAACTCTCTTGTCAGATCCACAGCACTCATGAGAGGAAAGTTTCCCTTTCCAGCAGATGAAAGCATAGGTTTGCCACTCTGCCAGCTACCTGATGGCAGAGAATCAGTCTCAGTTTCTTAATCTTAATGGATTATTTTTTACAGTTTGCTAGAAAATTTAATAGCAAATTTATCCTCTGAAGTAATTTTGGATGAAAGTTCTGAACAGTTCACACTTAGTATCAACAGTCAGAACAGCTTTGATTAACCCACAAATATTGCCAACTTCCTTCTCATTTAATTAGGACTTCTAAATGTCTACTTAGCATCATAAAATATTATATCAGGATTTTAGGGTGAATATGCATTGGGTGAATTTTGTTGTCGTGAGATCTGTTGAGAACAGTAGTGATTGCATAAAATACATGAAGACCATTATTTGGAGTGAAGAAAAGATAATTTAAGTCTTGGTCAAAATTTCAAGTGGAACAAAACTGCTTCCATTGATAATATTAATAAAAACAGTCCAGCAATTTTATTCCTTACCAGTTCCACTGAAAGTAATGTTAACACCTAAGAACTTAATCAGACATTCTAGAAATGCCTGTTTTTTTTTTTTTTCTTTGTGGTGTCTACATTAGATATTTCTTGAGTAATTCTAGAGAGAGCTGGAACACTCTTAAATGCCCTGAGAAGTGAGGGAAAATCTCTGGCAGTGCAGCATTGAAGTCATGTACCTGTAATATATTCTAAAATGGAAAGATATGGGACAAGAAGGAGTTGAAATTGGTAACTCACTGTGGCCACCAGTGATACAAAGACAGAAATCCATAGAAAGAAAGCCCTATGGGGAACACAGCAGAAATGCAAGAGAGAGAAGGTATCTGCCAGTGGCCAGAAGGATTCTGGGGAAGCTGGTCTGCCTGCTATGGTACAGTGTGCCCTGGAGAGTGTTTGTAAATGGGGAACCGAGGAAACAAGGAAGAAAGTTTAGGCAGATTGAAATAATGGGGGGTGGGGAGGGGTGTTGCTCATTAGCTGCAGTTAACAGCAGCTTTAAGAGTTGTCAGCATTTTTTTGGTTCATTTACTTAGGAACAAATGGATTATCCTTTTTTTTTTTTCCTTTTCCTCTTCCACCTCCCAAAGTGGAAAGCTGATGCTTTCATTAAGCTTTCCCAGCTGGCTGTATGGTCTAGTCAGTAGGTCAGTATGTAAATACTTACAGAGTGTGTTCAGTTGTTATTGGTCCTTTCTTATCCTTAAAAAAAAAATGTTTACTTTCCCCAGTCCTACAGTATTTAAGCCTGATTTCTCAGAGCCACATACTTCATGATTAAATACAGTGTGTAATAAAGAGAAGTAATTATAATTTTCAACCCAGGCAGATGTCTAAACCAAAAAAATGCCTACTTGAGAAAGTATTGAGGCCTCATATAGACTTGGGAAGGTCATTTTGCCTCATGGTTCTGCTTGACTGTATTTTAATATATCTTATATCATAAGGAGGTATGGTGCTAAATTATTTGTAACCATCTGACAGAAGATGCTGCAAATGTACAGCATGTATAAAAATTATAAAGGTTCAGGCCACTTGTATTCGTTAATGCATTCAAACCATAAACTCCTGTCTGAGTTTTGAATGGCCAAGTTATTCAGAGGATAAAACGATATCCTTATTTAAATGTTGTCCTCTTTGAAAAACTTCCCCAAACATTCAGCCAAAGCAGAAGGATTTCCTTTAGGAAGCCGGATGCACCTTTTTCTGTGGCAGTAACTGGGTTTTGGATTATATATCTTTGGGAATTCCAGACTGTTAAAAAAAACAATAGCAGCGTACTCAGTAGCATTACATAGATATATGATTGTTATGTGTCTTACCTTGAGACTAATACAGTTACCTGACTTGTTTAATAACAAAAATAATGTCAGTAGAATTATACTCTGAACATGAGTCAGAGATGAACAAATTGTCTCATCATTATGTGAAAGATTGAACATATTTTCTTACACCGAACAGACACAGGGCTTAAACCTGGGTTTATTAAATAAATAATGAAAATGGTTTCAGAACACTTCATTATATTGGCATCGTTGGTTGCTTTTTCAAGAGTTCTTTGTCTCCAGCTGGGGGGGGTTTTAGCTCAGCCTGAAGTCAGTGCACACAAAATTGTATGCTTGTCTGGCACATTGAAGTTCACTCAGAAGTTAGCCTGTCTCACATAGGATATAGACACAGCTGCTACACCAGTGGGATGAAGTAGGGAAACAGCTCAGAATAGACCTCTGCAGTCTCTGGGCCCCTGACATTTCCTGTTTGACCCTGGACACATGCAACAGCTTCCTCATCGAAGATCATAGACCAGAAGGAGCAAACAAATCTCTTGGCTCCACTTTTGAGGCAGGTGTCCCCTCTCTTGATATTTCCTGTGGTCTGGGAGAAACTACCAGCTGTCTGTTCAGTTCGTGTGAGCAGTTTGTTTGAGGGCTGTGGGTATAGAAGGGGAGTAGCCTTTGTGGGACTTGTTCTGGTATTAGATGTAATTAAGAAAATTTATGCCGGGATGTTGTGCTGGGAGTGGTTATACCTGCTTAGTCCTGAGAACAAAAATTCACCTTAGTATTCCAACTGACAGATACCTTTTTGGATTTCAGGTGTGTTTACTCATAATACAAAATAAATATTACAGCTGTTCTGGGATGTGGGGATTATTACACTGAATGCATACATACATCTGAAGTACAGGTCATTCATCTAACTCATAATTTCTGTAAAAACACTGATTGCTTGATACTTTCAGAGTTGTGCATTATAACCACATAATTTTTAATACCTGTTGGCTAAAGAACTGGTCCTGCCTTCAACATTTTGCTGAAACTACCACTACTGTTGACAAGACTACTAAGAACTGTGTTTTGACATTTGCTCTGTTTTTAATTTTTTTGATCTCTCTTTCAACTTTTATCTCCTTATCTAACATCCCACTTGAAATGTTGCCCTGTTTTTTTCCACAGCTCTGTTGTCTTCTCGTTTCCTCATAACTTTCTAACCTTTCCTGCACAAGTTCATCATTTCCCTTGTGTCAGGCTTCAGTCATGATCTGTGTTCATTGTCCTGCACCCTTAACCTAGTCCCCTACCTGCCTGGCTTGAGGATGTCTGAGCTGATAAATGTCTAAGCAGATAAATTAGAAACCTACAGGTCCTTTCTTTGTACAATGTTTAGCTTTAACCGTTTCTTGGAAATCTCTTTCTAAATATGTCTCTATCAGCTTCATATAACCAACTGAAGATATGTGTCCCTTGTTTCTGTCATCCATATCTTTTTACTCACTACTACTGCTTTTGTCCCTCATGCCAGGCAGTCGTTTTTGCCTGTGATTTCATGTAACCCCAGGTTATAGCCAGTGCTTGAAACTTCTCCAACCCTGGTGGAGCATCTTCTCCACTCTTGGAGAAGCCTTCTATCTGTTTGGATGCTATTAATACGTATCTATATAATCCTTATTCCTTCTTTGGCTTCTCCCTGGCAGCCCTGATTGATGGTTATTTAGCTCCCCACCCAAGAGCTACAACCCTGCCTTTGCAGCTTTTAGCTTTGCCCTCTCCCCAGAGTTGTGCCCTGTTGTTCCTCCCCTTACAGGATCCTTGTGGTCCCAGAAACCTTCTGCTTGTGGTTCCATCCCTTGCCTGTCCAGCTCCACCACCAACGTGTGTCTGTTGCCAGTTTGTGCTTGCTGTCAAAAGATACTTTATCATGTGCTTTCCTGTTTGCATGGAAAACACTATTGCAGTTTAGCTGTTAAATATTCTTTTCCCCAACAGCCTTCATAAAACTCACATTTGTCATGAGGTACACAAAAGCATTTCAAGCAAAAAATGTACCTAAGTGATTTCTAAGGATAGCAGGTGTTTACTTATTTAGCTTTTGCTTAGTATTAGAGAAAACAAAAAAAGAGACCAGACTTGTAACCAAATTATTACCTATGGAGCAGTAGTACTGTCTTCCTCTGTTACTTTTTCTGATTCCTGCAAATAATCTTGTAGATTCTTCTTTGAACCTTCAGTAGACGAAAAACACTTTTGGGTTTATCATCATAAAAAAATCTTGCTAAGTGGGGTTATGAAGTTGATGGCCCAGACCTGGTACTAACTTAAAAGTCATGATAGAATTAGTAATATTTTTAGAGCAATAATTATTTTGAAAAAGTAACAGCAGCTTCACATCGTTGTTTCCAAACCCTGTTGGTTATGTATTACAGATGAGTCTTTCTGGCTAACCTTGCTTACTTATTGCTTTTAGGGTTTATGTGCTGGGAAAATGTGTTGCAAAAGAGACTGTGGGTATCATGACCTCATTATGCATATTCAAAAGAAGAAAAACAAGATTACCATAATGCATTACTTTGTAAAATTATAACCCTGAGAAGTAATAAGATTCAATTACATTTTTTTGGCAAAGTTCTTCTTAAGAAAGTATCTGTCTTAGGACTGTAGTTTATTCTTTGTCTTGATCATAGGTTAACAGGCCTCATAAGGATTCTTCATCTCCTCAAACCTTGCAAGAGATAAATCCCTCTTTTCCTGTGGTCCATTTCAGCCTTTGCGTATGTGCACTCTCTAAAGCATTAACTGTTAACAGTTGTGACTAAGAAACTGAAATTCCTTACACAGCCACAGTGCTTTATGATTCTGGAGAGCAAATGCAGACCGCACAAGGAGCTTTCTTCCCCTTTGCTCTGCCCAAGACCTGAAAAGTCACAATGAACAAGCATATTGCACTCACTGGAACAGAGTGGTGGATCCTGTGGGCTGAACTTGTTTGAAATGTTGGGCAGTTACCTCTGCAGATTCTTGCATAAGGCCCATTGTGGCTACTCTTAATGTCGGTAAAACCAAAGAGAAGATAAGCAGAGGATGCAGAACTGGGCTTGCTAATCCTCTGTACAAACACTTCGAAATTCATAAATTCATAAACCAGATCAGAGTCACTCCTACAAACTACAGTCAAGAAAGGGATAGTTTATAAGTCAATTTAGTTGATTAACTTCTCTGTTGATGTGGTCTTTGTAAGTGACATATAGAGGATAATACTGTTTTATTCTGCAAAATAATTTCAAACAGTGATTGAAGAGAATCCTCTGAATCTGTTTTTCATTTACTCTCTTTTCTTTTTAATGTTTTTTTCTTCTGACTCTTGCCATTCTTCATTTGAGAACTTAAATGTCCAGAAGGCTCTTATTTTCTTATGTGCTTACATCTATAGTGTTAATAGTGAATACTATTCAGGGAAGGAATAGTTAATACCATGTAGGATATTAGTGGCAGAATAGGACTCAGGTCATCCTATCTCTCTGTTTCATTTTAGAAGGGATAACAAGAAAAACATGTGCAGCATTTTTGTCCATAATGCTGGGTGATAAAATCCCATTGGAGTTTAATGGTGTGGTATTTCTGCACATTTTTTTTTCCTTATATCACAGTTTAAAATGAATTCCCCTGCTATAGGCTCTCAAAGGAATTTACAGTTGTCCTTTTAAGTAAGTGTTTATGCTGCTCAGCAATTTGGACTGTCCATTGTGACTCATTTTATAGCCTGCTCTGCTTGCCTCTATGTCTTATATTTCCAAGAACAAGGATTTGAGGCTGCCAACAAGCATATTTCTATGAGCAACAAGCAGAAACAATGTGTTGGACATGGACTTCATGGAGTTTTAAATGTTTTTAGAAAGGGAAGTGTTAACACTGAATAGATGACGTTAGCACCACCACCAAGAAAGAAAGTAAAAAACAAAACAAAACAAAACAGAAAACCTCTGGAAAGCTGTATTGACTAAATCTTCTAACAATGCTCATGATTTTCCTATATCCTGCTCTGTGTTTTTGTATGGATTTTTCACAGCACAGACAGACGTTACCCACACTGTGAATCAGCGTCTGTTCCTAGCCATGCTCTTGCAGGTTTTTAACCTGATTTCACGGGAGGAACAGGGAATGAAACACTGTAGCTCATGGTTGTCAGCAGTGAAAAATAGCCAGGAATCAGACAAACAGCTTCATTGCTGGGATTATTTCCGGGATAAAAACTCTTCCAACAGCTGTTTGCTTTGGCCACTATTCAGGTCTTTTTTTTTTTTTTTTTTTATCAGAAGAGAAAAAGAGGTGGTTGTTTTGTTTTGTTTTAAGATGTGGGCTGGTTATTTATGTAGTCAGGAAGAGGTCTCCGCTTCCAGTGTTGTGGTCTCAGAGCTGTTTTGACAGTTGGAGTACGGGGAGGTTTCATCTCTTCTCTCCCTCCTTTTCTCCCATCCTTCATTCACTGAATGCACAGACCTGGAATGCTGTAGGAAGAAGAGAAAGCAAATTTATGAGTTCTTTAATCCCAGAGAGGCAGCTCTGTGGCAGTTACCTTCAAGAAAAGTTCACGCCCCAAAGGAGTGTTTAGACTTACAGAGGCACTGACTCACTGAGCAGCGCATGTGAGTGGCTGCAAGGGAGAAGGGGAGAGATGAAATTCTGCTTCCTTGTGAAACTCGTAATATTATTGTTTTAAGACGTTTTCGAAAAGATGACTGCTACTTTTGTTTAAAGTATTTGTTCTGGAATTACTGAAGCTGGAGTCTACCAGACTGAGGTCAGGAGCATTTTCTTTGGCAGAAAGAAGATACTTTTATAGAAGCCATGCCTGTACTTGGGGTTGCCTCCAAGCTAAGACAGCCAACTGTAGGGTCAAAGCCTGTTCACACTGCCCTCCCGATACCCAACCTTGGCCCTGCCGGCTCGCAACAGTACTCACCAAAGTCTTTGGAGCTTACTGGGGCAGAGAGCTCGATGCTTTCTTGTCAGCTTACATTAAAATCAACCTGTGATTTTGGAGAGAGGAGAGCACTTCAAGGAAAAACCCAGGAGATTGAAGATAGCAAGGTTAGTTGTAAGCTTTACCTGGAGATCTCAGTTCTCAGAAAATGTTGATTTACTCAGAAAAAAAATTGATAAAAACCTTCTTCATGCAGAACTTGGGGGTAACTGGGTAAATAGACTTTTGCTGTCATCAGTGAACTTGCATAGCATTCTTGGAAGTTTGTTTTGCTTAGTGTTGCTGTTTGAAGAAATATTCTGGTTTTAATTGTTAGTGTTAAATGCTTCACAGATGCAATTTGATAAGGATCAATAGAAACACAAGTAGAGAAAAATCATTCCAGCATCCAGTAAGTAAAGTAATGATCTGTACTTAAAAAAAAATATAAATCTTGTCTGCTTCATGTTATATTATGAAGTTTAAAAAGAACTCTCACACCCACACCTATTCCCACAGGGAGGCTCTTTTAAAATAAAAACAAGTAATTAATTTTCTTTCCACTTTTCAAATGATCTGGCTACTCCTGCTGCAGAACTGCTGAACCAGAAAAACAGCTTCTCAGTGAAAAGTACCTGTGTTTTTCTCTTCTGCAAAATAACTTCTTCCTAGCCTCTATCTAGATCTGATTTAATGCAATTTATAAATAAATGTTTGCTTGAATTAGGATGCCATGACATTTTTTAAACTGCTTAGGGATTTTTTTTTGTATGTGGTTGGTTCTTTTTAAGTCTTAATTAAAAATTAAAAAGCTTCTGCTTGTTTTTCTACTAGTCTTTCTGCTATACCTTAAGTCATTTTTCATGCTTTGAATACAAGTATTGAGTCCCTTCTTGTCAGTAGTGTATATTGCTGTAGATTTTCCCATCAGTACATTACATCTGCATGTGTGGTTTAACAGCTTCAGCAAACAGTGTTATGTGAGGTTACTTTCCCTTGCTTTTCTATTACTTTTGGTTTGTGGAACTGATTACCACACTGGGATTAAACATGTATTTGTACTTGCTTCCTATTTAGTTTGAGGACACTTGAGTATCATTAGAGTTGTTAAACTGGCAAGATACACATAATATAAGTTTTCCTTTGTTTTTAGTTACTGGTTTAATTCAGTATTAGTGAAGAAGGTTGGTTTTGTAGTTAAAGCATAGAGTAGGGATTCTGAACATTTGGGTTCTTTTTAACCCCTGACACTTATTTCCCCATGAGGTTTAGGTCATGTCACTTAATTTTTCCCTAGAGTTCTTTGTACCACCTCCCCCTGTCTTCTACAAATGATACATTGGTGATCTCAGACGTGCTATATAGAAATAGAAAGAACAGACTGCTCATCTCTTGATTATGAAAAGTGGTGAACAGCCCTTTACTGTGACGTGAGTGTGACATGAAAATAATAATACAACTTTTCAACACAATGAGATTCTTGCTTGCTTCCTTATTTTTAATAAGAAGTATTCATTATGTTTCCTCTTCACTTTTGGTCTTCAATGGATATTGCATGGAAAGTAAATTAGACCTGCAACTACTGCTTTCAGGAAAAAAAAAAAAGAATACAGCTACATTGCCTACTGAGAGATATTTCTTGACTATTAAAAAAAGTGTGGAGAAAAATATAAAGAATCTTGCCCTCAATGTTGAAAACACTTGGGAACTATTAATGATTAGCATGACATGTGATGGGAGTCATATTCTTCCAAGGCTTCTGGTCTTAAGCACTGCTACAGTGCTAGTGGGTAAAGTAACAGGCTATAGGAGGCCAAACTGTGATCTCAGTTTGCCATTTCATATTTCATGTTTGACATTACTTGTAATCTTAGAGACTGCTATTTAAAGAATAAAACACAAAAACAACCTCCAGAGAACAACCTACCAGCCATTAGATCTCCACTCTCAATTGAGGTAGCTGTGCACTTTAAAAAGATGATCCTTAAAGAGTAAGGCCACTTTGTGCACATGATGATCTGTAAACTTCCTCTGGCCACCTGTATTTACAGAAGCTCTGAGCACTCAAATGACTAATTTCTGCAGCCTTTCTATATTCTCCCCTTACAAGTCCAACGTTCCCATAAAGCTTAGTGGCAACCCTTTGTCCAATTTTCTGCCAGGCACATTTTTCTGAATGCTCTTGCAATCGCTTTTAAAGCAAGTTTCATGAAATCTCTTTGCCAGAGTAGTTTGGGCTATAAGGTGGATGATTGTGATGACTTTTAAGCTTTTCTAGCTTTTTAAGATTACCTTACTAGTAAACTTCAAATTGTCAGCCTAAAAGTATTGCATGCTATTTTGTGATGGAGTTCCATGCCACCCTGTTTCCCAGTGCTTCAGCATTATGTCCAAGTTATCTAAGCAGAGGTTCTAAGCACAAATTTGAGGTGGTTGTTAGGGTTAATAGCTCTTCAAGTTTGCTGAGCAGATACAAGTTCGGTATTACAGACTGTGTTGTCCCAAAGCTTGACCATTTCTGAGTGCTGTGTCCAATAGACCTTTGGTTGATCTCCTTTGGTCAGCAAACATATTAACCAAAAGCATCACACTCCTCCATGGCTGTGTGGTATACAGTGCTGTAAATTGGGAATGTTTCATTATAACAGTCATCAGAGAAACAGTTTTTCAATTAAAATGTAATAAATATCTAGTCTGAGTTTCCAACTGAGAGTAAAATCTGCCTACATAGCATACTGCTTGTATGTTTATGCTATATCACTGGATCTAAGGCAGCACTGATTTTGAATAAAAAAAAATGGATATCTATCTGCAAAAGACAATGGAACATATGAATTAACCACCTGGTTAACTTTTGCCCTTGGCTGCTGGATTGCAGCCTTCAGCATATGCTGCACTGTAGGTCACCAGCTTTCTCATCCTGTCTGGAAGGCACTTAGATTGACATGTGTAGTCACTGTGACATATCCTGTTGCTATCTATAAGTGCTAATGAGTCCAAGGTAAATTTGGATTATATGTGTCAATACAGCAGGTCATTGCCACCCAGCTGTTTCCTCTGTGGCCTTCAGTCTCACCACACCTGATTGTTCAAGACTTCTGACACTTGTGTTGGCTTCTCACACAACTGCCTTGCCAACGCTGGTTAGGAATACAGCTGCAAACATCAGTTCTTTTTTCCCTAGGCATCTCTTCCATCTCACATGATTTTGCTGCACTTGCACCTGTAGTCTTGATTGTTTTGTTTTTATGGACATGATACAGTTTGAAGCTTAATAAAAGTGATGTTATTATTTTAATAAAAACTGTGCTAGGAGAAGTTTGAGGTGATTCTGTTCAACTTTTTTCTTAGTTTGATAGAACATAGTTAAGCCTAGGAAAGCAAATAGTGAGTTGATAATGATTTAAATTTTTCTGTAGTTTATTAAGCTGCAGTTTTGTTCAAATTTTTCATTATTTATGCTTTGGTACCTAAGTCACATACAGCTCCATCTGCTTTCTTGCTAAAGCCACTAATGTTTAAATGGATTACATGAACACTTAGTATGTGAATAGTCATGCAAAATACTTGAATGCAAGCAGTCAGAGAACATTCTTTTTCCTTGAGTATCATACAGACAAAAGTTTATTCCTATGTATGTACACAGGAAAGGAGTCCAGCTGCTGGATTCATGAGGTGAAATGCTGTCTCTCTTTGAAGCAGATGGAGTTTTGTTCAGTTGGACCATAGAGTGTTTTTATGCAAACCCATGTCTGAAAACACCCATATCTTTTATAATAATTTTCTAACTATGAATACAGCATTATTTATATTTCTGTGCCACCACTTTTATACTGCTTGCTAAGTTAATGAGATCAAAATGATCAGATCATGGTAACTGTGATACTCTTCTAGTTGTAGAATGACCTATTAAACAGTTACAAAGTGGAAAAATATCAAACGATACTGCAGAAAGGTAAAAGAAGTAATGGCTTAAAACTAAAGGGTTGAAGAAAGAGATTGTTTGGAAAAACAACTTACTTTTTTCACAAAATGATGACTCTGCACTATATTGGCCTATGGCAATATGCCAGTAGCAATAGCATGTTACTCCAGATCACCATGATTTATTTCAGCTGCCCTCACAGATTTGATGGTGCAGTCGCAAGGGCACTACCACAAATCCTCTCTGGCACAAAGCTGAGCAGTTGCTTAGAGTCAGCACCCGTGTGAGGCACACCAGTCTTCTGGCCTGGCTTCCTGGGGCTGTTCCTTGCACTGCTCTGCTTTATGGTCCTAGGGTTTTCTTGCCATCATCAAACTTTTGTCTTTCAAGAGCAGTGTATCATCATTTATAATTTCAAACTGAATTTTATCTGAGCTGAATCAGAGATATTAATTGTAGTGTTTCAGTTATATGACTTGGATGATAAGATTTCAACCTTTACAGGGTTAATTCCTTCAACTGTCATTATTTTATTTCTTTTTTCTTTTTTTTTTTTGTTTCCTTCTTGTTTTCAGTTTCTATTCATCCATCCTATCTGTCTGCTGCTGTCTGCTTTATCTGCTTCTTTCTTCCTTTTGGCAGACATCTTTACAGGCTTCTGCATGTGACTTATTTTCCTCTGTATGCACTAATCAAGTATTCCTGTCATGACTACAACATTTTACATACCACAGTTCATTATCAGAAAGTGCTATTCAGGCTCCCCAGCCCCACCGAGTTCATCATTAAACAATCTAACTTTGATACAGGAACATCTCAGGAGCTCAGGGAATGGATCTGCTGCAAGGCCTTCTGGAAAAAATGACAAAGAACATGATGTGTCCACCTGAGAAAAGAGACACAGCTGGCTGCTTCTGTAGAGTACAGAAATCTGAGCAGTCAAGCTGGAAAAGTGGTCTGTAAATCAACAGAACAGAGAAGAATACATGTGCTTTGCCTGGGGAGCATGGCCAACAAAGAATAGGGCCTGAAATACATAGCTGTACCAGGTAAATGTGTTACAGTAATCTAAAATAGGTTCTCAGTGTCACAAAACAAGGCTAAATACTTTGATGTGATTAGGCAAAAACACATACTGCTGCTACTAAAGTGACTCTTGAGATCCATTTCTTTTAGTATCATCTTGTCATTGTCTGAGGGCTTCCAATGTCATTCAGCCAGCCCTATTGCAGCAGGGCTTTGAAATGAGCACAGAAACCTCCTATTTTTTCTTCATCAATTGTAAGAAGTTTGTCAGTGATGTGGTTACTTCTGCCCGTCACCAGACACCAGACTTGGGAGGACGGCTAGGCTCCTCTGTCCAGACAGATCTCAAGACAAATATTTTTTCTTTCTGTACATGGGTGGAGCTCCTTCTCACGCCAACAGGAGTACATTGGAAAACTAGATGTGTGCCATGAACGACTCTCATATCTCCATCTTCCCTCAGCTTACCCTTGCACACTGTTTACTTAGATTCTGTGTGACCATTTCCCATTATTCCCCAAATCTCTCCTAAGCAGAGCATCTGTTGCAATCCCACATCTCTTTGACCTTTCAATTTCTTGGATAACTTTTTGTCTGGTCTCTCAGGGCCAAGTTCCACTGAGTTTCTTGACATGCTGAAACTCGGGAACATAAATAAATGAGTTTATTTCCCCATTTTGTCATACCCTTCCTCTTCTCAGTGCTAGCCCATTGGAGATGTCTGCCTTGTGGGTTGGCAAGAAAGGAGGCTGCTCATTGTGCTGAGTGTTTAATTTACAGAACTATGGCCAAGGCAACAGAAAGGGCAGCAGAAGCAGCCAGAGACCGCCCATCTTCTCCCCATAGTGACCGCTAGTGATGGGAAGCCAGCACTGTTTCAAAAGCACTGAACTAGCTGCCAGAAATTTCAATCAGCACTGCTGACACCTGGGACTATGTGTGTTTAAAATTCACACAGCTCCAGTGAAGCCAGGACAGTTGGCAGGAGTTCAGATTGTCAGCAATTTCAGAGCCTTGTGTTCTGAATTATTTCTTTATCAACAGATAATAGTGTCATTAATGTGATTTATATATCCAGCACCATCTGTCTACGCTATAACTGATACAAGAGCCTCATGTGGTATAGGCTTGGAGTCAACTGCAATGTTACATGTTTATTTTCTAATCATCTGTATCAAGCACATTTTATAATTGAGATGAATGTATAGTAACACAGCATCTAGCTCTCAAAGCTTCTGTTTATATGAGAAAATTATATTGATTTTAGGTTGAAAAATTATTTTTGGTTGTAATTTGAAATGGAGGTTAGGGGTAGGAGGGAATTTACCAACCTGAGCTTAAGACCTCTCTCTACCTTTCTACTGTTTTTCTTGTATTTCTCTCACTAAACAAGAATGTGGAAGTCAATGTATTTCATATTAAGTTGTACATTTTGAGCTGGTATTAGGCATCAGCAGAAAACAATTACTCTTTTTTTTTTATTGCATCCATGCCCAGGGAAGTTGTATGGGGGTTTTCTGACCAAAGAACTTTGCATTAAAAAGTCCTTTACTTTAAAATGTGAGTGTGTCTGAATGTCTTTTTTCTGGATGCACTGGCAGAGATGCAGAACCCGAGGCAACCCATCAACATTTGCTTAGTGCAACACTATTGCAACTTCTTGGGGTGATCTATTCTCAATGACTGTAAAAGGAGATAAGTGCTTTCCACCTCTCCGTAAAAGCAATGGGCTTTTATAATACCTCAGTAGGTTTTAGTTAGGCTTTGGTAAAATTTCCCAGCAGTAACAGAGTGAAACAGAGGAACACTTGCATTCAGAAGGTATACTATCTCCATCACTAGAAGATGTACATAGGTACGCTTGACATTAATAACACTGCTAGCACTGAACCTTTCCTTGGAAATCCATTGGAATGCCTTCATGCATTCAGGTCCTGTGAGGTCTGGAAATGGTGTGACTCTCAGGAACTCATTTTTTTGCTGTATAACAAAGAACACAGAAGTCCTGTGAACCCAGTTCAGTTGAGGGCTTTGAGATCCTTTAAAAATCCTTTCAGGACCACAGCAGTGACTATTTCAGCTGGCTTAATTTTTTTAGGGTCTATACAGACCACTCCATGGAAGACAAGAGCATTCCAATGCACCCAACAGGGTGAGGAGTACCACCAATATTAGGCAGTTTGATGCAACTGAAAAATATATTTTTCTTCAAGTAAGAACATATGAGAATGTCCTTTCTGTGGACTTTTTTGAGTTTCAGTGAGACCTTTGTCCTAGAAATGTTGAATGGATGGATGCCTTATCATGACAGGTAGTGTGTGTGTGCATAGGGGAAGTTAGTCACAGCCTTACAGAATGCGGGGCTGTATTGCATGGAGTGTGGGAGAAAGGGAAAAATATTATCCCTGCGGTGCAGAGAGAGAGGAGAGATTAAAGGGAAAATGGATGATTTTTCCCACACTCAGGCTGGGACTTTGTGGCAGGACTAGGAAATTCAAGTCATATATATCTTGAGTCCCAGTCTCCACATTAATAACCACAACCCCATCCTTTGTCTTTTCAAAGGGATCAGTTAAGAATAAAAGATTCAGATAAGGAGTTATTTTTCCTGCTTGTTTCATAAGGATGGTTTTGGCTTTTTCTTCATTTCAGTGTCAGTGGCTAGCATCAGTGCAGGCCCAGCTCTGAGCTGGAGGTGCAATTATACTCCAGGAGCAACATTCTTTGAATTTAATGTATCCAATCAACACAGTCTGACACAATTTATTACATATGCAGAATATGCTGTGCCCTTTGGGAAGCAGTGTAACAGACATGAAAAGTCCTTTGTGCAGTGCTGCTGATAGGCTTTTCACTTATTAAACATGATGCGGAAAGTATCAACAGTTATGGAATAAAAGCAGTCCCTTTTAAAGGAGAGAGAACTTTGTTGGTCGTAGTTTCTGTCTTTGCACTCTCATCTTTGTTTCAGAAAATCTTGTATTTGGTAAATAATAAGGACATCAGTTACAAATGAGAACTGCTAGTTTTTTTAACTATGTGTTCCACTGTCTTTTTTTCTCTAGGACATATTTTTTGAGTCATGTAGTTTTTCTTGCACTTGCATACAGGGCACACAAAGAGTAGTTCATTTAAAGCAGCTCTGCGTTTCACTTTGACCTGATTCACAGGATGTGGTCTTGGAGGAAGCCCATGCCTTAACAATAGCCTTTTGACAGCGAGGGTATTTGGGGATTAAGCTGGAAGAGAAGGAAGCATCTATCTATTCTCAAACATACTAGTGGAATACTTTGTGCGAATCTTCACTTGCTCATGATGTTTTTAAGGTCACAAACATTTCTTCTTTGTTTTTACTGGCAAGACATTGCTGGCTGAAAGATTGCATAACTTATTTAAAATTCAGAAAATGAATACAGAGTGTTTTGTCTGGTAAATATGAAGGGATGATTCCCCCATGTAAAATGTGCAGATTTCTGATGGCTCTTGTATATGTTCTGTGTAAACCAAGTTGAGAGAACTTGGAAAATGAACAAATCAAAGGGAAGCATAATTTTAAAGTGGTTAGGCCTGGATCGTAGTATTTCTGAATATATAAACTGAGAAGGTGCCAGCCACTAAACGTCTGTACTAACTCTGCATAAAACATGAGAGAACCTAACCAAGTATAATATTAGTATTGTTCTAACCTACTTTCAACATAGCATTTGGTGTGACTTATCTTTTTAGTTATGTTTTCCTGTAAACCCTCCTTTACTGCTCTGCCCCTCTGATCATAATACAGTGGAAACATTTCATCCTTCTATATATCTTTCAACAGTAGTTAGAAATACGTTATTCACATGAAACTCTCCAATTAGTGAATTGCAGGAAATTTGAAAAGCTAGAGCAAAAATAGATACTGAGCTTTCTTCTGTGTTGGCCATTTCAAAATATCTCCCTTTGACAGTTTTAACACCTGGATTTGTGTCATGTTGATGCTGTATTAAAATCCAAAAGTTTTGCCAATGAAAACTTCCTGTTGTGCATCAGGATTTAATTTACAGGGCACAAGTAGAGCCGTCACAGCTTAATAATCAGAGTGGTCATGCACAGAAAGATGACTTCTTAGCAAGTGGTGTAAAGCATTTGACCACTTTCATCAATCAGGAAAGGCTGTGTGGCTCATACATGATTTAGGGCAAGTAAGACTTAAGTCAGGTTGCAGGCCTTCTACTTGCCAGTACAACAATGGGATTTCCTGGCAACACATCTCTGCAGTAAAGAAGCTGCTTTCTTTCTTTTTGTTTTGGCTTGGTTTTTGTGTTTTTTGGGGAGATTTTTAGTAGGCTGTCTCTGTAGTGGAAATAAATAAGCATTAAATAAGAATGTGAAATAACAAATAAGAGTTCAAAAGGAGTTTAGAAATTTCCTCAGCTGATCACTCTGCCTGCTTTAGTCATTGCTGGCCAGCTCACCAGACAGACAGTGCTGGAAGGAAGAGCTGAAGGAATCTGTTTCTCATGAAGGAGCAGCACAAATCTGAAAGCCTGAGAGCTGCAGGTTCAGATTTGCCTTTGAAATGCTTCAGAGAAGGGAGCAAGGCCTAGCGATTCACATGGGAAGGCACAATCTAGTTTCACTTCTGGTTGCTAGCAAGAAGGTCCTTGAACTCAGCTCATATGTGAAACGGTAATAATGCCATAACTTTTAGAATAAAGTTGTTTGATGGCTAAGTACTTTTTTATTATTATTATTATTAATGCTGAAGAAATAATCTAATTAGCTACTTTCAAAAATGTTATTGAAGTTGCTTTGACCTTAAAAAAACCTTTTTGTTGTTGTTGATGTTATTTTTTTTTACTTAATCAGTTACTGATGTTAACAGCTTCCTGCCTGACAATTTAATAAAGCATCCATTCTTTGTTCTTGCTTGTAATGAGAATACACAAGAAGAAGGCACTTTATATACAACATACTTTTTTTTTTCCTGTGTGAATTTGTGATCCAGACAAAGTTAAGGAGAAAATAACAGCAGTTTTCTTTACCTCACTGCAGTATCATGCTGAAGACTGGTATAGTTGTGTATTATTAGCTGAAACCTAAGAATTAGGTTGCTTTACAGAGAAACTATGTGTCATGATTGATGGTCAAATTCTCTATTCATAGGTGGTGCCATCTCCAAATGTGTTTTTTGAATACAGTCTAATTTGTAAAGCATTCAGATACAGACCCCTCTTAAGCAAGAATGAGGTTTCTTCAGACAGATGTCTGGAATGCATTGGTGGTTGTGCCACCAATGAATGAGGGCAAAGAAGCCCTCCCAATCTGGGACAGCTATGCCAGTCACAGCCTTAAAGAGTTTTGGTTTATAAGATAAACTATTGGCACAAGGGTGTGGGGAAAAACGAAAAATGTGTGGAAATGAAAACAAGATTTGCTTCCCAGGACCCTGCCATGTAAGTTCAGGATTTTTCTGTGTTATTCTGCCTCATTGATGCAAAGAAGGTGTAGAATCATAAGGGAAGCTGAAAAAGCAAATTAAGTTTCAGAGAAGAGAGCACACAAAACTGAGCATATTGAGACCAGTGTGTCAGAATAAACATTGTCAATCAAAAAAAAAAAAAAAAAGAAGATTTGGCAATGGAAAAATGATATAATACAGGAGATTTAGATCAGCAGAAGAGATACTGGAGAACTCAGACTCCCCCTGAAAGCAAGAGGATTAGGGGCATATTTGCATCTATGGAAAAATTGCTCCCATTTCTCCTGAACATTGGAGGTGATCTCATTTAATTTGAGAGAAGTTTTAAGATCTCATTGTGCCAGTAGAGTCAGTGTCCCATTTCAGTCTAATGGGACAAAAAGTTTATTTCACTTGCCATTAACACTTTCAGCTTGGGTGACAATAAAGTCAACAGTAATTTTCATTCAGAAGCATACATGTCTTTAAGGATCTCAGTGGCCTTTGCCACAGAGTAACCCAAGATTCACAACACAGTTCTGATTTGTTATTAACAAATTATTATTAACAAAAGTTAATTTGTCTTAACTGATTAAATAAAAATATTATGTGTCTTGATCAAGCCATAAATCAGTGGCATATCCTAGAACTGGACTTTTGGAAGGTGAATATTGGTTCCCACTCTACTAGCAAACCTGTATTTGCAGTTTAGTCCATTTCTTGCAGAACTCTGTGTGGATGGAGTAGTTAACCTGAAGTGAAGACTAAGTGGATGCTTTTTACAGTGTATGCAGATTGCCCCCATTTCAGAGCAACACAAGATTTTGGATCTTTTGAAAAAGTTTGGGATATTATACCATGTAATTCTACTGAGAGGCAAAGTATACGAAGTATAAGAATTCTTGAGATTATGTCCTTGTCTTGGTATGACTTGTGTGGTTCAATTACTGTCTGTGTGATTATGCAGTTATTTTTTAGTGTTGAACCATTTTAACAGAAAACATACAAGAAGGCACTTTGAAACTTAAAGTGCAATAGCTCTCTTCTACAACTATCCTTGGTTAGATTAATTACACTTTAGGAATGATGGTATTTAAGGGCTGTGTAAGGCAACATTACATCACAGTGCTTTTTCATTTATCAGATCAACCCAGTGGCTTCATTTGAGTGCAGTTTGGGGGCTTGGGGCTTAACAGTTAGTGAAACTTTTCAGAAGAGCTGTTTAACTAAAAATTTCTATTCTCATCTATTTAACTTGTTTCTGAAGTTGCTTTTAAGATACATTCAGATGTGTTATAGTAGACAAGGATTGGTGTGGCCTAACATTTTCAGAGATACAGAACACGGAGTGGAGGTGACTGAAAATGTTATGACAGCAAACCTTTGACTGAATAGATTACTATGGCTTCTCTAAGATTTCATTTTTATGTGAGATTTCATTTTTATAGCACAGAGATAATAAATAAAGATTTAGCATTTTGGCACCTGTAGCTCATCCTACATAGACAGAAACCACTATACATACTTATTTTATGGTGCATATTAAAGACAGAGATGGATATATATGCTTATATGCAGGTACCTGTTGGCATTTATCTATGTATTTACAAAAGTGTAAAGTACACTCAATATTTTTTTTTTAAATATTGTAGAAGGCAATATAGAGATATATTTAAATGAGCTACACACTTTAATAAATTTTTATCGATACACATATACCATGTGTCACATACATTACATATTTGTATAAATACATATTATACCAGTGTACATATATACATTAACATCTCATATATGTTATCGTTTTGGTGAAAACTTAGAAAGGATAGAATTACTGCTCACAGTAATAAAAGTGAGATGCACAACATGTCTTTTTGCTTTTTGTTACTTGTAGAATTGATTGCTATGTTCAATACTGAATAAGGCAAAACCAGCAGCACCACTGATCCCAGTGCCATTTCAACCATGTGTTTCAGTCTGTGCATTCACAGCACTCCTAGCAGCAGCTCAGCAGCCCAAATTCCAGGTGGCAGACCAGGGACTGGCAGGCAGCTCTGCAGTCTGTCCCTCTCCTGGGCTGCATTGCAGACTCTCGGGTATGAAGCTGCCTCAGCAACACCAAGGAGATCAATGCAGAGACGGTAAATAAAATGATTAATTTACTGAGGAGCGAGTTTCCAAACAGACTAGAATGTGTTACCCTATATTTGGTTGCTTCTGCAGCTCTCTGCTTTTATCATCTCCCTTTAGGGAGATGTCTGTTATTTGCACTTCATTTTAGAAATATGGGAAAGTCAGCCTTCTGAAAGCAGAACTCACTGTGGTGTTGAAATCAGTGGGAGTTTCTCCATTTCACTGGAGGAAGAATATAATAAAATCATAGAATCATAGAATGGCAGGAGTTGGAAGAGATCTCAGGAGATCATAAAATCCAAACCCCCTGCCAGAGCAGGATCACCTAAGGCAGGCCACATAGGAACATATACAGGTGGGTTTCACATTGAATTGTTTTTAGATAATTTGTAACCTCCTGTATTATTACAGGACAGATTTTCAAGCCATTTAGGCCATTACTTTTTCCACAAACCAGCATGGTGTTTTTTAAACAAATGAAGTGCATCCTGTCATGGAAGGTGTTATGTCTGTAATTCATTCTCATTACTCTTCTGTATTTAAGTGTATCTAATGTCATGATTAGTTAGGCAACTAAAATAAAATGGAGAGTAAACATATTCCGTTATCATGAAAAATACAAAATAACTTGCTTTATTTTTATATTTTTTCTTTTTTAAGTTCATAAACACATATTTGTTCTTGAGTATTCCATCCTCAGTCAAAGCCTAAACTATAGTAAGATATCTTACTAAGTAACTATAGTAAGATTTATATGCTTAAAAACTCTATACTTAGGTTTCTTTGCAACTCAAGAAATCCAGCCTGTAGTTGGTTAGTAATCATCAGACTTTTTTTTTTTTTTTGAGAAATTTGCTTAACATCTCTTCTCTTTCTGTAACAAGGTTCTACAAGTAAACTTGGACAGAAACTACCACTGCTGGTGCTGCTACTTGGGGAAATTGGTTTATCAGCCTATGAGTGTACTGATATACTGTTCCCTATTTGCTTGGGTCACACAGATTGTATATCCATTATTTTGTGGGTGCTGTGCTGGCTGGTCACGCACAGAGAGCTACAGTCTGTGTCAGGGTCCCTGGTACTGTATGGGGAAAGAGATTCTTGACATAAAATGCAGTGCATTGTGAGTACAGGACAACAGCCTCATTTTTGGGAATGTTAGGCTATGTTGGTATCCTGAGTTGTTTTATGCCAAATGACTGGTATTTTCTGATAATCAGGTAATCTGAGACTTTTTTTTCATGGGAACTATGGATTTAAAAGTAAAAAAAAGGAACTTATTTGTTCACTGAAAACAATTAGAATGTTTTTATGAAAGCTAAGCTTGTTAAAAAAAATAATAAAAAATTAACAACCAACTCTTCCCATTTCTATTTTTCTTTTATTCTGTCTGTTTAGATGAATGATGGAATTTGGCTAATTAAAAAATCCCCAAATATTTAGATTATGCTTGTTTCTGAAGTATTTGAAAATACAGATTTTTATTATGAATAATATCATATTGGGTTTTTGAACAAAAATTTAATAACCATGCTTTGCATGTCACTGCCTTTAATTTCCTTGTATGGTGCAGTATGCTGTTCATGTCCATTTTATGTACCGTGTAGCCAAACATGAGTATGCACAAACAGTATGAGGAAAGATTAATCCATCTGACTGCATGAAAACTCTGAGGAAATACTGATAAGTAAAACAGCTCATAAATTCTGCATAGACAATTGTTTGCATTCATGGCTACAAAGATTAAAATTGAGTCTCCTTCTGTCCCACCCATAAATGACTTCTGGCAGTAGAAATGTGCACAGTAAAAATCTGCGCACAATCCTTATTGCCAATCCATATCTGCCTTCTCTGTCTTATTCTACATACCAAGAGAGTCCAGTCTGTATAGAGCATTGTTCTCAAATGTTGTATTTCTTTAATGAAATCTGTCTTTTCAAATTTAGTCTTATTAATTCCTGATAGCTGAATGCTGTTGTTAAGTCAGGAATAAGTATGTGTGATCAATAGTCAGCATGAATAGATTATGTGGAGCACAGGGGACAGGCTGGGACTGCTTTTTCCTGTCTGCAAACTTGGGACCAATTGAAAATACCAGGAAATTTCAAGAGAGTCCTAGCTCTTTTTCCTGCATCATAGATCAGTGAGGTCCATCATCAATGTAGAGTGGGGAGCACAGAAGAAAAATCATTTGAGGAAAAGTTGTTAACTTCGTCTTGTAGTTTTTGCACTTACTGAAAACTGAAGCAATATTAGTTATATCTGTCAGGTTAGGAAAGCGTGGAGGACTGTGCTGAAGTTTGAGAAGAGACAACACACAGGTGAGAAGTTAGTGTCAAGATATTTTCATAGACCATATGGAGGTTCCCATCACAGTGGAATTCATCTTACCTTATAGCTGGTTAAAAGATTGGAGTCTAGTCTGAGTTAGTTACTTGGGCTTCTGCTATAGCCAGATGGTAGAGATAAGTACTTCTCAAGGGCAATTCCTATTAAATTTTTGAGATGTTTATGTAAAGGTAGAATGATTCACCCTCTGAAGGTATGTGCATCAATTACTTAAGTGAGAGGGGGTGAACCATCAAGTTTAAGTTAAACGCCTAATTTTCAGTGTCTAAAATCAGTTGAGGTGAATTTTATCCATAGTGTAGAACTTCTACTTGGAAAGATGTTCTCTTTTCATGTACTTATAACTAATGTTATCATTATTATTACAGATTGTACATCTGTGTTCCAAAGGATGCTATCCAAATCTTTTGAGGCTACTTTGAAGGCTAGCAGACGTAGCCCTGATAAGGGTGATGGATCAGGGCATGCTCTTATCAGAGGGGTATTCTATTTTTGATTCTTAAAACACATTGGTGATATAACATTACGGGAAGTGCCTGACAAGTGGTGAAGAGGAGTGATGGGTAAAAAAAGATAATGCTGAAGTGAACCAGTTGCATAGAAAATGGAGAGTTATCTGCAAAGGAGACATGTTCCAATTAGATGTATTCTCACAGCTTTCTGCTTAGTGCTACAGAGATAGTAGAGATAGTGAATCATTACCTAGAACTAGTTTATTGAATCAGTTTATTGAATATATGGCAATGCAACTCTATATATAAACACCTAGGCCTTATATGTATACACAAGGAGAAATATTTAATGAGTTGATGGGCAATCGCTGCACCCACATATATATCAAAAGTTCTCTACTATCTCAGCAGCATCTCACTACAGATGTACACAGCACTTGCTGGCATTAAACTCTCTCCTCCACTTGCTATCACAGCATTTCTGAAGAGAAGAGTGACATGAATCTGGAAACTACTCATATACTTATAGAAATAAGATGTGAAAACAAGTAATTCAGACAGCATAAAAACAATTTGTTCATTACAGTCAGTGTTCTCATACTTCTGCAGAGTAATGCATACATAGTTTGAGGAAAGTTTCTCTTGAGGATTACCACCTCCCTCACACAAGTTATTTTTCTTCTTGTTAGGACCTGAATGACATTGCTGTAGTAGCTACAGACGTTACTTATGGTGAAGGATAGTATGAAGGAATTGAGGTTGCTGCTTAACAACTTGAAATAAGTAGGAAATCTTTGAGTGACAAGGCTACATGCAGCTTTATTCAAGTTGGTTGATGCTTCTGGGCTGTAGCCACTGTAATCTCTCTGGTAAAACCCTCTTGAGCTATAAACTACATTGCTTGGCAAAATTTCTTGATGTAAAAATGTTTGGAAACCACTGCAACTGTCACCTGTCTAACCAGTCTGCTTATTTTCACTTTGGATGTTGTGCCTGCTGTCTTAGCTAGGGGGGATCTAGAGATTGTTCTGAGTATACCACACAGATGTGTTTTGGTGCTAACAATTTGGTTGCTGCCATTTGTATTTCAAACCAGTCAGCCCCAAGAGCACAGATGTAGGACATTATAATGGAGTAAGAAAGAGAAGGCTTTGGGCAAATTAGAACAATATCCCACAAAACAGAGGGTAAAAGGTAGCTTAAATGCTTGCCATCCAAAAATTTAAACACTTTGATGTACCAGTGTAACAAGCATAAGGGAAATAAGCCTATTAAAGGGGTGACTGATTCGTGCATCTGAGTGTTTAAGGTCTTTACAAAGTACCACCTTTTCCACAGAAATTAATTTCCATTCCAAACTTTCAAGATGGAAAACCTAAAATTTGTGGCTGTAAAGATCACTACCTATGTCTAAAAATCTAATTCCCCATCTTATTTATATTTGTGCTGGTTTCTTTTAGAGGCACTCTCTGTTGTTTGTTTATTTTTTCTTTCTATCCTCATAGCTTATTTATTTTCTCTGAAACAGCCTCTTTCTAGCTCTGACCATAATGTAATAACTTAATTTATCCCACCAAAGGCACGAGCAAGACTTTTTCTGATGAACTTCATACCATATCTGTCTCTTCAAGCTCTTTCACAGACAGCAGAGAGAGATGCCCTTAAACTTTAATCACCTTCCAGAGGTGCTTTTCTCTCAGTAATTTAGTTCCCAAGATGGCACCTACAGTTAGGTGCAATGAATATGGGGCTTTGAACTTAAACATAGGATTTGCTTCTGGTAGCTCACTCAGCTTGCCTTTTTAATCTCTTTTTTGGTAAGGATTATTGACACTTCCATTCGGTGCAATCAGACTATTCCTGAAGAGTCCAGTCTGAAATATCTTACAAAAATCACTTAATTAAGTAGTTTGTATGCACAAAGTATTTGTGATAGTTCTAAGAGAATAATCTATAAAGCTTTTTAATACAATAGTTTTAATAAGTTACCCAGCCTGTGGGTCAGTGGAGGTTAATTACCATATGTACCTGACATTTTGTTCCTTTTTGTAGCTTCTTAACCACAAAGAACACTATTGCTCATCCTTAAGACTGTTCATAATAATATAGAAATTTTCTCTTGTCTTGCCCATTACATTAGAAGCAAGAGTAAAACAGTCTAACTCTAAGGAAAGTAAATCACCAAGTTGTTAGTATTTTTGTGTTCTTTGGAATTGGTTTTAAACCACAAACTTAATTTAAATTGTAGCAGGATGAACTCAGTCCTTTTACAATTATTCTGAAATTTGCTGGTTGCTCACATGAAACCAGTGCTATTTTTCACTTCTGTCCACTGTGGCAGCTGTGGTACAACTATTGTAGAGCACAACAACTTCCACTTCTTGCACTACGTTTTCTCATATTGTACCTCATTTTAGGTTTTTCTTAATAGTTCTTTTCCAAATGAACTTTTTAATACTAAAGAACTTACATATATTATTATTTATGATAATAAATGTGCCAGTGTCTCAGGTAAAAATGTAGCATACAGTCAACAGTCTGATTAAAAGTACACTTATATGTTCTACCATTTTAGGACTTACCATCTATTAAGTCCAAGTACTCAAATGACGATCAGTGATTCTAGATGCTGTAAAAGTGGGATAGTGATCTCCATTACATTCAAAAACACTTTTGATTTCAAAACTTGTGATGTAGAAAAAAATATAAGTGAGGAGAGAGGGAAGAGGCTCACAGATAAATAGAAATTTTTATCTATGTTTATGTTCGAACATAAATGTTTAAATGTTGAACTTCTCTTGGCCTTGCTTTAGTATGCTGGTCAGATAACACAACAGAAATCACTCTTCAGATGGGGCAATGAGAGCCTTTCAATGCCCTAAGGATCGGATGAAGAAAGCATGCATGTTTGGGAGAGGAGTGGAGGAGCGAGCAGCGAGGCCTTGATGTTGCTCTGTGGATAGTGGAGCAGTGTTAGCAGTTGATAGATATGTAAGGGCTGTGTCTGTCTGAAAGAGCTTGAAGTTAAAGGCTAGAAATTTGAACTCAAATGAATCAAAGGAAGGATGTTCAGATAAATGGACAAAAATTTCTTCACAGCTGTCTCTTCTATTTGGCATGCCCTAATTGCTAGGATTGTTTTTTATGCAGTGCTTTGATGATTAGGGGAGTCTTTTCCAAACAAAGTACACATTGAGGTTGATACTGCAAAGTTATCTGGAACTGTTTGTATGGAAACGGCTTCAACACAAATGCTACAGTCACTGCATTCACTTGCTTGACTAGTCAGACAGCAATTTTACTTCCTTATTGAAAGAGATCTTTTCTTCCTTACTCCACAGGACGGAAGAAGCAGAGAAAACAGAAAATTAGTACAAATTCTCAATTTTGTACTGTGCCTCTGAGCCACTGTACTTAGAACTAGCATGTGTCTTCCAAAGATTTCATTGACAGCTTGTAAGGCTCAAACTAATAAGACGGTTGCAGGAAGGGAGGTTGGGGACCCTGAGGAGACAAGAAATTATCACAGCTACAGAGGATAGGGTTGGGCTGTGCATCCCAGCACTCAACAGAAAACATTCACTCACACAGCCTATGCCATGACTGTTCATAGACACAGTCCAGCAACTTTTCTAGTGACTCCGTGTGCATGTAAAATCCACAGAATCACAGAATATTCATGTTTGGAAAGGACCTCCTAGATCATCAAGTCTGTCCATACCCATAACAAAAAAACACCTAAATGCCCTGATCAAACATGACTTCAAAACCACAAAATAACCCCCTACATGCCTGCCACTAGAGCATGACCTGAAGCACCAGGTCTACCTGTTTCTTAAATACCTCGGGATGGTGACTCAACCACCTCCCTGGGCAGGCTGTTCCAGTGCCTCACCACTCTTTCTGTAAAGACTTTCTTCCTAATATCTAATCTAAAACTCCCCTGCTGCAACTTCAGACCTTTTCATCTGGTTATTCCACCCTTTCTATATTACTGCTTACAGGCCTTAAGACATTAATCCTGAAAAATGCGGTGCAGATATTTGAAAAGGAAATTGGAACTTGACTCTTATTTGGTCATGTACCAGAGTAAGTCCACTCTTTATTGGAATGTTTTACACTTGTATCACTGACCCAATTGGAGTCATGGTCTAACTAAACAATGAAGTAAATATAATAGCTTTTGGTGACTCAGGTCCTCCCCTGTTTCTTAAAAAACTGTTATCAAATAGTTGTCTCAGTAAAGTACTATGAACCATCTGCCAAAATTTACCACGTTTTTCTTTTACTTTCCATTGGCTGGTGTTTACATGAAATGGTGAAAACTTCATAAATTTGGGAAGGTGCTTTAATAATAACGGTCTACATAACATCACTGGAACAACCCACTCTATTCTTTGTAGAAGAATGTCCTTTATGACTTCTGATTTGTCCTTGCACAAAAGACCCAGATTGTGTTCCCATCTCTATTGCTCGGTAAAAGATAGATAGGGTGGTTTCTGAAGCACGTTGGTGAGACGTTGGTTTGGTTGGCGAGGATGACTACTTGGAAACAGTACCAGATGAGTCATCCTCCCTCCCTGCCTTCAGGGACTGAACATTTTCCTTAGCCTGCACTTTCAGACCTTGTCAGGCAGCTCATGACAAGTAAGGCTGTGGGAAGCATTGCTGGCACAGGCTTCTCCATGGGAGGCTCTGGTTCTGCACCTTCTTGAGGACTAGTGGTGTTGTTAGCTAGAGCGTTAGTGTTGTTGTTAGTTCTTTCCCTGAGGCTAGTGAAAATTTCTCCAGCACTATAATCTCTGTCTGTGGGGTCCTTAACATATGGGAAAGAGACTGACTTCAATCTTTGCTGTTTGAGTCATACTTTACTGGTATATAAGCACTAATTGGTGCTTTGCTAGATACTGCGGTAGTAGCATCAGTGGTATGCTGATTTCAAACCAGTCGTAAAATAATATGATTTCTGTGTCTGTTTTTAAAATACATTTTTCAGCTGCTGAATTATCTGAGGATAGCTAAACCAGGATGAGTTTGAGACTCTCCAAACCTCATGAAGTAGGTATGTTGTTTATAAAGCTAGTTAGCACCTATTCCCCATTACACATTCCTGTTATTTCAAATTGTCATAGTCCTTCTAACTGATACATTTTTATACAGCATGTTGCCCATTGAAACACTGGAAGTTTCTGGTTTCTTAGTATTTTCTGCCTTTTTTGATCACTTGCTCATATCTAAAGTCTAACCAGGGGTGAGTTCACACTGCAGTCTTCATTGAGACTCATTGAGAGTCTTTTTTTTTTTTGCCTGTCTGCCTATTTCCATCTGTAAGGGGGTGGGGGTGGGAGGAAGTAAGAATGTAAATCTTTGGGAATTATCACTTTCCTTCAGATTTCATTCAAATTAGACAGCGTGTTCAAAAGCTGTTAGGTATGTACATGAATGGAATACAATACCATAGTACTATTTGCATTAGGAAATAAATTTAAAATCTAGTGTCAGAGTAGTATATATGTATAAGCAGTAAAGATCTTCTTTCTTCTCCCTCATCATAGGCCATCTTGTCTGTATGCAGGATCCACACTATATATGGAGATGTATATGTATGTGTATAACCATATGTATATATATACTGTACATATATATAGTCTCTACAGCTTTTACAGTTCAGACTTTTTCTATCTTCCTCTCAGATGCTTTGTTATTTATCGAATTCCCTGAAAGCGCCTTTCTTATTTATATGCTTGTCATAGAGTGATTTTGCTATTGGTGTGAATCTTGAAGATCTTATTCTTTGTTGAGAGAAAACTCACATTCTAAATGTAGCTAGACTTCATTAAAATTAAGAAAATATGTGGCTTGTGGAAAGTCACATATTTTCCAGAGTAATAACAAAAAAAAACCCTCTCATCTGCAAAGTTTATATCATTAACCTGCAAGCCTTTTTTTTTTTTTTTTTTTTTTTTTTCCTATTTGTATAAATCAATAGAAATTCCTTAAGCAGCCTGAAATCCAGACAGGTCAAGTGAGAGAAAAAAAAAGGCTAGTCAAAACTGTTTGATTTCTCTTTCTTGTTACCAAGATAAGCTTTAAATACCCAGTATGCATTTTATTACTGGCTTTTCAAACACAGATATATATTTTTTGAGCATTTATTATTTTTCCTAGAGACAGTAAAAGCTGTACATAAGGCCAACATGAACAATGCTTGGCTAAATAGGCAAAGAAAAGCTTTTAGGGACAGCTATTCAATTTTAAATCTAGAAATACAAGTTTTAGTTGTTCAGTGCACAGTTCCTGTGTTTGAATGTGGTGGCATTATTTGAGAAGCCAAAAAACCAAAACAACATTAACCATTTGGCATACTTCACAGCAATTGAGTTGGAGAGGAGGAAGAGAATCTAATGGTCAAAATATTAGAAGCAGCTGTAGATACCTCAAACAGGTTTTAAACTTTAAGAGAAGTGCATATGGCTTTAAAAGTGAACAGGGAGTGCTGGCATTGGCTCATACAGTTTTTGAATGGCAAGGAACATAATATTTCAGTAAGTCTTAGTCAAGCTGTTTTAATTAGCCTACATAAGAAAAAGGATCTTATGAACTGAAAACATCTTGCACTGAGTGGGTAAACTTGATCAGTTTAGTCTGAATTACTTGGCTTCAGTCTACATGTCTCATTTGATGTTTGTTGGCCTTTGTACAACTACAGAAGAGTCATGTAGGAGAGAGGGGTTGGAAGCTCTGTAGACTGTTCAGAGACATTTGTCCCTCAAATTTGTGTACTTGAGCCAGAAGTTCAGGGTAGCACTATGAAAAATAGTGCTTCTTGAAGCATAGCCATATTTATCTGGCATGAATTCATATACAGTGGATACAACACTGGCACAATTACAAAAAAGGAACTGATTACAAAAGTGTATGGAGTGGTGGTTTTAATAGGGTCACAGTTTATTAAAATCACAGCAAGCAGAAAAGGAAAACTCTTCAGAAAGTTCTATCATATTTTCCTCCCTCCCACCTTCCTCCTATTTGTATGTTAACCTGTCACTATCTATTTTTTTATTTTAAATCCAAAGACACAAAAAGACAAGAGATATTTAAATGTTTCACCTTTATCAGGCTCTTCAGCCAAAAAAAAAGTGGAAGTTCATTTGGGTAAACAACCATTCTTAATAGGGCCTCAGTGGTGCATGCAAGCTCTAGAAGACTAAAATTAGTACTCTGTGAAATGTTATCAGTTGTCCTTCCTCAGAATAGCACATATCAGGCAGCATACACTGCATATGTGAAATCTGGAGATACTCTGAATATTACCTAGCTGATCCAGGTTTTCTAGCTTTTTAGGGCCTAATTTAAATTATTGGTTAACCTAGGCCAAAAGTCCAATATATATATATATACACACATACATATATGTATTGCTGAGTTAGAAAAGACTTTGAATGTCGGCAAGTGCACAGAGACTGTCTGATTTGAACTCTTTTGACATTTGCCACCTGCTGTATAAGCTGTAGGACTAGTAAAATACAGTTGCAGAAGCATCCTGTTCTTTTTATATTCCAGACAGAGAAGCATTGCAGCCAAGTTTTGAAAACTGAGCGGGAAAGAGAAAGGAGGCAATAAGAAAAACCCTCTAGAGATTTGAAGTGTTTTTCCTTATGGTTGTTTACGGTACTGTCAAAAGATATAGTTGTGCTCTTATAAATAGAATAGAACTACATTCCTCCTAGCCATTAGTAAAATTGGTACTTGGACATGGTCCAAAAACCTATTGCAAATTACAGGTGGACTAGTTTTATCAGCTGATCAATGGAGCAGCTGGGTCTGAAATTCTTTAAAAGTAAATCTTTCATACTCCAAATTATAAAGTAATTCACTCTTAATCCCAAATATATTTATATGAACTGAAGATTTCTTTTTTCTTTTTTTTTTTTCCCCTCTTTTCCCTTCTTTCTGGTGTTTTCATAGTAGAGGTTTGGTATTCTTGAAGAATTTTTTGAACTTGGCTTTCTGTAAATCTTAAGAGGCTTCTCCAGATGTTGGATGATCATTAAAATGAATTCTGTTCCAGTTCAACAGTCTTTGGAGAAGCACTAAGGCAACAGTCCATTGATTCCCTCATATTAGACTCAGTGTTGGGTTCATTTCATGGACTTAGGTTCAGAAAGTAAAAATGTGCAGCTGTTAGCTGATTTCTCAACAGTGCTTTTGGCCAAAGAAGACTTTTATGTACTATTGCAATTACATTCTCTTTTTTTTTGTGGTAAAGATAAAGGATGCTCTTTGCTTCCTTTAATAATTGTTGGGTGAATAAGATGCACTAATGATGAATTGCTTTTAAATCCACATTGACAAAATTGAGTTTTCTGCCATTGGTGAAAGACAACATGTCCAGACTTTGCAGAGTCTGCTGAGTAATTTCAGCATGTTTAGGTTGGCTTGTTTTTATGTTTGGGAGAAGGAAAAAAGAGAACAAGAGTCAACTTTAAAATTCATTTTAAGAGCAGGGTAATCCCACAAAAAGTAAGAACATATTACAATGGAAGGAAGTAAATTCAAGAACACAGAGGTTATATACCACTTCCTTTGCTTTCTACACCAGCACATGGTAATTTAATAGACTGTACTAAGATGTGGATAAGGGAAATGTGTCTTTTTTTTTTCTTGGGAAGGCAAATAATTATTTTTCATATCTGATTGCTGACTGCAACCTTAGTTCTTACCTAATGCATGCATAGATAATCAGGTGTGTAATTTTGGGGTTAGTAAATTGTTCACTCCAGTACAGTGCTTTATTTTTACCCTAATGGTTTTTCCAGTTATTAAAACAAAGTGATTGCTATTATCTTGGTGAGACCATGATAATGGCAAGGGAATTGTCCCTTTTAAAATACTGCATGTTAAACAAGCTTCTGGAGTGTAGAGCTAAACATGACAGATTTTTAATTAATACTCAAGATATTTTTTATGCCAGTTTTAAGTAATCCTCCTGCAAAAATTAAAGACTGGTGATTTGCATGTGAATTTTATTTTAATCGTGCAGTTTCATGACCATCAAAAGAAAACCCCAGTTCATGTTAGAGCTATTTCCATCAAATGGAAATAGTCATGAAAGAAGGTTTGCTTTTTTCATAACAACTCAATTTTACTGGGTGTGTTCATGTGACTTTAGTCACTAACTCATCATGTGACTTTAGTCACTAGCTCATCCATTATTGTAACCATTGTAAACAGGGTAGTGTGGTAATCAACATATCTCATTTGTTGAATCTTATAGTATGCTAAATCATTACTACATTAAATGTTCTTTACTTTTGGCTTGCTTTCACTGAAATTAGAACCTTTGGATATTATTGGGAGAGGACACAAATTCCCTTGACATAAAATATACAAGATACTTCTAGTTGGCTGGCTGCAGGCAGCATTTGAGGACACTTTTAAGGGTCTATTTGACACAAAGAAAGTTTGAATGTGTGCAGAAGGAAAAGAAATTACTGAACTGAAAACATTTGTACTTAAAAAAGCATTCAAAAACAGTATGACAAAGCCACCTAAAATGAAAACATTTAGCATTAAGGTTGAAAGTGTGGTTTGAAAACAGCTTTCCTATAGCTTACCTCATTTTCATGGTTTACTGTGAAAAGTATTTGATTGCTCTATGGCAAATTCTTAAGACAGTCCTACAAATAAGGCCAGTAGCTCTGAAAGACTCTAAACATTTATCTACATGAATAAATTATTGTAATGCTAATTACCATTAATCCATAGCTTCAGATTCATACTCTTGCTATCCTGTGGTCACTCTGTCCATACATCTTTAATTCTAACATAAATGCAAGAAATATTAACCACTAGCTTACTTCACAGTAACTTGTTCTTGTTCCCAAACTTAATAATATCACTTTCATTTTACCAGGGCACATGGAGTGGACAGGAACCACTGTTACTGTATGTATCTGTCACTGCTATCAAGGGCATTTTTACAATGATTTCAGGGGGGTCTGGATTAAAGCAGATGTGAGATGGGGCAAAATTCACACCACACCTGACTTCACTTTGGGCTGAGTATTTTATCTGTGAGTACGCCTTGGAGCCATGCATGTCCAAGGACAGGATCTGGTCCTTTAACTCTTTGCCAGAGGGTAAAGTTTTGAAAGTCCCAGTGGCCTCACAGTTGTTATTCATTCTAATGAAACTATCCTAGCACTTAGAGAATTTATTTATAACATATATTAGGAGTTGTCTTTTTCCTTCAGAAGGCTGCACATGTGCACAGCAGCAGGCTTGTGGTGGTTGGCAGGTATCCTTCCTCACTTAAGCATCAAACTGTTGCTTTTTTTGCCTGAAATTCCTGTACAGGGAAAGATTATACTCCTGCTTTCCATCTGGTTGACCATGTTCTTTTGTTTTCTAACAGCAGGGAAAATCTATATCAATTGAATAAGGAAAGTTTTTGAAATTGGATTTGACTGTACTGCTTGCTGTCTGTAGTTCTGTGTTTCAAATATTAATTATTTTTTTTTTTAAGTATAGTACTTAAAAAGTAAACTACTACTTGCATATCAAAACATGTAACATCTTAACGTGATAGATTCAAGCACGAAGATACTTTTTATAGGTCTACTCAGAAGATGTAGCTTCCTTGCAGCCTCATTTTCATGGGAAAAATTATTCCCTGATTTGGTCAAGGATGTTTTTTTCCTGATAAATATTAGGATATAATTTTCCTGTTGTTCCTCTATACCTCTTGTACTGTCCCATCTGGTGAAACCTGTATCTTTCCATACTTTAGCAAGGCCTGAAATTTTTGCTCCCCAGCTGTTCTTTGTCAGCAACAAATCTTTGAATCGGTAATGTTAGCCAAACATGGTTTTTTTGTTTGTTTTTTTATGATATCTATTATTATTCAGAAAATACTATTGAAACAGGTTATGTCATCTTTCTGTGATTTTACCTCTCAGATTGACTTCGATTTATCAAAAAGGTATTTTCATTTCCTTCACTGTCAAGCGTGACATCAGCTTCAAGGTTAGGATATGATTCAATTTACTGATGTGCTGCAGACTTTTGTACATCTCCATGACTCTACTCTCAATCTTGTGGAGAGAGTGTTGGAACACAAATTTTTGTGCATACCTGTGTATACATCAGGAAATGCAGGTCCCCATACATTGAATGACACTGTAAAACTGAGCAGATCTGTGAGGCCTTGGTGTACACGATCAGGGTACTGCAAGTTCTGTAAACTTAATAACTCATAATTGTGCCTAAAAGTCTTTGAAGACTAATCTTTTTCCATCTTTTTCTCATCCAAAAATAAAACTTTATTCCTACAAATTTTTGTGTGACTTCCTCTTGAACAGAAGGAAAACTACAAATTTTAGAGATTGCCATTGAGGCCAATTAGAAGGGCAGAGAGTCTTTGGTTCCTATAGTAGCCTTGGGATGGAGCAGTAATACGGATCTCATTACTTCAGGCCAAGTTAAAAGATGGTCTACCTCTCCTCACTACAGGTGGGAAGATGGATGACCTTAGCAGGCATTAGCCCTTTTAGAGTTCCTGTGTGCTTATGACACGATTCCCTCGTCTCTACCACCCACTCACATCTGTTTAAAAGATTTGGTATAATTTCATATATCAGCAGAACTCCAGAGACAGCTCAGAGCTTCCCTTCATGATGTCTTGTGAGCTAGAAGGAGTTGCTTTGGCACCTCTTCTACTTGCTCCCCACTCAACAGGAAATAAAAGAGGCCTCAATAAAGGCGTTGGCTGCTTTTCTCGGTTTTGTCTGTCCCCTACTGAGAGCCTCTGGGGAAGATGGCTTTGATCTTGGAGTGGAAGCTAGTTGTTTGGGTCACTAATTCTGATTTAGACTTTCTAAAGCAGACTTCCTGAAAGGCCGCTTGAGGCATCATTGTGGATTATAAACCACATGGCAATGCTGTCTAAAACAAGCTTAAGTTGGCATGCTTTGGGTTCAGTCTAGGTATCTCTCTTCATATTATTTCCTTTTAGATGAATAGTGTTCCAGTTGCATACATTTTTATTTTACTTTTTTTTTTTCCTTTACATGGGAGAGGATATAGGACTGACCCTTGCAGAAACCCATTACAAACACTCAGGATAGATTTTTTAGAGGTAATTTGGACAAATCATAATCCATTTAAAGTGTGGCAGAGATGAAACACAGCTCAGATATTAAATGGGACAAAGAAAGACATGATTATTAATTCTGAATTCTGAGTTTCCTTATCCCAGTTTTTTTTTTTTTTTTACGACAAATGATATGAATTGTTAACAGTGCTACTCTTCTTGAATGGTTAAGGTCTTCATTCTCCTGAGTGGGCAGGTGAAAACAATGGTGTAATACATACTGTCTGGTTATGCTAAATCTTCCATAGCATCTATCATTATAGTAGTTGTTCACATGTAGCAGCTGAGGAATGTATGGGTTTGACCATTTTGGTTAACTGGCATTTTCTGACTGGTATGTGCCACTTCTCTCATGCTGATGTTATATATAAACAAAGTATGCTCATGGGTCTCATCTGTTCATTTGAGGACATTACTGCTAGATCTAGTTAGAGGGTTTTATGGAGAAAACCACTCAGGCATGATCTTATTTTTAGAACTGAAAAGCCTGTTTGATTTTAACAAGGTTATGCTGATGCCCAACAAATTTCATCAAGCAACTTTCCAAAACATTTTTTATCCCCACAGGTGTGTTATGAAACTTACAGACCTCACTGAAGTCAATGTAAAGTTCTCTTCAGCACACATGAAAATTGGGAAGGCAGATACTGATTATTAAAAGCTTGGATTAATAGCCACCCTTGACAACACATCCATATCTTTTAAACAGATGGAAACGTCAGTACCTCTTTAAAATAGCTCCCTAACATTAAGCAAAATGGTTTTATCTAAGTAAGTTTAGAAAATTCCTTGGTAATCACTGGAACTGTGTGACTAATTATGGCTTTTGACTACCAGATCCTACTGAACATGTGGTGTGTGCAGTCAAGGTTATCAAGAGCAACATGTTTCTATTCCTAGAATTCAGACAGTGCTGTTTTCAGTAACATTTGTTTCATATGTACACATGGGCCAAATTGTTTTATCAACCTACGAGCTACACATCTCTGAAAGACTACCTTGCATCCACACATTACTTTGATTATTTGCTGAAGTCATGTGCAATGTATAAGGCACTAGTGCTGTTCCATCTGCCTCTTCTGGATAAGGATTAGCCTCCAGTTCTGTTTCTGCAGACACTTCAGCATGGATGTTATTCTCCCTTTGACTCTTCTTACCCACAGTCTTGAGCCAGCATAAGCATTTGAGTAGTCATGTAGACAAATAGATCAGAATTCAGAGTCTTATACCAGATGCTAAATACAAAATGCTACTTAGTCTGGATGTGTTCTCTGGTATTGTTCATGTGTTCTGATAATAGGAGATGAAGGGAGCAGTAATCAGTGGATGCAGGAAGTGTTTGGGACTTTTGAACAAGTTGTCAGTTTATATCAATTTAAGACATTCCTTAGGCTAAGACTCAGTAGTCTCAGATTAAAAATAAAACCACCAAAGATAAATAGGCATGGCTTTTTATGACCGTATTTATGTCTCTGATGGATAGGACACTACTTTTTGAATGTACTTTGGGTAGACTTTAAATAACTGTAGTATGATGTACTAAATTTATCTAGAATCATTGGAAGATCATCTGTTAATCAGTCTGAATCAGAATATCCTTGATTTGAAAATTTAGCATTGGATTTATATAAAATAAAGCCATGAAAGATTGACATCATATGTAATAATTAAATATGAAAGGAATTCTGCTGATGATGCAGGATACTGGACATTGCAGTCTTTTAATGATATTACTGCCAGATGAAATTACAGCTCTAAAAGGTTGGTCAGGAGTTAATTCTATCTCTGCTGATTTACCTATTGGCATAACTAAATGACCAAAGCCACCTTTGTATGACTTTTCCTGGAATGGCATGTGCATGTTTATATGCCAGCAAATACACACCACAAATATTTCTTACATATATATCAGTGACTAGCCCGATTAAGGAAGTGGGAAATAAATTGACAGACTTTTTAGTAGGGCATGTAGCAGTGGAACTTGGGGTAATGATTTAAAACTAAAAGATGGTAGATTCAAACTAGATCTTAGGAAGAAATTTTTTTATAAAGAGGGTGGTGAAAAATGGGAAGTAGTTGCCCAGAGAGGTTTTAGATGCCCCATCCCTGGAAACATTCAAGGTCAGTTTCGATGGGACTCTGAGCAACCTCATCTAATTGAAGATGTCCCTGCACATTGCAGGGGGATTGGGCTATATGACCTTTAAAGAATCCTTTCAGTCCTAATTGTTCTATGATTCTATGATGATTCTATAACTTCTTCTACCTGCAGACCCTATGCAATCAACTGTATGAAAAAATGTAGCTGTTGCCACCAAAAAAATGCCAAACTTCTGCCTAAGGTTGTAAATGAATGTGATGTATACATGTAAATCTGAAAGGAGAAAATCATGCAGATGACAATTACACCCATTAGTATTACCTCCTGTAGCAGAACCACCATTTTGTATTTGTTTGCACACACATTCCTGGTTATGGAAGAACTTTTGGAATGATTACTAACTAAATGGTTTAGATCATTGATATACATCATATTTGAAGAAGAGCATTCAAAGCAATGAAGGTAGCTTGTTTCTTTGAATGTACTTTTAGGATTTTTTTAATGGCCTTTATAATTTCTGTAAAAGCATGCCTGACACATTATGAATGTAAAAACATTCTGAAAGAGCAAGATGGGATTATAACCTTCATTTACTAACTTTTTACCTTGTGCTAGTTACCCACAGAATTGTCATTCTTTTTCTTTGTTTCACCAAAGACACATCCTCTCTGATAACTAATTAACTCCTCTTCCAGCATTCTCTAAGTTTACTCTAAATGTGTTCTGTCTGTCTAGACAGTTGCAAACCCACTTTTGTCTAAGGTCCAATGACATTACAGACTTTAAGTCTGCATAATTTAATGTGGCTGCAGAGTTCATCCATGAGAAGCATCTCATTTAAGATTATGACTTCCAAAAGTAATGAGAGCTAGAATAAGCAGAGCAGATGAACATGAAATTCATCATGTCTCAAATACTAGGCAGAAGGATTAAGAAGCTATTCATAGTATGCTAATACAGATGACTTGTATATTTAGGTATATAATGAATGGAAGCTGCCTGATAACATTCTCTTTTTGCTTTTACAATGAAGTAGAGTTTAGACTATGCCAAGTCTCAGAAATTAAGAATACATTTTCCTGTGGAGCTGCCATATTTAAACTTATTATATTCATACAATTTTGTAGGAAGCTGTGTAAAGAAAGAAGAAATGGTAAATCTTGCTTTAAATAAGAAATATAATGATGCTTCAAAGGAAAAACATATACATATTTGGAAGGAAGAACATGCTCTGGCTATGTTCTTTATCATATCTCCTCCACCATTTACAATGCCCCTTTTGTTTTCTTCTCTCACATGTCTCTCCTTCAACTTCATGGTGTGCCTGAGTGAGGAAGGAGGATGGAGGGGTGTTTATGGACGTGTGCCATTGAGGGGAAAAGAATATTTCTGATTCTGTAAGAACTATAATATTTCCCTAGGATGTCAGTCAAAAGGGTAGAATTATACAAACTTGGAGGTAATTTTAAAAATGCAAGAGAGAGTACTGTGGACTTTGCCTTCCCCAGATTTTTCCTCATTTAGTTTGTTTGGATGCTCCTGGACTTGTTAGTTGGTTAGTTTGTTTGAACTGTGATTTTGTCAGAGGTATGATTAGAAATCATGGAAGAGAGAGAAGGCTTGAAGATGAACTGAATAAACTAGAAAGTCAGTCAAATGCAGAAAGTTTATTTTTGCAGGAGGTGGGAGAGATACTGTGGAAGGGGAATTAGTCCCATTCAGTGGCAAGACAAAGAGAGATATTGGAAAAAAAGAAGATATCTGTTGGTTAAGTAGAACATAGATTGGCAAGAAATGAAGTGGGACAACTAAAGGAAAACTTTTTTAAATATCTCAGAGGAACATATTTTAAACGATATTTTGGAAAGGAACAGACTGAGGACTGCAATGCATTTTGATCTGACTATGGTTAAGATGATGCCAAATTGGGAAAATTTAACTTTCTGAAGTGGAATTTAGTATTAAAGAATGAATATATACTAGACAAACAGTGGAAAAGTTCACATAGTTCCTTTCAGAGCTGGGCGTCTGGTTGTGAAAGTAAAAACTGAGCATGATTCTGGATTTTAGATAAAGATCTGTGTTCTGAGTTCCAGGTGGAGAAGTTAGATGTGACACAGGGAATCTCCTTCATTAACGGTGTTGATTAATAGTGGCCAAATTTCTAGCTGGTAGAACAGTGACTTTTGATATATTAAGCAAATGTGAAGTGACCCCTCTTGACATGAGGGAAGTGGAAATAAAAGTTAAAGCAGTGTGTTTACTCCCTGTTTGAGATGATAAACCTTTAAACAGAGGACTTCATCTTAACAGCAATCTTGAAAACAGCACAGAGGTAAAAGCAAAGAACAAAGTAGTTAAGGCTGAAAGGTACTATACTTACATTGAGATCACAAACTGGATCTTTAAGAAAAAACTCCAAACAATTTTATCTCGCTTTTTTTATCCAGTAATAAACTTACTTAAGTTTTTCCTCAAAGATTTACTTAAGTGCAAATTTCTGTAACTGTAGATGGCCTGCAGTGGTTCCTCCTGGTTGAACGGAATAGATATGTCCCTGTTTTCTTCTTGGGGTTTTCGGGCATTTGCTAGTCTCCAAAAGGTTTTAATTCTTTGACTAATCTCTAAGCACATCTTGCAACGCACTGACCACAGTGACTTCAACAGGTAGCTTTATTTTCTTCTTTATTTCAAGGTATAACAGAAGGAGGACATCTACTTTTTGCTTAAAAGTTGAATTCTGTGCTCAGATTTTGTACTTACATCAATAAACAGCAGATGTGAGTTTTAGGCTTTTCTCGTTCTGAATGCACATACCACCATTTCCTTGAAAAGTGCCTTAGTTGTGGTTCTTTGACTGGGAAAAATCCACCAGTCTCTCTTCTGAAGTGCAGTGGATGCAGGAGCAGAGGTACTGAGAAATCTTTCTAACAGCATTCAGAAAAACTCATTTGTTTCTATCCTGTGAGTGAATAATTTATTTTTGTTTTTTTTAGGATCAACCTGTAGGAACAAGTGTAAGGTAAACTGGATTTTAGTAGATTGCTGGATAAGAAAAACTTAATAAAGGAAATAGATAAGTCTTCTACCAGGTTGCATCTGCTGGCCTAAGCAAGGAGAGTGAGATGGCTGGTGCAACTTGCAGAGCATAGACCATGCAGCACACAGCTCCTTCTCACCATGGAGGACTCTCAATGCACAGGGGAGGAACTTAATGGCTAATGAAAGTGAAAGAAAACTTGTTCCCTCTCTATATGTCCCCTGCAACATTATCTGACTTTCAGTGTGAACTATGTGACCTCTAAGTTTCTATGTACTTTTAAAAGATACTTGTACAGAAGATGAAACATGTTCCTATTTACTGAACATATTTTAAAAGTCCACAGTATAAAAAATATGTCTATGGAAGAATAGATGCCTGAAAGCCAGATATATGAAATAACAGGATAAGGGCCCTTGAATACTGCTCCTTGTGAAAGCTCACTTTGTGCAGTAAAAGTGAAGAGGTAGACCACCAATGAACAATTTGAGAAGGTTTATAGCAAATGTTACTTCTGCAGGATTAGATGACGTGACAGTTTTTATAATACTCTGAACTATGTAAGAAAGAATAGAAAAGGACAGCTTGCTTTGTGAAAACAGAAATTTCCACAACCAATCCCTCAGTTTTATCTTTTGTTTTACAATAGGGCAAAATGGATTTAATATTAGAAATATGTTCTTTCTGGATCCAATTTCAGTCTCAGCCACACTCCTTAAATAAGAATCTATAATCCAACTGACTGCTCTTGCAAAGTTCCCTCTAATGTATCTGTAAATGAAAATATGTGTGTGAGCACAGACTGCATGAGTTTAACTAAATTGGCTTGAAACATACATATTTTAGCTAAGTGAGTGCAGGATTTTGTGCAGACAATGTCTATATCACCTGCCTATGTGTTCTGTTTTAGTTAGGAAATATCGGAAAGGAATGTCTGTGAGGGGAGGAGAAAATTCTGTTATAATCAGTTATTAAAGGATTTTTAATACAAACCAGATTATGAAGGGAATAACTACCATTCTTCACCTGATTAGTATGAAGACTACTAAAAATCTGGGGCTTTCGGGAAACCAAAACAAAACCCCTTCTTGATGGGAAATATTCTTCCATCTTAATAGAGGAAAAATAAGAAATATCCATAAATATAAAAGAAAAAATAATATTTGAAAGTTTAGTGTCAAATTTAAAGCATTTCAAGAAAAAAAAGTACCCAAATGTGCTCTTGATTATACATAACTTTCAATGAGTCAAAAGGGAGTAGGACATGCACACCCAAAGGACAGAATTTGTTTCATAGACATAAGGAAAAGAAGATACCTGAAAAATGAAATTCCATATAACCATCCTCATCATTATTGTAAAAACAGACGTGGTTGAGTTTTAGAAAGTGTTTGCATGTGTGGTGACAAATGATAAATAAATTAGAACAAGTAACAGAAAATAGAACTGAAGATTATTGCTGTTCGGTAAGAAGCTGATCTGCAAATTTACATGAGGCTTACATTTTGAATTTAATTCATCGAAGATACGTATCATTTACTGTTGAGGCATTTATGAGGTTTTTAAAAATTACAGGTTATGAATATAACTCATACATTTTGCAATAAGGTGAAGTTTCAAACTTTAAAATCACTTGCATGAATTTGTGCATGAGGAACTGTCATTGCCATTGAAATAGTATATCCTTGTAATTTGTATTGCACCTGTGTAATTTCTGATTGAGAAGACACTGCTGTGTCTGTCTGGTTGTTCTTATGGCACCTTAAATGACTGACATCCAAGTGTCCGTGATGATAATTACCAAGCTGTAGTGAACTGGTCTAAGAGCTGTTGGCAGAACTGTTCTACTTCCTTCCACCACCTGCAAATGCAGTACATAAGAGAGAACTAAGCCGAAATATATAGCAGCTGTTCTTCTCCCTGCTTGATAAATTGGTCTTATATCAGAAATCTCCATGTGAGTTCAAAGTTGTGGAGACAGGAAGATAGGAAGGCATCATGAGCTGTGTTAACTTAAAATAGTTCACAGAAAGGGTCATGTGAACAGAAGGACTGTTGATGGCTAAAATTCTGCAATCTGTTTTTGTGGCCCTAAGGGGAAATGATGGTAGTTCATCTTCCTAGAATAATGCTGGATACCTTATAGTAATGTTTGGTAACTAAATGCAGTGTGTGACTGTTATTAAATTTTAGATAACAAAAAGATAAGATAAATTATAGAGAAATGTATTCTACACTTCTTATCAAAGTCAATACTGTCTTGCTTTAAAAACACAGATGCATCTATTCAAATAATCTTCCCATAGAAATGCAAATATGATCTCTTCCATGAGGCTGAGATGAAGATAAATAATCTTTTTCTTTTCCCACTGTAATGCAAAAGTTAGTCCTGCTCTTCAATAAATCCTGAATTTCCTTTTAATATAAATATATGTGAAAATTATATGCATATTTAGAATTTCAGACTTGTCAAGCAATACTAAAATTATCTTATTCTGAAAACAGCAGAAAGTTAAATTAGTATTTAAAATATTAATTATAAATATTCTGTAGTCCTCCAGTGAAAGTATGGTAATTGATTCTGAGGGTTATAACCCATATATTGGACTAATTTCTTACTGAGAAAAAAACTGTACTGGAGAGAGAGCTTCTCCAAAGGCTCATTTTCTGTCCATCTCATTGACCAGTAAAACTCAAGATCAATCCTTTTCTCAGCTGCACTCACTGAAATCCTGAATATTTTAATTTTAGAAGTCAGACATATAGAGCTAGCAAAACCTAGCATTTATTTCTTATATTTATTCTCATACAGTTATAGTACTATAATCCCATTCATCAGATTAACATTTATTTATTTTCTGAGACTCAAATCATGCCTCTCCCTTTACATTTAAGTCAAAATTGATAGTGACTTGTAGAAAGGAGAAGGGAGCAAGTTTCTGCTGATGATTCAGAATATAAAAAAACGTGAATGGGCCAGTGGATAATCCTGCATGATTCATAATGTTCTTTTAGGATTTCAGGAGTGCTTGCTACACTTGAAAGGAAGATCAGAGGCTTGGAAAGGAAAAGACTTTGAATATGCATTTCAAACATTCTGGAATACAGATAGCAAATAATAACCACACTATCCCTAACTACAGTCTTAATTTCACAAAACTCTCTAGTTGATAATAACCCCATATTTTTAAAATGTGTTTGATCTTTCAATGCCTAATGGAATGTCCCCACTTGGATCATGTTTGTTATTACTATTTTGCTTAAAATAATATGAAATTCATGTCAAAACCAAAACCATCTATATTCTTCAAGAATATCAGTCACTGTTTTTACAAAGACGCATTTGTAAAATTTTCAGAGTAAGTGTCCTGTTCATCATGCCTACTCTCCTTCCTCACTGGCACTAGTGAATAGCATTGGCTAGCTCTGCTAGGCACCAGTGCAGGAACCACAGAGCCTAACAGAACCAGAAATGTACATCACTGCTATTTCTGCCTTTATGAGTCTGAGCTGCATATGCCTACTTCATGTGCTATTCACCAAGGCCAAGGTTTGCATTGTTCTGTGAACATACCATGGCTGGTTGAAATGCCCATTACAGCTGGGGACATAGTTCTACACTTTGGATGGTTTGTACAGCAAAAGTCATTTTGGCCTTGCCTAGGCTCAAGCAAGCTGTTTTCATTCATTACAACAGCACGATCTTACAGATAGGGTAGATAGAAAAAATGGATCCAATAAAATTAAGAGAAAAAAATCTGGATAATTTTTCTATTGTTAAAAAACTTATTTCTTTAAGGAAACAAAAATGTTGAGTCCAAGACAAAATAACTGCTATTATTCTGAGGTAGATACAAGGTTTTGTGTTTTGTTTTATTTTGTTTGTTTGTTTGTTCATTTGCTTGTTTGCTTTTTCCAAAAAATAATTCAGTTTATTTTGGTAGCTTAAATTATTAACATGTAATATATTAGGAATCCTATTTGTCATTTTCTGGCTTTTTGCAGTTTGACCTGTACTTCATTCTCATATAGAGGATATGCGTATGACAAGAAAGATAAGCCCTACCAAGACATTCTGAGGATAGTTCATAAAACTATGGCCGGGCCACTTCACAGAGGTGAAGTTCATCCTATGCAAAATTTGTACTTATTCACATTGAAAATTGCTTAATTATTTCTAGAAACCTGTTAGATAATGAGCCAACATTCATAAGTGCTAACAGCTTAGAAAAAAAAATCTGCATTTCAAATAGCAGCTATGACTACTCTGTCATAATCAGGAAGTAATGCCGATGTCCCCTTCAATATAACAAGCTGGTATATTGAGATATATAGTATACTGAGAAGGCAGATAAATACCTTATTGGTGTACGCACATAGACTATTGTAAGTAAAATGAAAATAATTGCAAGTAGAATTAGAGTTACAGTAATGTTTCTGTTAATTCTTCCATTGGTCTGTAAACCCAACAGGTGGTCAAGATACAAAAGAAGTGTTCAGAGAAGATAATGTATCAGAAAAGCTACACTTACTCATCTCATCTTGCTTGCACTGTTGAAAAATGCAAGGAGGTACTTTCACCAGAGCCCTTGTCTATCAGGAAATCATAAGAACTTCTGTATGAACCTGGTGTGGCTCTAGAAAACATTATTATGAATCAAATGCACAAAATAAATATTAACAACTTGACAAATTCAGATATTGTTATCTGCAGAATTTTAAAGAAACACCTGCAATGATATGTAATGGCTCGCTTAAACATGCTTGGGAACTAGGGGACTTCATGGCACAAAGTATGACACCAGTTTCTAAACAAGTATGCAGGAGGAGCTGAGACTCCAACATCAGTACAGGGAAGATTATCAGAAATGTGATACATCGGGGCTGACTCAGCAGGAAGACCAGCCTCCTAAATCTTCTGGAGTTCTTTGAAGGGGTCCAAAAGCATGAGAAGGTAGATCTAGCTGATACAATCCATCTCAATTTCTGAAAGATCTCCAACATGTTTCCTAATCAAAACCTTTGGAAAAAACTGAGCAGCCATAGCATGAAAACTAAGAACTCTCATATTTTATGACATACAGTTGGTTAAAACAGGGATTAGGAATATATGGTCACCTTCTGTGGTGAATAGTCATAGACATTATCCATGAAGTTCTGCAGGGGCTGGTTCTAGAACCATGTGCGTAATAGAACAAAGGAAGGAGAAGAAGTTACCTGACAATGTTATGAATTCTGTAAAGTTATTCAAGCTAGGGATGACTGAAGAAATTGCAGTGCATTATGACACTGAGCAGCTGAGCAAAGAAATATCAGATTAAATTTTTCACAGATTTTTTTTAAAGGTACATGTGAAAAATCACCCTATCTTCACATATTAAATTATATGGTTTGTAATTACTGCTCAGGGGTAAGACCTTCAGGTTATGATCAATAATACTATGGAAATGTCAGCTTGGTGCTCAATACAGTAAGAAAGGCAAGCTAAATAGTTGGAATTATTGGGAAGTCAATAGAGAAGGAAGCAGCACATGTAATTTCACCATCCATACCATTACACCAGTTCAGGCTGTCTTAAATATGCATCTTGAATACTTTTTGCATGTCCAGTCTTTCCACCTGAAAAATGGATGGAGTAGAAATGGAAAAGTTGCTGAGAACAGAGCAAGAATGGTTGGTGTAGAAGGAATGACTTTTTTCTTTTGCTCTTATCAAATATGACGAGTCTTGTATTCATACTTCTTGTTTGAAAGAGAGAAAAAAGATTTCAAGTGTAAGTTTATTTCTCTTATTTTTTTATACTGGGTTTTCTGTCTAAGAGTCTGTCTAGGCATCTCTTGTGCTGGTTAGTGAACCTGATTAAAGTAAATATTAGTTTTAGCTTAAGGAAGTTAAATTTTGGATGTGCTTTTCAGTCACTTTGCCAGACACGGGGGAAAATTGACAAGGTTCCTATATTCAACCGAAAAGGAAAGAGGCTTTTCAGTAAGTAAATTAGATAAAGATGAACTTTCTGAAGTCTGCTTTACAGATTCTTTTCTACAAGTAATGAGAAATTGTCACAGCATTCTACAAAAGAAATTAGAATGACTAGTAGAGTAATTTTATACTTTTTTTAGTTTTTTATTCCATTTAAGTAAAGGTTTTTGTTTTAATTAAAAGGCTAAGTGGAATTAGAGTAAAGAAATTCTGTTGATAAATTCTGTGTCATTTTTACTGTGGATTACAGATGAATTCTGCTCTGACAAAGATGAATGAAAAAGTTCCTAAGAATTGGCTTTTTGTATGTCATAAATGAAAAAATGTGGGTTAGCAGAGGTCAACACTGAAATATTCTCTTAATCTCTCCCTTAGTGAAATAAAACATTCATTCCTTTCTGAAATTGAACTTAGAATCAAGACCCATAAGTGTCTCCCCAGGTTGATATGGCTTGAAAAATCATCTGCGAGAGAGGGTTGAAAATATGCACATAAATGAGCAATATAGTGAGATTCTTTGTGAACACAAGGAAACAGTCTTCAGTTTGTTCTTAGTAAAACATCATGAAGGGTGGATCTTGTCAGGCAAGGAATTTTTTCCACAGAAAATGGAAAGGTATGCCAGGGTAGATCAAATAAAGAATGATTGAAGTCTTTCAGCACAGCATCTCCTGACACCTTAGCTGTCAGTACCTTAAATTTACCAGATGTCTCCCAGCATAACTTTAGAGTCCACTAGGAGCATGACTTTTGTCTCTGGAACATGCCCAAACTGCCATATTCTTCTGCCTGAGAATGGTCAGAGATTAAAACCTGGACAGAAGAGCCTGTGTACTTTATGGTGGGCCAGAAAGTATTCCCACCAACCAGAGGGTCTTAAAAATGCATTTTGTATTTTTTTGTGCAAAGCATTTACCACCTTTGGGGGGTTTGTTTTAAATAAAAATGTGTGAAAAGTGGCATGCATCCTTTTATGAGTCTGATGATCACAGACATCTAAGAGGAAGAGTCTGAAATTCTGACTCCTGCTTAGGGAGTCAAAACCACCTTTTCTATATTTCATGTAGCAGATCTGAAATCATCAGACTATGGGCAGATGTAGTGATGTTACTCTTCTGCTGGTTTTGAATCACTTCACTACCAATAATGGAAGATTTGGAGAATAACATAGGTTAGTACATCTTAACAAGTCCATCCCTTATTTGAGGAAGGTGGGCTCTGACTTCCAGTCTTGCCTGTTTTTTTAGTGTCTGTTTAATATACAGGGCCAAGGAAATACTGGGGAAGGCAATCTTCAAGTCCTGTTGAGTATAGTGGTATGCATCATATTCCATCATCACCTCAGCTGTGACAGGAAAGTGTAAGCCTTGCTTGGTTCATGAATCCTCAACCACAGCCTCAAGGAAATGAAGGCTTCTCTGAGCCATTTACCAGAGTCTCAGTCTTCGTACATGCTCCTCTGACAAGTGTTTAAGTAAGGCCTAGGCAGTTATAAATCTGGTATGTAGATTACTTAGCCTGATTTTTGGTGATGCTTATTTTTTCACAAGGACTATATAAGTAGTCTAGATGCCTCAGAAAGACCTATGGATTCTACTTTGTAGCAAAAGGTTTAAAGTTATGCAATTTAATACCTGATTATATCTGCCTTTGTCATTTATTGGAACTGTTCTGTTCCCGTGTTTTGTTAGAACTCTATCTCAGCCCAATCTTTTCAAATACACTCTTTTATAAGAATTCTGGGAGATTGCATTGACTGATGTGTTCACACCTGTAAATAGAACCATAGGTGCTGTTCAACAAAATCAATGGGAAAATTCAGCATCTAGCTTAGTAATTTTTTTTTTTTATTTTCTGTCCAGAATTTGTTTGTACATATCATATTTCTTTGATGTGCTCCATAGATGGCAAATAATTAAACATCCCTGTACAAACTGGTAGATGTTGCCTCCTCTGTGATAAATGTTTAGGAGACCAGAAGACATGGTGCTTTATCTTAATCCAGAAAAAGAGCTCACTGAGGGACATATAGTGTTTGCTGTTGGATATGGTGTTGAAATGGAGTTACAGCAGATGTCTGTATTGTGACATGATGTGGAAAAAGAGGTGCTGCCGAATTTACCTTTTTCTAACTCTTACAGTGGTTCCTGGAGCCTCTACATCAGTTTCAGCTAGAAACCAACCGTCCTAATAAGTTAAAATCTTGTGTTCTGAACAGCCCAGGCTGTTCTAATAGGTCATTTTATTTCCTAATTAGCCTTTACTGTCATGTTCTCTTTTCCCCTCACTCTGATTTATCAGTGTTGGATTTAATTGCTGTGATCACTTGAGGGGAAAAAAAAAAAGCTAATTTGATATATGGAGTTTTAGGTTCTATCAGCTAATGCATATTAATGACTTTATGCTTTTGTAATCAAGCTAATAGTGACCTCAAAGCCTGCTAAATATGGCAAAAGCCTACTAAAACAGAGCTCCAATAATTTTGCAGGCAAAGTGGTGATTTTTACATAATGTAGGAATTTCATTTGGGGCCTATTCATTTTGGTGAATTCTGCTGAAGAATGAGGGAGAACACAGTATTTAGATTAATAAGAATGTGATTTTTTTTTGTAACCTCATCTTTTTTTAAAAAAAAAAGTCAATGATTCTGATATGGTTCAAAGAGAACGATAAGCTCTTGTATATGATAAAGAGAATATAATCTTCATAATTCTGACAGACTCAAACAAAGAAAAAACAGATCATGCTTAGATTCTAATTTATCATGTCCTTTAACCCATTGTTTTAAGTTATATCCTCTATACCAGTGAAACTTAATTTTGTGGTTTTGGAAAAAAATTAATCTCTCCCTAAATACCATCATCAGACCATAGCCTATTATAAACCTTCAATGAAATAGGATTTGCAAGAGAATTTAGTGGGAGGAGTTCACTTATTCCTAACTCAAGAGGTCTGTGCCCCTGCAGAATTTTGCACACACATCTTCAGGAAAATCTCTGTTACTGAGTCCTTATATTTCTGAGATAGCATTCATTTGTACACCTACTGTATGTACATCTGTTCATTTCTGTCTGCAGATCAAAGTATTTGAACACTGCAAAACGGCATATAGTTGGATTTCTACACCCCCTTAGCTCCTAGTCAAAATGCTTTTAAAAGAAACTGTCTTAAACTTTATATTAATACCCAAATAAAGTTTAAAGTCCTACATCAATTATTAGTAACAATTGCATTGTTTATTGGACATTCCTGACTCAGTTTAATGCTTTCTTATTTGTCTGGTGCTTTAGTTATCTTCTCAGAGAATGTGTTAAAAAAAATACCTCCAAAAACATATCTCAAAAAAAAAGTAACACACAAAAAGTGTAAATAAGGAAAATTACAAATTAAAATGATTTTAAATGGAATTAATGGGAAATGGTACTTAATGTAAAGTCAAACTAATGAGAACTACATTGAGTCTTTTATTTTAGGAGGCTGTGATTCAGTTTAAGTCCAGATGGGTCATAGCTAGCTATATGATGGCATGTGAAGGATAAGTGTGTGGACATGCATGTGAACAGATGTTGATATTTCAGAAGTCCACACTACATCTGGAACCAAATAATACCACACTTGAGACCACAGCAGGGAGGCCAATGACTGAGATAAACTTGGAGACTAAACTGTCCTCTGACCCCAGGGATGGTTTTGCCAGTGGCAGGTGATGTAGTCATCGTTAAGAAACCTGCTATCCTCCATATCACATGCATGCTTTCGATAAATAGAGAAATTCCACATTTTCAGATTTCAGAGGCCTTTGATGACTGTTACAGATGTTTAAAAATGGGATTTGTAATGTAAAAATTGTAAACTGCAGTGTCCTTTGCCTTGTTTTCATGCAGCAGCATTGATGTTAACGATCTGCATCGTTATAGTAGTGTTGACAGCTCTTGACAACCCAATTACTTGTAAATATTTGTAGTGATCATGATAAAACTCCCATGGATACTTCACCTGTCTTTAAATGTATGTTACTTTTTCAAAACCCATATCTGTGCAGAGAAGTACAAACTACAGCATCTTAGTAGAGAATCCTTTGTACCCAGATATGCAAAAAGCTGAAATTATATGGCTGGAACACCTACACTTTTAAGGAAAAGCTTTCCATCCTGTGAAAGATTTAAATGTGAAGAAATTAAGATGCTTGGCTGAGCAGTTTGTGTATAGTTCCATCCTTTGACTTCCAACTTTTGGACCTATTTCAAAAAGCAATGAATGTACAGGTTACCATATAGATAACCAAGGTTTTTGACAGCATATCAAATTTCAGCTTGCTCACTGGAACCTGAAGTAATTTGTAGCATTTTCAGGTTGGTGAGAAGGTCTTACTCTTTCTCAGTTTTTTATCTGTGCAGTGAGTCTGCCAGTGGAAAGTAGATATATTGTAGAGGAGGGGCTAATTTTCTGTATTATATTAGGAGTTACAGGCTTCTCCCCACTGAGGGCACTGACTATTTTAAGCAAAGGTGATTACTAATTGCCTGTCTCAGAGGTGCAGTATTCCAGAGGCAGGGGGTGACAACTGAGTATAGCTGCACTGGCTGTCAGAATAAGATATGCAGTTCTTATAAATGCTGTGAGACAGCAGATATACTCATGTATAAAGTAAATGTGGAAGATTTGTAAAAGTAGTTAGGAGTATGATAAAGTGAATTTCTGAAATGTGCTTAAACTATCTTAGCTTTGAGAATGGGATTCTCAAACCAGTTTGGAAAATACTGGTCATTGTACTTAAGTTCTGTTAAAAACTGTTAACTTTCTATTAAAGTTAATATCTCTGGCATTGTTTGTTTTAATCCATAAACCTGAAAAAAAAAAATTCCTTCTCCTCTGAAATGCTTCTTCAGTCATGAGATTCATTATAAAGTTATACCTGTAAGACACACATCAGATCTTCAAGCCCCTCTCATGGTTTTTTGGCCCATGGAAGAGTGTTTCATAGAGTATACTTCTTGTTATTTGGACAGTTCAAGGAACTTCAATTAGTTGTGTGTGAACACGCTTTCACATAGACAGTGGCTAAAGAAGCATGTGCACACCGAAATGCTGTAGATTTCTAGTGCTAGTATTGAGGTATGAGTACAACACCCCGAGATCCTTGTGTAAAGTCTGGATGATCTGTGCAGTGCCTGCTGATTGTACGCAGTGCTTTTGAATCCTGTGACAAAGTTACTTCAAACAATAGTGAAACTGTTACACATGTCACATGTTACACATGAGAAAAGAGAAAGTTCTCAGTTAATTTCTTTGTTATGACCTGGGCCGCATTTACTGTGCAGAGCCTTTTTGAAATAGTGCTGGAATGACTTTTTATTGACAACCATTTGTCCTCTGCAGGAGGAACTGGGACAGCCACTAGTGGACAAGCATATCTTTGCACCTTGCTTTCCTAACACCATTTTTCTGTCCATATCAGTTTTCAGGAAGCCACAACCAATGGAATCCTCAAGCAAGTAAATTATGACAGTGAAAAGCATTTTAAGACTTAATAGGAACAAAAGCATTACTTTTTTGTGTTTAAAGGTTCAACCAGATTTTAAAATGGATTTAGGTATCCAATGCAGGTGGTGCTTTCAGTTGTTCTTTCTATTGCAAACTATCAGGAAGTCTCACAGGAGCATAAGGCTACTTTTTGTGAGTGTATGTATAAAGATGAAGCAAGGGTTTGTAGATATGTGACCCTGAAGGCTCATCAAATTATAAACCGGGAGTGAAACCAGTGCAATAATATATGTATAGTTAGAATATGGTATCCCATATACTAACATATATATTAACAGTGCAAAAATAATAGTTAATTTCACATGGCAATGGTATTCTTTACCACTGATAGCAATGATATAAGCAGTCAATTCCAGTTATATAAAACTGATAGCAATGGACATAACAGTACGAGAATACTGGGATTTTGGTAGGTCCATCTGTAAAACCATCTAACGGAAAGTATTATTAATTTCAAAACCCTGCAAAAGACATTTTAGATTAGTTAAAGATTGCCATTACCTCTTCTGATATCAATTTTTATAATCTTGTTATAAAATACATGCTGGGCTGTTTTACTGAACTTAAGTCTGTAAGACTGGGTCAGTGCCATACACCTGGCTTTTGCATTATTATAAGCTTCTGAGCTTTGAGATGGAAACCAGCTGAGTACTGTGGTTTAGGGTACATCAATGTTTATATGGCATATGATTATTAAGTAACTTTTGGTATTTCTTTTTCAGTATCAAGTGAAGCCCGTGGAGCAGTAGAAGTCAGTAACGTAAACCAGTTGTGTCTTACGCAAAGCCCATTAAAATCCCTGCAAAAAAATTCTCATTGACTTCAGCATGCTTTGAAAGAGTGGCTTTTTACTAAACATTGAACAAAACTCTACTGTTATACTTAGGAGACATTTAGGTTGTTGCAGACTGTTAAATATCGAAAGTGGTCTTTACTCTGCCTTTCACTGCAAATTGTTGTTTGACTTACGGAGAGAGAGAGAGGAAAGATTTATTTTAAAAATAACCTCTGGGTCACTGCAGCAAGATAGCTAAAGAGAAGGGTCCTTAAGATTCAGAAATAACATATGGCAGTTGCTGGCACTGAGCAACAAAATGGGTTTGATTGTACAGTTAGTCATCTGTTGGGTTACATCCCGTCCTTTCTAACAGAGGAGCCAGAGAGAGAACAATTGGGTGGAAAAGATATAAACAAAGGAGTCAGAGATGGCCCTGAGGCTTTCCCATTTAATTGGTGAGTGTGTTTTGGATACACATAGATGCTGTTCCCTCTCACTTGCATGCATTCATTGTGCTGTGCTTCACAACATTTACTCAACTGTGTTGACTTCATGTTGCAGTGCAAGGACCAGAACAGGAAAGGTAACATTTTTGTCACTCCCAGGTGCTAATCTGTACACAGAAGGTGAATTAACTGCTACTGTTAGCTAGGTTTTTTTCTCTCATTTTGAAAAAAAATAATAAAAAATATGTAAGATCTGAGGAAAGCGAGTGTTGAGTATCTTCAACAAGTTTAACTGGAAAGAAGGTGTGGGTTTAAAGTTCATACATAAATAAAAGCTGTTCTGTATTCTGGAACCTTGTAGTTAAATATGTAGCAATGGAGAAGATAGAGCATATATATATAAGCACAACAATTTAAGTCTTATTCACAGGTTTCTTTTCTGGTAAAAATATTTTATGCTGTTTACTGTGTTCTTGTTTTCCTTGCTTATACAGAGTTTGCTGATGTTTTTCTGGACATAAACTTTTACTCACCATTACTTCATACTTGACATTTAACCTTGCTTCTGAGGTAGTCTGAAGCTAGGAAGAAGAAAAGCAAATACATAATGTGATTCCAAAGTAGTGCTCGATGATAAAGTTAAGCAGAAATAATACTTCTGCATGGAGAGGACAATTTTCCTGCTTCTGGTTCTTCTTCCAGACTCTACTGAATTGATTCAGCTTGTCCACCTTTTCAGTAATTATTTCACTCTGTCAGGTTGATTTCTGTCGTATTGAAATACATTTGTTCTGCAAGGTGGATGACAGCTCTCCAATTCTGGGGAAGGCTAACAGTGGCAAACATAGTTGTAGGAGCACATCACAGGAGCTGAATAGAACAGGACATCATTTTGTGCTGTATCGTGTAACATTAAGTCTTGATGTTTCCTCGTGCATCCATGTGGTGTAAAAGCCACAGTTTGCCTACATGTATTGTTCATTATTTGCTGTATAATCTAATGAAACATGCTTCTCACACATATGGAAATGTATAATGTATTATTTAGCTACACTTTAATAATTATTATTTTAATTTTCTGGGTTTATGTGCATAAGTGCAGCACTTTAATACTGTTCTACCGTGGTGTTTTTTAACCTAATGTTTCTAACAGAAAATAAAGAGAGAAATGGAAAGATACTGGTATTTTAGTAACTTAAACTAAACTTCTAGTTTGATTGATAAAAGCTAAAATAACAGTGTGCTGGGAGTAAATTATACTTATTGGGGAAGCAGAGAATGTACTATGAGCTTTAATGAGACATTTTAACATTTAAATTTATTAATCTTGCTGCAGCACTTGACTCCATTCAAAAAGGACTCTTTAGAGTGGAGAGTCCCAACTGTTCTATTCAAACAGTACTGGCACACAGGTGCCTTGGATCCCAAGAAGAGAGATTCCTCTACAGATAAGGTTTTTATATTCCTAAAGGGATATTAATTGTGTCCTAAATGCTAATCAAAGGTGGTGGGCTTTTTGTTTGGTTTGTTGTGTTTTTGTTTTGTTTTGTTTTGTTTTGTTTGTTGGTTGGTTTTGGTTTTGGTTTTGTTTAGTTTTTCTTGACAAAAATGAGATTGGGAATATCTTGAAAATTAAGTCTTAGATGGTGGCTTTTGTCAAAGTTAATACAAAAAAGTCAGGATCTAGAAGCAACCCAGTGTGAGCTCATGGATGTAGCTTATAGTACTGACTGTACTGTACTATTCCTTCCCGGGAAGAGTTTGATGACTGCTGAAATATTCAGGCATAGTAAAATAGTGTTTCTAGAACCCACCTGAGAAGTAACTAAGGTAAGAATATCTTTGAATAGGGCATTTTTTTCTGGGGTGCATTTAGCTAAGTGCCTGGGGATGATACAAATTTGTGGCTAGAATTATAGATGTTGCTGAAAGCTTAATGCCAACAAGGATTCCAGAACTGCTCCTAGATCAGGTCTCAGTGAAACAGTTTCACTGTGGCCATAAATTCTACTAAATGTTATCCCTTTTCCAGCAGTATCTCCTCCTGCTTGCTCAGCTGACCTTCCAATTGGAATGGAGCATTTTTGAAACAATGATGGCTCATAGTTAATGTAAATGTGTGTCCCATTCTCAGTACTTGAGTTCATGTTATGTGAGTGGTGCACCTAGATATATGCCTTCACATAAGCTCTTTAAGTTAGCAAATGGTTCAGTTTGGATCTTTATGTTAAAACTCCCCCCTTGCCTCACCCTTAAGAAGGGTTTGAAACATTTCAGTTTTCAGATTCTTCCATTTTATAAAGTAAATAATGTTCCTTGTCTGAAGTTCCCAGATTTGTATTCTACTCTTGTAACATTTCTTAGAGAGTCTATATGTGTTCACATGATTGCATCCAACGTTAAACAGTGTGAAGGAAGGAGTTATCAGTTTATACAATTTGTAAATAACAATAGTGAATTCAGTGGATCAAAATGAATTTTTTCATCCATTTGGAATTACTCTAATTTGTTTGGCTTGGGATGTTGTGTTTAACAGAATATGCTGACGATTTTGTACTTTCACATTTCTTTCAACATTGTATATAAAAATTGGAGCAATGCATAAGTCTTATCTCTGAGCTCACTTGGATATAGTGATAATTTAATGGCCAAGGAATTCATCTTTGGAAAGTAGTAATAAGCAGTTGTTTCTGTATTTTAAAAACATGCCAGAGTATTTGATCAAATAGAATAATTAAGCACAGGTTTCTTTTACACTTGTTGTGCAGCATAAAAAGCAATGACCTTTGAGCTCTTCAGAAGTTATATAAAAAACTGGCCATGAGTCTTTCTGACCCAAAACAGTATTTCACTTCCTCCAAATTTCCATCAATTACAGTCCTATGTTGTTATGGCCCTCTCTTGCTCTTGCTTACTATCTCCAGCTGTTGTCATCAAAATACCAATTTACTCCTGTACAGGTAAACTGAAATGGCATTTCAAAACTTCCAGTCTACCTCCTCTTCTTTCCTTTTTGTGGTCTTCTTGAGATAAACTTTGCTGTTCTTCCTTTTCTCCTAGATATCTGATGTAAACAGTGAGATATAATTATGGTATAAACTTCACTTTCTGAGGTATACGTTAATTTACATGAGAACTTTCTAATGACAATCTGAGCATCAGTAGCTATCAGTCACTTTTCATATTATTTCTGGAGCAATTAACAGTGTGCTAGGTGACTGCATGTAAAATTTTATTGTTTGAGCCCCAGAGGACAAATAGTAGCAGAAGGTGTGAAGGTTAAGAAAGGACAATGCTAAAGCAATAAAGAGTGATTTTGATGACTCATTTCTCTCTTAAATCACCTTAAAATTAAAAATAGTGACTCTTTAATGCAACAGTGCATGTCCAGTCTCCAGGAAATAAATATTGTAGGAAAGGATAAGTACACTAGGATTTGTACATTTTTCATAACAATATCACTTGCAATTTCCCATAATGGATCAGGCTGAAAATAGTCTTTTCTTGACAGATTTTCTTCACCTGGGTTGTATGTCTAATGCTATCTGAAACTGACCACTTATGCATATTGTATTCATGGATATTTTAAAAAAAAAGTTTTTTCAAAAGAACTATTTTTACCTTTTCCTTTAAGATTAATTTTTAGTTACTAACAGAAATTACACCACTATTATTATACAGCTATTGAGAATTTTATAGGAGCTGCATTGCTAAAATTCTACCAAGACACGGTCTGCTTCCAGTTACATCCCTGTAAACACAAAACAAAGATATTAAGGAGTTAACCTCAGCTGTGGAACCATGTGCCTGCAGAATATAGTCTCTTATTTTGAAAAGTTCTAAGTGAGGACTGACATTGTATATGACCTCCCTAAAACAGTTACCCACAGAAGGACAATGAAAACAAATTTAATTCAGGAAATACAGGGTCCTACAGGGTCCTTTTTTTTTTTTTTTCCTGAATAAATAAAGCATTTAATTGAATTCCATATGGTTTTATGGTTCCCCCTCCCCCCTTACTTCTGTATAAAAGAAGACGGCTTTTATGGAATTTCCGTTTTTAGTAGTGTATTTTTTTTTAAATGAAAGCAGTTATTACGAAGGAAAAGCGTAACAGGAAAAGAGATCTGACTGCTCTGAGCTGGAGTGCTGTTGCCTCTGTTTGAATAAAAACAAACCCCAAACCTTCCTGTGCCAGCACTCTCATGCTTGCTTTTGCTTGAGCATTGTTTAAACTCTGAGGTTACTGTGAGTACTGTAAAACAAATGCTACCAATGAAATGACAGCATATTTTTCTCTGAAAAAATTGCTCACCTACTGTTGAAATCTTCCAATACCTTATAAGTTGTTTAGTGACATAGAATAGCTAGTGGTGCGTTAGGATCCTAGCAGGCTTCATGTCAGCTGACAAATGGCTTCAGTGTCTTCTCCAGTAATAAGCAAATTCCTCTAATGTATTTCTTTGGCTTTTGCTAACTCATATTTTTTCCCTCATGCTTTCAAAAGAGTTCAAAGGGTAAGCTTGCCCAGCTCTGCTTCCATTTCCAATCTTCATTCATTTTCCTTAAGGGTGACTTTTTTCCCCTTAGGCAAATTTGTTTAGCTGAAGTTCCCAGGCAGATAATTACAACAGTTTACTCACCCATGATGTGCTTTTGTCTCCAGGTAGTTTGTGATGCTGCAGGTAATCTACATTCACAAAATAATCAGAACTTGTGGTACCTTTTGTATCCCAGTACAGGACTGGAAGACACCGTTCTTTATGGATAGATATACGGGGAATACTTTTGGGAAAGGAGTATTTCTGAGAAGGCTACTTAGGCAATAATTTCATTTATAGGCAAATGTTATAGTTGTTTGAGAAACTTGAAGAAGCCCTTTTTTTAGAATATGGATTGTGGTCTGATAGAACGGAGTGAAAATTATAACTTGTATTTTGGATGGAAAAATCCTACCCACACTACATGCTATATGCTTAAACCATAATGAATAATATACCCTTGCTGAACTATCAGGACAATATCACTGCATTTCTGAGTGCCATGTCCATGCCAGAGACTCCATAGCAAAGAGGGGTGCAGTTACCCCCTGCACAGGGGCCTCCCTGCGCCTGCCCAGCAGCTGCAGGGTGCTTCTGCCACATCTGGCTTCCAACTCAAGGGCTTATTTGTTATTGTTCTTCCTTCCAGCCAGCTAATCAGCACGCTGGACTGTTAGTATGTTGTGGATTTTAGTCCCAATTCTATTTTTTTTTGCAGGAGAGGTTTTATAACTGCAGACAGATGATGCATACACTGTAGTTTGTCCCACTGGAGGTGGGACTTCTGTTAATGTAAGCTTTCTGAGGGTGTACACACAACTGTCCTAGGGTGGGATGAGGGATCTTTGAGAGACTAGTGTCTCTCACTGACTTTACAGTTTAGAGATATCCACACTTTAAAGTGGACTGCTGAAAGGAAATAAGAACCACATAATCAGTCTCTTTATTTCCAGTAAGGAGACAGTCATACATGCCATAAGATCTCCAAAGAAAAATAAAGCTCAAGTAAAGTTTGTGAGCAAATTTTCAAAGTGATTTAGGGGCCTAGCATCTATGACTCAATGCTTCTCAATGCCAATCTCCCAGACACATTGAAAGATGTAAGGATGCTGAATCACCTCTGTCGTTGTTTTCAATCATTTATAAGTTTGTCAACTTTAAATATATGGGCTGACACTTTTAAGACAACTGTTGGCTTTAGGCAGAAGTTTTAGAAGAATATCAATAAAATTATTTTTCATTAATTTCCAAGAGTGAAGATGAAATAGTAACAGGCACTTCTGTGATGGATAAAATAGAAAGACTATTTCACTAAGAAGCTACAATAACTCTGTTTTGGAACAGTGTTTTTGAATTTGGCAAGAGAATGCTGGAGGGTTGGGAAAGTGCTTTTCACTCCTTCCCTGTGAAAAATCTTCTGAAATTTGTACAGGATGTGAGCGTTGAAAAGTCTCAGTTCACATAAGCTTTCTAAACTCAGAGTTTAGAAAAAAAACCACCCATAATTATACTTGTACTGAACATGCTCCAGTCCTTGTCCTTGTTTTTCTTAGCAATCAGAAGTTGCTGTGATACTGGAAGTGGGCACTGAGAGAAAATGAAAGCTTTGCCCTGAGCAACAGGTTTTGTCTTACTTGGGCCTGGGTGGCATATGGGGTAAACAGCATCAATGAAATAATGAAGGGGTTGTAGTTTAGACCTGTGCTCAGAAGGGAACCTGAGGGGAAACTGAGATTGGGAGAAAGCTGGGGCTAAGGAAATGGGTGAGTAAGGAAAGGAACAGGTGGAACTTGACTGAGAAGACAGAGGAAATGCCACTAGTGATAATTAGGATATGATGTGAATTTAGCCCTTTACAGTAGGGCCATGCCAGGGATGGAAAAGGAAGCAGTCAAAACTAAGCTTGGGATCTGTAACGTGGTAGAATAAATGTCCTCTGATCCCATGATATTTAGGCAAGTTAAGGTACTGCTAAGAATCCTTATTATTGAACTAAAGACTGAACTGTAGAAAACAAGAATGCTGGCTGAGGTGTGTAAGATTGGAGTGGCATTACATATGGTTCCCCTTGGTGCCTGGCCACTGTCAGCTACTTCTTGGTACCACAGGATTTGGAAGCTTTCCAGTTCTCTGAACTGTCACTGCTGCTCTGGGAACTGCCTTTTTCCCTCCTCCTGTTATTTGCCCCTCCTCACCCATTTACCACAGTACCCTTCCTTATGCTCCTCTCAGGTGGTAAGAACATTCTTCAATCAATGAAAAGAACCAGTATATTTTTCTGAACATCTGACTGAAGTCCTTGATAGTCTTTGTAGACTTCTTAATTGTGTCATTTTTAAAATTTGTGAGGGAAAAGTCTGGAAATTGTAGTGCAATTTGAATAAAATTCATTGTACGGATAATTTTTCAGTTGCTTCAGGCACAGAGTCTTGACACTGTTTTCTAATTAAATATGAATCTGGTTCACCCAGCTGTTTCTCTATTAACACCCTAAATAATTCCAGTGCTTCATTAAGATTTGTCACACATCCGTAGAGCTTAAAACATCATAAAACCTTTCCCCTTTGTATAGTAATTGCCTTCACTTGTGAATGGTCAACACATCCGGCTATAGAGGCCAACCTCTAATGCAAGATATTGAGAGCTGAGCATGTGGACACTTTCTTTGCTACCTTGCTGTACTATAGAGGGGGTTTATTTTCCCCTCAGAAGTGATACATACTGATTTTACACAGCAGTGTGTTTTGATTCTTGCATTTAGTTTTGTGACTGAGTCATGAATAATTTGCCTTTCAGTTAACCTCGTTCACTGTGTGAGGATTGCAAACATTTTCTTTTGTAAACTGTGTATTTGCAAGAGGATCCTGAGGCCCCTATTGGGATTCATTTGGATCTGCATGTAGAGACTAGTGATTTGGGAGAGTGTAAAGATAGGGTAGCTCACAGAGCTCTCTCTACATAAAACAGCACTGGGATTATATCTTGTAAGCACAGAGGAGGAGTTGAAGAAAATTAAAAACTCCATTATGACTATTTAAATCACATTTTTTTGCCTTATTCTTTCTTTCCTGGATGCCCTTTTCTACTGTCTGGTGCGTAACACTTGCTGAAGAGTGAGTGGGATTCATTTTTCTCATTCTTTTGCATTTTTCTTACTCCTCTGCTCTTGACATTCATTCCACTGAATTGACTGTCCAGAGGCCTCACCCTGACTTCTGGGCTTGGTAGTGCTTCTCTACCTGCTGGAGGAAAAGAGGATCTGACTTCTTGCTATCTTGCAGTTTTCTGTCTGTTGGCAGAAAGCAAAAATAATAGTCACAGTGTGTCTCTGCTTAATTCAGAAGTATGGAAATGCTACAAGGATGCACAGCTGCATTGGAAAAAGGGAAGGGACATGCTTTAAAAGACAAACTGGTAGAAGAATTTAGCTTGTTCTGAAGCAGTTCATTTCAGGCAGCGCTTCTCAAGGCTATTTGAGCTTTCTCTATCACACACAAAAAATTATTCATCCTAATAATTCATGTCAGAAAGAAAGAGTTTATGGACTTTTTTTAATGCTGTTTATAAACAGCTTGGGTGGTGATTTCTTGGATGGTGTAACATCTGGGGTTTTAGATCTAAGATAGGCAGCCACTACTCTGGAAGAGGAGGATTTTGTCAGAGTGCAGCACCTTCTAAAACTACTTTTTCAGGAGCCTTACTGTTAAAGAAGGAGTGCAGTTGTTTTCCTTATGCCTTTCCCCCCTTCCCTTTGTGGCATTGGCTTAGAAGAGGAGTTCAGCAGAATTTCAGCATATTAACTTTTAGTGACGGACTGTAAAATAAGATATATTTTTAATTATATGACATACTGATGTTAGTCAGTTCTATTTCTGGCTTCAGTTGCCAATAATCTATAATAATAATGAAACCATGTTCAGTGCCAAACCATGTGAGAGTTTGAATGAATGAGATTACAAAAGTTGATGAGTATGGTTGGAAAAACTCTGGACAGTCTTTCTCAGGAGGTTGAAATAGCATTTAAATATAGTTGGAAATTAATCCAAAAGAAATGAGACAAAACATGAATGAGATTGGGGAGGTTAGCTGACAAGATTCATGTGCTACAAGATACATGGTAATTATTCCTGTAAGAAATAGAAAAAAGTACGTAGAAGACTCTTAGCTAGAAATATATTGTGCATTTAAGTTCCAACAAGATAGGTATGAGCTAGCTTCCTTCCAATCTCAACATGGAGCAAGAAGAGGACTTTTTGGACTGTATAGGAAATTAGATGGAAACCATTTGGAGTTTTCTTATATTTATCATATTAGCCCTGAAAACTGCTGTCTAAGCAAGCCAAATAACCTATGGGGTCTTGATTAAGCCTGTATGACTTGAGTGTTAAAACATGTTGAACATGATGCCTAAAGTAAGCTTGATGTTCACTGTGCTGGTGACGTGCAGTGAATAGCGTATGTCTACTGTAGCGACCTGTATGACTTCCTGGTGTATGCCCAAGTGCTGCTGCCCTCAGCAAGGTAGAGACCCTGTTCCTGGGACCTGACCAGTACTCCCTCATCGTGTTGCACTTTGCCATGCGGATTAGTAATTAAACACCAGACAGGCAGGAAAACACCATGGCTGGAGACTAGGATTCATTCTCTGAGGGACAGGACATGTCAAGTGTATTTCTAGGGAAATACAGCTTATTACAATGTACCTTCATTTACAGAGTAGTTGTGTCTGATGTTCTCCTAAATATGTCTTTTTCTGCAATGTCCTCTCATGTCCTATCTAAAGCAAGAAATACCTTTTTAATCCCTATTTATATAGCTGCACAGAGGATTCTGGAGTGTAGTAGACTTCTTGATGCTTTAGTACTTTTATTAGTAACATACATGGTACTTTGTTTAGCTGCTTCTAGAATATTTTGGGATCTGCAGGATGGAGGAGTGCTGCAGTTTAAAACATTACAGCTGCTGTTGTTTCTGAAGTGCATTTCAGAGAAGCTGAAATCCTCTAGTTGTTTCTCCTCATTAGTGGTGCTGCACTGGCTGTCATCTGGGGGATGTAACAAGGTGCCAAAAGGAAAGGGCTTGCTGGTTAGGGAAGAGGTAATTTCTTGTGTACATTCTGGATCTTAGAAGACCATTAAGTTTCATGAACCATTTTCCTTCTCTTCACTAAGCTAAGATGCTTTGGATTGTCCCTTGTTCTTCTTGCAGAAGACAGAATGCTGAGCTTTTATTTTTGTCAGCATTTTAGGAATCTTGGTTGGCCCTACAATATGTCGAGAAACAAAGCTCACATAAGACTGTATAAACTGGCAGAGTAGAAATGTAATTACCACAAACTGGGTTTTCTGACATTTATTTTTACAATTATTCTAGTGTGGATTCTTGAGATTCTACATTGGAAATGGGATGCTACAATTACCTGAATGCTCTAAACTTTCCCCAGACGTTGTTTGCTATGTAGGTTCCCACTCCATCACAACTCATTATTCTGTCACCCTTGCCTCAGTGACTCTGATGGGCATCGTCTGAAGTCAGCTTGCAAGGTCCTCACATTAGAGCATCCTCTGCATTCAACTTCTATGCACTTATAATGAATTATACATCTTGATGATGGAAAGGTTCAGGCTGTTCTTGTCCTGTTCATTGCAGGGGGGTTGGACTAGATGACCTTTAAAGGTCTCTTTCAACTCCAACTCTTCTATGATTCTAAAGCATGGGTGAGCTGGTATGTTCAGATGGCTTCCAAGGTTTCCAAGCAGAAGACATAGTCCTGCCCTTAAATTCAAGCTGGTGTTTGTCTAACAGCAAACTGCTGTTAGTGATGAGGCTCAGGAGCCTTTGTAGTGGCAGAAGCTGTTAAGGAGCCATGTCAATCAGCTGTGTAAGGAACCTTTTCCAGTTGGGAGCTGACTGATGCAGTATGGAGGCTGTAGGAGAAAAAAAGACAGTATGATGAGAGGCAGAACGGACTAAAAGCATACGCAGAGCCTTGTTAACTTGCTCCAAACAACATCTGGACTGTTCTGAGAGGTGTTTGAAAGTTGCCATTGGATAAAACAGGACTAATTTTTTTCATCAAAACCACATTCCTGGCATAGTGGCCTAGTTTCTTCCCCTTCTGGTTTGTTTTCTTACTGAATTGTGAAGCTGGTGGTGTGGGTGGGACAAAAGGCCATAGGAGAAGAATTAGGATTCATGTTTCACCTTTTATTATTTGTGCAGCAAATGCTTCCTCATAATCAATAAAAAGAAAATTATAATTTTTCTGTATTGAAATATGCTATGACATGTGGGCCTGTTAAGCACCATGTCCCATATCCTTTGGCTGGAAGTTAAACAGGCAGAGCTGTGACCAAGTTCAAGGACTGAGGAAGGGTTTGTAGGTGATAGACCAGCTAGCCAGTCATTTATTTTTCGTCCCAGTTTTCTACCAGAATTTTTCCTTGAAAAACATTTCACAGTGTCTATGCCTTTCCTTCACTCTTTCTACAAATATATTTCAATTGTTTGCTTCATTGTTGACAATAATATTTTTGTTTTGTGTTTCATCTCCCTGTCTATAGCACTTCCCCTTAGGACTTCAAAACTTTCATAATTTCATAATATTATGCCACCTGCATAATTAGTGCAAAACCCCATGTATGGAATACTCAATATGTAGAAATGAAGAACTGTATTTCAACCCACTATATAATTATCAGTGTATTATGCATTACAATGTATTAAACGTTAAGTTTTCAGTTTACCATTAAGGATGATTTTTGGCATAGGGAAAGATTAATTTAAAATTAATTTATAAAAGATCACTGGCTGGCAGAACAGTGATGTACACATCTGCAGGGACTTGCTGATTTTCATATTACCAAACAGAATAGCATCACAGTAACAAACAATATAGAACAGACAAATTAGACTGGGGTCTGTCTCTGCCTACTGGCAAAACTTTGTTCTGTGTAAACGGAGTAGGTTGAGAGAAGCTACACATTTACTATAATACAGTAAAGATTTAGAACAGAAAAATTTAAAAAGTGTAACTTGTACTGATTATCACAGTGCTTTTACTTGTTTTGCTGTTAAAACTGTAGCAAGGCCAGACTGCTGAATTCCTATTATTACTATGCAAATAGGAAACGTGTCTCTTATTATGTACGCTCCATGTGATGCTTCAGAATCAGAGATAAATCTGTTTATTTTATAGTGGTCTTTTCATGATGAGAGACTGATTTCTTGCTTCACACTGAAAAGGCAGGAGCTGACAGAGCAGTTCTGATCTGGGCCAGTTTTTCCTTTCTCTGGCTGCTCTAAATTCATACTGACTCTTCCAAGCAGAGGAACAGGTGCTCTGCTAAATTTTAACATCATCTTTAGTGAGATTCAGGCTTACAGTATGTCCTGAGAGGTTTGTCAATAGATTTATTCATATGCCATTTAGCTACTTTATTAATGCTTTTAACCTTGTGGAACAAAGTTGTTTATCTAATTTTATACTTGATTTTGGTCTGATGCAAAAAGGGATGTTATGTATTGAAAATAAAATAGTGGCATTTTGTTTGTTTGGTTGGTTGGTTTGGTTTGTTTTTTTTTTTGATGTCATGGGTTATAGTCTGGACTGCTTAAGTTGCAATGGCAAATACATGCTATTGGCTAGAGGCACCTGGTTTGAATAAGCTGTGGATCTGAGCTGGTTCTGGATGCCATGCATTTTGTTTATATAAAGCTTCTCTTGAAAGAGTTCCTTTAGAATTAGTAACATTTTATAACCATCTGTGGCTTTGAAGTGCAAAATGATTCAACCAGAAATGCTCTTCAAGCAATAGTGTGAGCATGGTCAGGAGAATGAGAGGCTGGCAGCAAGTGGAACAGTGGCAGAGGATACCACTGTTTTGAAAAGGAAACTGAGGGTAGGAAAAGGGTTACATNCATATCCTTTGGCTGGAAGTTAAACAGGCAGAGCTGTGACCAAGTTCAAGGACTGAGGAAGGGTTTGTAGGTGATAGACCAGCTAGCCAGTCATTTATTTTTCGTCCCAGTTTTCTACCAGAATTTTTCCTTGAAAAACATTTCACAGTGTCTATGCCTTTCCTTCACTCTTTCTACAAATATATTTCAATTGTTTGCTTCATTGTTGACAATAATATTTTTGTTTTGTGTTTCATCTCCCTGTCTATAGCACTTCCCCTTAGGACTTCAAAACTTTCATAATTTCATAATATTATGCCACCTGCATAATTAGTGCAAAACCCCATGTATGGAATACTCAATATGTAGAAATGAAGAACTGTATTTCAACCCACTATATAATTATCAGTGTATTATGCATTACAATGTATTAAACGTTAAGTTTTCAGTTTACCATTAAGGATGATTTTTGGCATAGGGAAAGATTAATTTAAAATTAATTTATAAAAGATCACTGGCTGGCAGAACAGTGATGTACACATCTGCAGGGACTTGCTGATTTTCATATTACCAAACAGAATAGCATCACAGTAACAAACAATATAGAACAGACAAATTAGACTGGGGTCTGTCTCTGCCTACTGGCAAAACTTTGTTCTGTGTAAACGGAGTAGGTTGAGAGAAGCTACACATTTACTATAATACAGTAAAGATTTAGAACAGAAAAATTTAAAAAGTGTAACTTGTACTGATTATCACAGTGCTTTTACTTGTTTTGCTGTTAAAACTGTAGCAAGGCCAGACTGCTGAATTCCTATTATTACTATGCAAATAGGAAACGTGTCTCTTATTATGTACGCTCCATGTGATGCTTCAGAATCAGAGATAAATCTGTTTATTTTATAGTGGTCTTTTCATGATGAGAGACTGATTTCTTGCTTCACACTGAAAAGGCAGGAGCTGACAGAGCAGTTCTGATCTGGGCCAGTTTTTCCTTTCTCTGGCTGCTCTAAATTCATACTGACTCTTCCAAGCAGAGGAACAGGTGCTCTGCTAAATTTTAACATCATCTTTAGTGAGATTCAGGCTTACAGTATGTCCTGAGAGGTTTGTCAATAGATTTATTCATATGCCATTTAGCTACTTTATTAATGCTTTTAACCTTGTGGAACAAAGTTGTTTATCTAATTTTATACTTGATTTTGGTCTGATGCAAAAAGGGATGTTATGTATTGAAAATAAAATAGTGGCATTTTGTTTGTTTGGTTGGTTGGTTTGGTTTGTTTTTTTTTTTGATGTCATGGGTTATAGTCTGGACTGCTTAAGTTGCAATGGCAAATACATGCTATTGGCTAGAGGCACCTGGTTTGAATAAGCTGTGGATCTGAGCTGGTTCTGGATGCCATGCATTTTGTTTATATAAAGCTTCTCTTGAAAGAGTTCCTTTAGAATTAGTAACATTTTATAACCATCTGTGGCTTTGAAGTGCAAAATGATTCAACCAGAAATGCTCTTCAAGCAATAGTGTGAGCATGGTCAGGAGAATGAGAGGCTGGCAGCAAGTGGAACAGTGGCAGAGGATACCACTGTTTTGAAAAGGAAACTGAGGGTAGGAAAAGGGTTACATCTGCATGTCAACAAAAGTTGGCATATGTAAGTAAGTTACCTCTTTGGTATGTCTTGGGATAACTGTGCCATTCTTTCCTGCACTCTGAAACTCTTCGGTTGTCAGTGTATGTCGACAGAGCATTCTTCTCCTTGGCTGTGAGCGATCTGTTGTAGTTCTTACCCCACGTGAAACACTCTGCAATTGAAAATATATGTGAAGTCCAGATTTTACAAAATAAACCTTTTCAGGTTCTTTCTGTCAAAAAATTCAAGCCAAGAAAATACACCACTTCCATAATACTCTAAGATGCCACTTAACAGCAGTTTTACCATATTCCTTCCAGTTTTCAATCTCATTTAGGCATTTGAGTGACTCTTTCAAGAAGCAACCACAAATTGTGCGCAGTTTCCTTGTACATAGTGTAACAAACACACACACAGCAAGACCCCTACAGTTCCTGTAGTGTCTACAAAGGTAGAAATTTTTACGTGCTCATAGGAGTTTTTCCTTGTGTAAATAAAATGTGTGTCTGAAAACAAATGCTCTAGGAAACCAAGCTGAGAACATTTTTTCCAATAAATTATTGATTTGCTCAAAAAGTTGGCATTGATATTTGAATGGATCACAGCTAATTACATGGATAATTCCCTTCCCTTTCTCTCACCGAGGGTTTACATTAAAATAAAGCTTTCCAGCAGCTTTAGTTATGCATGTATGCATTGTTTAAATGGAGCTGAAATCACTACATCAACATATGACCCTTTCCCCGAATATGTTCTCCAAGGCTGCATTATTGTATAATCACATGAGTAATGATGTGTACAGTATAGGTCAGGCTTGGCAGGACCCAGAGCAGCACTAGCACGAGATAAGATGATTATCACTTGATGAGGGCCCTGGGGAGGACAGCCAATGTAGCAGGCTGTTGACCATGGAGCACCATGATTGCTGGTAGGTAAGGTAAAGCTGGTGTAACTGGAGATGGCTTGCATTCCCACCATTCGTGAGAACTGCAGGATGGTTTAAGAAGCTAGCACAAGGTGGAGCAGTTCTAAGGCTACATTAATTAATGACAAAACATTGGCCTGATACAGAGCTGGCTCAGGATCAGAGGAGAATGAAAGCAATTTATTGTGTTCATCTGTATGTGCTTGGTGTATGTCATATAAATGTATTAATACTACTTGACATGTTTATATTTTTATATTGAAAGGATGAATAGCTCTAGAGTAATTTACTGTTGTTACTTTATGTCTCATATATAGTTTTTTATTTCCATAGATGGAACAAACTGATCTTGATAGAAGCAGTTGACTTCATTTATATACTCTGTCAGGTTAACACTGTTGACAGTGTGCTGTTTGACTTTTGCTGCAGTATGGTGATGTTTTGGTTGTGAGATTTAATCTCAGTGTTTCCCCAAAGGTGGTCTAAGTTTAATTCATGCCTGTAATAAATTCTGTGTAGAATAGGAGTAGGTGGATTATGTTTGCCCAGTACTGAAAGCTCCCCAAAAGCCTAAACCAACAATTGCAAACTGGCCCTGAAATCTGGAAACTTGAATGAGATGTTTTAGCTTCCATAAAGCTATGGTGTAAAGGTATAGTGACACCTCAGCATGGGACCTAGCTCATGAAAAGCACCTTATGTTGTTCCTTATTATGAATAAGACTGTTTTATATCTGTCTTTTGAATAGTAAAGTTTTTATTCTCAATACTTAAATAATTGTAAGTACTGGCTTTGTGTTACATTATATTGATGTATTTAAGTAACTATATCAATTATATTCCAGTGGCATTGCTAATCTTCAAACAAACAAAAAAAAGAACTTAACTGACAAAAAGATTAAATGGAAGCTCTTGGATATTTAGTGTAGATGAGGCATTTGTTGTCACTTTTGTCATCTTGCCTTTCTGATAAGATACAGTAATACCAAGTGGGGTTAGGTAGCTGGAAAGGAATCACAGAATCACAGAACCTTAGGGCTTGGAAGGGGTCTCAAAGGATCATATAGTCCAACCCCCCTGCTAGAGCAGGATTGCATAGATCAGGTCACACAGGAACATGTCCAGGCAGGGTTTGAATATCTCCAGAGAAGGAGACTCCACAGCCTCACTGGGCAGCCTGTTCCAGTGCTTTGTCACCCTCGCCATCAAAAAGTTTCTCCTTATGTTTACCCAAAACCTCCTATGCTCCAGCTTGTACCCATTACCATTTGTCCTATCACTGGATGTCACTGAGAATAGCCTGGCTCCATCCTCCCAACACTTGCCCTTTACATATTTATAGACATTAATGAGGTCACCCCTCAGTCTTCTCTTCTCCAGGCTAAAATAAGAGAGATGCTCCACTCCCTTAATCATCCTGGTGGATCTGTGCTGGACTCTCTCCAGTAGTTCCCTGTCTTTCTTAAACTGGGGTGCCCTGCTCTGATCTTGAGCCTGGAGGAAAAGGCATCTGAATATTAGCCAGATTCCCTGGGCTCCCTTACCATCTATAGCCCTGTCCCACAGGACTTTTTCAAGCAGTTTCCTGAAGAAGCCAAAGTTAGCCCTTCTGAATCCCAGAGTAGCAATCCTGCTTGTGGCCCTGTGACGCATGTGATTCTGAACTCCACCATCCTGTGGTAACTGCAGCCATGGGTACCCCCTACTTTCACATCCTCAACAAGTCCCTCTGTTTATTAGTACAAGGTCCAGCAGTACTCCTCTCCTTGTTGACTTCTCCACCACCTGCATCAAGAAGTTATTGTCAATGCACTGGAGGCACCTACAGTGCATGCCTGGCTGTGTAGTTTTCCCAGCAAATGTCAGGGTAATTGAAGTTCCCCATGACAACCAGAGCCTGTGATTGTAAGACTACTTCTAGCTGCTTGTAGAAGGCCTCATCAGCTTCCTAGAAGGCCCCATCAGGAAGATGTGAGCAGCAACATACATGAGGCCAGAATGCTGGGATGACAGAACCATGAGGAGCTACTGCTGTCAGGGTGGGAAGGGATTATTTAATTATTAGGCATCTAGTTAGATGTGTTAATCTCCATGTCACTTTTTTAATCTACCATGTCACCTCTCTAAGTGAGGTAAGTCCCCAAATAGAGGTCTTGCCACATAATGAAATCCTATTCTCAGCATTACTGAATTTTTATTCCAACCCTTCAGTTCCAGCTAAGTGGGATTAGTCCTACCTACATGTGGGATTATTTTGACTAATTATCATAATTTAATAATTTAATTTAAACTAGTCCACTAGCTTGATTTCAAGATTGAAAGACATTGTCAGGGAGGAATTCATTCTCCTTGTATTAGGCTCCTGCATGGATTAAACTGCTTCATAGTTTCGTGTTTCTTTGGGCACAGACTGTTGATGGAGCCTAGATGCTTACCTCAGGCTAGATGTCTGCATTTTGGATTAAATTATCTTGTCTCTTAAATGCTTTAAGTGATCAGCTGTATTTATTTCCACATCAAACAAACTGATACGGAATATGCATATGTGCATATATAGATGGAATGTGCATATAT
>VWZY01008463.1:72927-89176 GCA_013399075.1 Chloroceryle aenea | reverse complement strand
CACCTACAGTGCATGCCTGGCTGTGTAGTTTTCCCAGCAAATGTCAGGGTAATTGAAGTTCCCCATGACAACCAGAGCCTGTGATTGTAAGACTACTTCTAGCTGCTTGTAGAAGGCCTCATCAGCTTCCTAGAAGGCCCCATCAGGAAGATGTGAGCAGCAACATACATGAGGCCAGAATGCTGGGATGACAGAACCATGAGGAGCTACTGCTGTCAGGGTGGGAAGGGATTATTTAATTATTAGGCATCTAGTTAGATGTGTTAATCTCCATGTCACTTTTTTAATCTACCATGTCACCTCTCTAAGTGAGGTAAGTCCCCAAATAGAGGTCTTGCCACATAATGAAATCCTATTCTCAGCATTACTGAATTTTTATTCCAACCCTTCAGTTCCAGCTAAGTGGGATTAGTCCTACCTACATGTGGGATTATTTTGACTAATTATCATAATTTAATAATTTAATTTAAACTAGTCCACTAGCTTGATTTCAAGATTGAAAGACATTGTCAGGGAGGAATTCATTCTCCTTGTATTAGGCTCCTGCATGGATTAAACTGCTTCATAGTTTCGTGTTTCTTTGGGCACAGACTGTTGATGGAGCCTAGATGCTTACCTCAGGCTAGATGTCTGCATTTTGGATTAAATTATCTTGTCTCTTAAATGCTTTAAGTGATCAGCTGTATTTATTTCCACATCAAACAAACTGATACGGAATATGCATATGTGCATATATAGATGGAATGTGCATATATGACAAAATATGTGAAACACAGAAATATTTCAGCATAGTTATGCAAGGTGTTTATTCTTTGTTATATTCCATTGCAATTAGTTGTATTGATTGAGCCACTCAGTTATGGGAGTTGAGTTGAATTGAGCCGCTCAGTTATGGGAGCAGCACAGGGTGCAAAAAGACTGAGCTGGGAATATGTGCTGTTGCTGGATGAAGTCCTGCTTTTCCAGAGGTCCCTTCCTGTGTAAATGCCAAATGGTATTGCTCACCTTCATCCTTCATGTCATTGAATTCTGGGATGAGTGACTCGCATGATGTGGGGGTGGGAGGTGACATTCCTTCCCCACCACAGTTAGTCACTGCACATCCTGTGCCTCAGCGCTTCCCCTGAGTCAGCCCATGTCCTCAGTACCACCTTGTCCGAAGAGCTCTCTTCCCAGCTTTTTCTCCATTTCTAGGAGTACTGGGCTTTGTCTGCCTACCTTGAATTGATTTTGATGCCTGTCAAAGTGTATGGGGAAAGCAGTTCATACCACCTGATTCCTCATGAAAAAGGAGTAAGGACAGCACAAAGTTTTGAGTGGCATTACTGAAGCAATTGATCCAACATAGAACCCAGTTAGCTTTTTAGCTAACTGCAGACAAGTCAGGGCATCAGATACTAATTAGTGCCATGAGCTTGCAATAAGCTGTGTTGAATGCTTCCATTTGTGCAGCAGAGGCAAGGGAAATGTGGTTTGTTTGTTTAGCTCTAGTCCCTAGTTCTTACCCTAAATGCAAAAATCCTCCTGTTTGTAATCTGTGTTCAGCTCTGTCTTCTGATTTCTTGTGGTACAGGTAGGAGGAGGCCAAACCCCAGAAATCTGAATGAAAGATCCAACTGAAAACAGGTGGACGTATTTTAACTCCTTTGTGGGGAGAGGAATTGTTACTTATTTTTTGCATCAGTATATACTATGGTTGGACATTGTTGATGGCGGCAAGGAAGGTCTTGCCTATGTTTGACATGAGGATATTGGGTGTTCTGATAGTAAACAGATTTGCTGAACTACATTGCTAACCTTTTGATTTGAACTGCTTGTAAAAATTTCAGATGTTAGTAGGTTATTCATAGCAAAAGGGGAAAAATGAAGATTTTTTAAATGCCTTTTTCTGCCTTACATGAACCTAGGACTTCTATTTTAAGAGGAAAAGAAAACTAAATCTGGGACACTGTCCTTGCCCATATCCCTGAATTGTTTTAGCCATAACTTTAATATGAAATGTTGTGTTGATTTTATTTTTTTTTTTAATTATTCCGGTTATTTTGTGATTTCTGTTTTTCTGTAGTTCCTGAGTTCTGTCTCTTCTTCTAGTCAGCTCTTATTTCTTGTTCTTTGCCCATCATCTCAACCCAAACAATTTTAACTGTCATTTTGCCAAATGTATTTGAATCTCTGAGAGGCCTTGCATTTGGCTTTCCTCCAAGCAAAACTCTATACTTAGCTGTGTCTTAGAGATATACCTTATCTCTTAAATTAGAGATATCTTCAGTAAGATATCTTAAGAGATCACAACCCTCTCTCTTCAGGGAAATAAACAGTAATGAAATATATAAAGACATTATTTAAAGGATATCTTCTTTTCTAATTATTTTCTTTCTCAGCATTTGCTAACATCTGAAATATTCTCTACTCATGTTAAGATTTGCACATTATACAACAGACCTGCAGGAATAAGTGGACTGCTTTTTAAGACACTTGTGAAACGTAAGTGAAACAAATACTTACAGTAAGTAGGCTTAAGTTACTCTACAGAAGACAAAACAGTTCTGCAGGAAGATGTTTAGAAGTGTGCAAGGTATTTGAGAGCTGATATTAATCTGGCTTAAAAGACCAAGTGCAAGTTCTGTCCTCATTACAGTGCCAGAGGTCCTGAAATTTCTTGTCAGAAAAGAGTATGGAGGAGAAGTGTTGTTTGCTTATTTCTTTCTTATCTTTTAGGTGCTTTCTATATTTACATGCAAATTACAGCTGTTGACATGAATAGGTTGTTATACCTGCTGCTGGGTAGTTATGGCTATAGAGTGATTTTTTTAATAGTATTTATCATATTACTTTAATAAATCTTATAAAGTAACAAAATGACAAAGGCAAAGTAAAGACAAAATAATCTTTCATGCAATAATAAGAGAAGTAACTATTAGGAGATATCTTCTATCGTGGTTCTCCTTAGGCTGAGTGCCATTTACCCTTCCCAAAGCTGAGTGAAGAGAGTAAGATTGAAGAGTATCCCAAAGATTAAAGATGTTGGTGCTAGAAAACACCACTAAGACCTAGTAGGTACAGGAGAACACAAATAGGATAAATACTATTTTTTAAAGGTTGATGACGCTTTTTACAACATGTGTATTCAAAGGGACAGAGCACTTCCAACCCACGCAGGAGAGCCGAATATGGAGGCCCTACAGCTCCATGACCCCCATGGACTGCTTCAGAATTTAAAAAGCCATTTCCCCCATAAGGAGCATGTGGGCAGGTCTGGAGTGGGCCAGGCCACATTGTGTCTAGCATGACTCTTTAAAAACTCCATGGTCACGGTGACAGGAAGTCAAGAGCTAGCATCTTCCAACCAGGAACAGAAAACACCCTGAAGTGACTTCACAAGGAACACTAAAAAATTAGGCAATGAAAAAAAAAAAAGAAAGAAAAAAAAAAAAGGAAGAAAAAAATCTGTTGTTTTAAGCCTCTGTTCTGCCTCCTGACTTTGGATGAATAAATACATTGCATTTGTTTAGAAGTGTTTGGGTTTCATTGCAAACTGAAATTCTGACAACTTTCCACAAAAGAAGTTTGCTTGTGCCAAATTCAGATGGTCCAGTCAGCTGAATAAATTGTGTAAGAAACTGTGGAAGGAATAACTATTTTGAGGTGTTTTCACTGCATATACCCATGAAGGGCACCAAGAGAGGAGTGCACACAGCAGAGAACAGACAACAGTGAGATTGTGCTCCAACATCATATATTCTCTAATCTTCATAGTGTCCCTGCACATGGGTTTTCTATTCATTCAGTTTGTTGGATTCTTCATGTATTCCTCTTACATAGTGTGTATTCAGTGACAGGAATGTATATAGCTAAAACAATTGAACATAAACATACCCTCTACCTGTGAATTTAAGAAAGTTCCTCAAGTCATGGCTTTCTTCTGGGGTCATTAGGTTTTCGTAGCACAGGACAAAAAAAAAAAAAAATCCATCCAAATGCAAAGTGTTGGACAGGGGGGTTTGTGCTTTTTAAGAAGAAAGTTTTACTTAGGAACTGCTGAAGGACATCTGTGAACCTCTAATGTAAACTTAAGTGCCCATTAAACCCGTAAGCATCTGTTTTGCAAAACATGGATAGCGCACAATTATATGTGTATGGTAACCTTTATAAATAATCTTTGATTCACATCAGATAAATTCAGATGGGATCCTTATCCCATGGATTGCCTTTTGGTTGAACATCATTGCAAGGCTTATTATGCAGTATTGTCATGTGCCTTCTGTATCACTGCAGCTGTTGTGTGATTGGAATTTGGAGCATGGTAACACAATTAACTGAAATACCCTATTCTTAGATAACTGTTTGCAGGACTTAGTTGTATCACTGAGTATCATAGTGAACGTGTTAAATACAATTTTTAGGATGTATTATTTTTTAATGGCTTGTAATATAAGTCCCTTTATCATCCATATGCTATAGTGTGTGTATTTTACTACAGTATTTTCAGGCATTTTACAGTGGTTCATTTTTTAATCCAAATCCTGCAAGTTTTTTCAACATGTCAACTGTTTTGCAACAGAAAGTCACCTGTTCTACACTGTGTTATAACTAACTGTTTATAAGAGATTAGTTCTATGGATTTGAAGTTGAAGAAATTCACTACATTCATTTATACAGTAGAGGGATACATAATACTTGGGGAGAAACTCACTTAAATCTGTCTGAATTAGGGTATTTTACTATGAAACCACACACTAGAAAAGACATTTGCACACTTTCATTCTTCTATAATAAATGGAACATCTTTTTCAGTCTAAGAGACAGAGATGAAATTTAAGTGGTTCAACAGAGTCTAGATCAGAGCTTGAGATTCGAAAGAGTTTTACTGCTGTGACTCAGGAATAATTATAAAGCAGATAATGCCAGTACCTTTATAACCTGTAACAAGATAATGACAGTAACATAAAATGAAGCACTGATGCAAGTACGGGAATTTATTACTGATAGTGAAGTAACATGAACTTGCTCAGGGAAGTTAAGAACAAAGCCATCTGGTGCATTGTTTAAGAAGCCTTTCTGTAGGACTGCATAACTTGAGAGGTACAAGTTTGATAAAATTTCAAACTTCACTTCCGTCTCCAGCTTGTAGTACCCAAATGTATAATTAAAAAAAATAAAAATAAAAAGGTTCTATATATTTTCAGGAAGTTCCTCCACAGCATTTCTCCTTAGTTTTCCATCAGAAATGAGAGACATTTAATAAATTCTGCTAAAAAAAGGCAATCCTCTATTAGAATAGCCCTTTAAGAACAACTGTAAGAACTTAGGGAAAGACTTGGTTTAAGGACTGTTTTGTTCCATACTTATTTTATGCACTAAATAAAGTAGTAAATGATTGGGCTTTTAACAAAGGATATCCTTTGTACAATAATTCCTGAAATATGAGTCTTTCACTCCTCCCCCAAAGAGTTTATGTTCTTATGACCTTCCTCACTTGCATTTTAGGTGCCTATATCCATCATTCTCATCTTCAGAACTCCCACTCAGCAGCTGTCTATTTTGGCAGGACTTGTAGGCTGTCCATAGCCATCCCAGGTTTTTACATTAAGGATCTGTACAGACATGAAATTGTACTTCTGAGACTGCTCAGAAGCTGCAGTGGCTTGTCATGGAGTCAATGCAATGGAGTCAAGCGCCTTACCAGCAAGGTTTATTTAAAGGGCAGGTGAATTAAGCACCTGACTACTGTAACAAAAGGTTAGAGCTGGCAAAAAGCTCTCCAGTGTTCCAGAATTAAATCTTTATTATTTATTGGCAATAATTGTTTCCTCTTAAAAAAATAAAAAAGATAGGATGATGAAATTATTTTTCTTATTATTTTATCAGGGAGTTCGAAGGCTACTGGGAAAAGCCAGGAAAAACAGGTTTTCTTGTTCCAAAAAATAGACTAAACGGAAAGCTGCCTTTGTACAATTAAGGCAGTTCTGTGGGGTCTCCTGAAGTGCCAGTCCTTTCCAACAGAAAGGATGTGAGGAACAGGTGAGGAGCTAATGGTGCCACTAGTGCCATCCTGCACCACAGTTTGAGAAAAACAACCGAGCATAATGTGGGATGAGACACAAGGTGGTAGACTACTGGTTTAGGGACTCATTTGAGAGGAGACATGATGCTTCTTTTACTAGGATTATTTATGTTTCTTACTTGCATTAATAGGACAAAATACAAGGCTCTTGGAAGGAGAGGCTGGATCACAATATTCTCTGTCCAAAATGAATGCTGTAATCTCTAGCCAGCAGAGTTATTTGTTTGTGTTTTCAGTGAGTCCCTTTCTTCTTCATCCTCTGCTTCCTGCTCACAGCTTCCCAAATCTTGAATTATTTTCTGCATAGTGGTGTGGCTGCAGTGAGAGTATCCCCTTCCTAATCCTTTTCAGAAGCCTTTAGTCCCAGGGGGTGATTCTGTGGGAGGTACAAGATGGAATTGATTAAAGTTAAAGGCAGTGGCCCTTTAAAGTGAACTAATCAATCCCTATCCTTCATTTCTAGTCCGTTATCCAAGACTCAGGAGTATCACTAGAGTGTGCATTTTAAAAGGAAACATGGGGCAGTGAGTGAAGACTTGCAGATGCAGAGGGCAGTCCGTTGAAGAAAAGGTGTGGTTCGTGCCATGTGTAGGACCAGTCATGAGGACCCATGGAAGAGACCTCAAACACAGAAGCACTAACTGTTTTGTGTCATAAGATACAGGGGTTTGGCCTTGAAGTAGAAAAAGCCCTATATGCATAGAGCTAATAGTACCATTTATACTTGTTTATCAGGTGGTGGCTAAAAGAAGGAAGGAAAAAAAGGTAAAAAAAAGGTGGGTAGTTGCTGAAATTCCACTTTCACATAGAGCTCTCTAGACCTTTCTCTTCTTCAGATACCAGCCTCTTACTATTTCAGATATGTAGGAGACTCTAGCAGAACACAAAAGGTGGGATACACTTTAGATTTTCATGGGAGACTGCAGATTGAACACAGATGAAGGACAGCCCCTAGCTCATAGAACTCCTTTCTCGAGAGACTGCCTCTTTCCATGTGATGTGCATCCAGAGCCCACGCTAGAGGTGTTTAGGCAAATTTTATAACAGAAAGTAAGGGTGTTCAGTACATTTTTAGTAGAAATCTAGAACTTTTTTCTTTTCATGTATTGTCCTTCCAGATGTGGTTCTGTTAAAAAAGCTCTATATGAAATAGGTCTTTTGTTAAGAAATGAAGAAGTATATAATGTTGAAACCTTATTTGGGATAAAAAGCCTTCCATTGTCAAAAACTATCATAAGATTATTATCTTCTCTTTTTTATTTAAGATTAAAATTGATGTGCTGGATGATTGCTAATTTAAGTATTATCATCAGAGTGAGTAGACCTCTATTTGGGGCAGTGTTGTTAATGGTGAACAAAGTGAAATAAGTCTTGAACTGGTATTTTTACTGTAGTGAGTTGCATCCTTAGCCTTTCAAGTTCTAAACCACTGTTTTACATTTCTTGAACTAAAGAAGTATGTGTATAAGCTGTCATCTCTGTAAGCATAATTTCATTTCCCTAAACTTCAGCTAGGTAGGAAAAGGCAAAATGGTTGCCAAGACATAACCGTTACCACTCACACATTCACCACCAAGATCTGTTTTAACAGAAATTAATTAGAGTAAAAAGAGGCCCAGTCCACTTTTGCTTGAAATCCTTAATACATTTACATATTAGTAATAATCTTGTGTTACCTTTGGCATCCAACTGGTGTGCTAAATGTGCAACATATCTATTGATATATAGATAAAGAGTTGGTGACAAACAACTTTTAAACATCAAAGCCCAAATAAAAATGAAGCAGGAGTTAAAGTGTCTTGTTATAAAATATGCAGCTCAGAAAGCAAACAGATTATTTTGTTTGTTTTGATTTGCAAAGCCATTTTTCCATGTGAGAGGAAAACAGAAAATTTGAATCAGTTTCTAAGCCTCAAAAGCTACAAGCTAGATGGAGACTTTAAAGTTAGTTGTGGTCTTATTTGCCACTGTTTTCTTACAAGTAAAGACAAAAGTATGTCTTAATATTTTTGCATCTTTACATATCAGAAATTTGCCTTCCCACACTTAAAAAGAAGCGCTGGAAAAGAGGGTTATTTTGATCCTTGGGCCAAGTTCTTTAATGCCAAATCACAGTGTGGAAAGAATGTCTCAGTCCAAGTTATAAATCCTTAAAATGAGCTTTGATGGAAAATCTGGAGTAGTTTCACAGTGGAATCTCCTTAGCTCCATGTGAAGAACCCTGTTGCTGCTTTGCTAAAGCATGTGCCTGCTCCATCCAGGAATGGCCTGAATGATACCAAGAGGGGCGTATTGCTTGTGAACAAAAAAGGAATCAACAAAGCAAGGATGTTTTTGCTTTGCAAATTACTTCCTGATTTCCAGTCAGGTCTGAGAAGTTTCTTATCTGTTCATCTCTGTTGCCATGATATTGGTGAGCCCCAAAAGAAACTTGTGCAAATTCAGTTCCTTTTTCCCTTTCCAGAAAACTTACCTTTGCTTATTGTGGGTTTGTTTAGTAAAGTGAATACAGGACTAATCATGAAACTTACTCGGGCAGTGACAAGACAGGAGGCATGAGTCATGCAAGCTTAGAGCATGGGAAGTCTCATTCAGGGGAATGGAATGGAATGGAATGGAATGGAATGGAATGGAATGGAATGGAATGGAATGGAATGGGGCCCCTGGTGCAGAGGGCCATCACTGCTATCCAGGATGCCCAGAAAAGTAGAAATATGGCTTTCTTTTTACCCTTCCTCTTTTGGACAGGCACAGGTTCTCCTTCCCAGATCACTTGTTTCTTCCAAAGGAGATGTCTTTGGCCAGGAACTGTCAGAGACAGCTGTGGCTCAAGTTTGGGCAGGCTTGGATATTGTTCATGTGCATGAATACATAGGGGAAAGAGGAAGTTCCATATTTCAACTTATTTATTTGTATTCAGGAACACTGGCACTATACTTCTGGTCAGATTATTTTCTTCACACATCACCACTTTCAAGATCAAAACATGTCCTCCCCTTACATTTGTCACTACCATTTTACAGAAGCATTTCAGTGTATGTGTCTCTATGCAGGACAGTCATCAGCTTTTTCTATCACATCCTGCCTCTCCCACATCACTTCTGGTGTACATATACATCAACATTATCAGGTAAGGTTGCAAAAAGGAACTAGCATCTCTAAGGGACACATTTAGGGGGTGGTGGGTTGCTTGGATTAGATATTGTTTTGCTGCATGGACTGAATGCCAGTGAATGGACTGCACTCATTGTACTCTTGAAGCTCATGTCTCTCTTTCATTTCATGTGAAAAGGACCTCTAAGAGAGCACAAGAAGTGACAGGAGACTGCCTTTATGAGCCCACTCTTATCTGAACTAAATGCTAAGACAGACTCAGCTTCTGAGTGGTGTCTTTAAGTGTAGCATATATGCCCAGCAGGGAATCCCGGCCTTGTTCTAATAAAATTAACTGAGATGTTATAATGAACGGTTTATATGAAAACTGTATTGAATAACAAATCTTGTATTTTATTGTGCTTTTATTAAATGGATGCTGAAATGTACTTTAACATTAAAAAAAAAATCTAAGAAATAATTCCAAAATTGTACAGGCAAGTATATGGATTATTTATAACAGAAAGTCTCAAGGTTGTCTGTTTTGGGGGATTGCTCTGTGTAGCAATTAATATTGTCTCCTGTTAATTCAGGAGATTTGAGGACAATATTAATAACTGTGCTGGTGTTGCTCCCTTGGCAAGTATTGCCTCTCAGCAGCACAAGTCTGCAGAGGAGCCGCTGTCTGTTTGGGTTCTCTGCAGCTGCAGCATGAATATCTGGCTCCTTCCTGTGGTACGTTATGGCTATTGCATAGGACTGAAGAGTAGTTGCAGTAAGCCTATAAACAAAACGATATGACTAACTGTAAAGCAAATCAGTCTGATACTTTTCAAAGGATGAACGAGTTATTTTATTCTATAAAGTGCTGGATTTTTAACTGTGCAATATACAAAGCACTTAGCAAACCTTACATACAAATACGCACTCAAAGAAGCTTATACTGTTACCTTTCATCATCAAAAGACTTGGCCCTGTGCCATTGGTGAATATTTGCCTCAAATACATGTATTAAATTAATTCTGAGATGGGATTTGGTAAGAAATGTGAAGAAAGAACAGTACATAAGTACAAATGTTACTTGGGTGATTAGATCAGAAACTGTCAGTGAAACTTGGAAATAAACAGCCCCCTTAAAACTGGGTAAGTCATCTAAAGCTTGCCAATGATTGTTGAAGAGTATTGTTTCTATTAATTTTCCTAGCTGTCATTAGTGGAGTTTTCTTTAGTTGTATATTTGTCTGAAAATTAGTGAGTAGTGTTGATGGATACATGCTGCTATTTACAAAATAGACTCGTACTATAAGAATTCTGACATTTTGGTTAATTGGTATGTATCCCTCTAAATGGTTTCTATTCCTTAAGTCATAATTGTTCTCATTTGCTCAGTGGGATTCAGAAATAGGGTTTGTGGAATGTCATTTAATACTCATTTCATGTTATTAAATGAAGTGCATTGGCTTCCATCTTGCCTATAAATTAAGTCATTCTTGTTTCAATTTCTAGCCCTATATTTCTAATTGCATAAATATTTTTCCTTCTCGTGTAATTTGCTTAGCATTACTAAAAGTGCCACACCCAGACCTCACCTTTACTTTGCAGCAAAAGAGTCACAGTGAGTTTTCTACAGTCATTTAAATCTGGACATAAATTGGATGTTTGATCTGTCTCTTATGGCAGTCTAAATGTGAGCCATTGTTTTCAAAGTTAGTCCTTTTTCTTGCTAAGTGGAGGACTTATATTTATAAATTATTCTTTTGCAATCCAGGGAAATAACCATCAATATGAAAGTATTTTAAAGGTCCGATCCTTCCTTGCAGTTAAATTTTCCTTCATGTAGCAGCAGTGGGAAGGAGAAAGGTGTTTCATTGCAATCTGGTGTCCTCACTCTATTTTAATGCTAGTCCATGTGTTGCCCAGCTTGTCTTTATAAATACAAACTGCTTTAGCAACACTCCAACATGTGTTTTGCTACCCACAATCTATTAGCCAAGAATAGCTATGTTGAAATAGAGTTGTGGTCATGCCCTCTCCTTTGGCAAATCCTCTTCATCAGGGACCCTGGGACTGTTATTTAGGCTCAGGGGGGTATTCAACCTCCAGGGTAGGCCACACACTGGAAAACCGCCCAGGAAATAGATATACGGCCTTTACAGCCCATTTTGTAGCATACTGGAGAACAACGGAAACAAGTAATCCATCTCTTCTTCTACAAGCATGATTTGAAAGAGCGTCTATGGGTGAAAAGCTCTGAGTGCTCTCAACTAATAGTTGTCTCCTATGGCAACATTTTGAGCAGAGGAAATACATTACATTAGAAAGTCACATAGCCCTTTTATTAACAGTGCCATATTCCTGCTTTGTCTGAGTGTTAAAATTATGGTGTTGGGGCTTTTTAATAGTTTAATTTTCCTTTATTCCAAATTTTTTTAAAGACAAAAAAAAAGAAAGGATTATGAAATGCATTGGTATAATCCAAACATAGAGTAAAAGACAGAATCCTGCTGTGAACCATTGCAGCCCAGGTATACAGCTAGCAATGTTTTTTGTAATAGATAACTTTTCCTTCCATTTCTTCAACTCTTGCTTGTTACAAGGTAAAGAGGAAATTAAAATCTGTGGGAAGCTTGCTGTTACCTACAGATTCCTTTTGGGAAACAGAGTTCTTAAAAAGAAATGGAGTTCTTAAAAAGCCTCCCCACTCCCAAAGTTGTTAGGGGTGGGGAGGTATCATGCACAGAACAGGGCATGAGAGTGAGCACTGGAGGACAGCACTTCAATTCTTTCACGCTAATGAATGAGGATACCGTAGTCTCATAGAGACTATTTTAAAGGACAGGAGATGAGAGCTGGATACTGTTGGTTCCTACATAGCTAAGAAGGAAACTTTTTCACATAGTGGACAAATATTTAAATATTTTTCAAATATAACCTTTCCTCCTAAATAGCATGGAAATCTGTCACGAGGTCTTAGCATAACTCAGTTGGCAGCAACTGTTGTTCTTCCTAAGTAGCAGCATTGGCACATAAGGGAATGACAGAGGCATACTCTAAGTATGGAAAGCTATCTTCTCGATAGCAACAAGAGACCATTTTCAGATCTGAAACTCTATATTCTGTAGCAGACAACCAAAAATATGCAGAATGATCCTGATTCTTGGAATATGTTTTGTTTTTTTTTTTTTTCCCACCAGGCCTATTTATAAAATTGCCTGATAAAGAAGCATATAGAAGAAATGATTGCAACTCAGAATATCTGTGTTGTATTCCCAGCTCTGTTTGCCCTTGAGTGAGCCACATTAATTAAAAAAAAAAAAAAATCCACAGAGAAAGCATTTTGTACCTCAGTTTCCCCACAGAAATAACAAATAATAGGGGTGATCTCATCTGTGCCTGGAAAGTATGTCAAGCTGATTTAGTGGAAGACACTAAGAAAGTGTCATGCATTTATTATTGCATTAGCCTGACTGTGCTTCTGAATTCCAACTGACATTTCCCACTTGGCATTGATTGTAGGTGGTAATATTTCTGTATTAATTTTAAGGAGGGTGCACTATAGCTCTGCCTGATGTATAATTGCACAGCTTATGATTAAAGCATTTTCTAAGAAAGGCAGTAACTTGTGAGATCCTCTCTATTTTTCGTTTCATTAAACTACCACATTACAAAGTGCATTGTTTTGTTACAGGTCCTGCCAAACAGCTTCTGCTGTGCTCCTTATAGCTATGTGTGAAGTGTTGAGGTGAAGTTCTTAACTATATTTGGGTATCAGAATTTATTTCTGCTACTGTCTTGAAGGTTAGCATGACGAGAAATTGAGGAATGCTGGGTGAAAACATCTTTAACATGAGCAGGCTGTGCTGCAGCTCAGACTGCCCTGATGAATCCTGTTTTGTGTTGCAAGCAATTAAATCACCAGGCACTGGGACAGGCCTCAGACCACACAAACACAGGATCGGGGCTGTTCTGTTATTGAGTTGCTGAGACTTGTCCTCTGCGTCGCAGATAACAGAGGCTCTCCCATACGTTGTCAGTGGCTGGAGCCTAGGATCGAGGTCGAATGCTCTGCGGTCTGTAAAGCAGGGTGGCAAGGGAGGAAGCTTGTAAAGGAAATGAGTAAATCAGCAGCATGGCCCAGTGTGTAGCTGTCAGGCAGGGTTGCTGGAGCAAGCAGTGGAGAAGGGAGGGAGTGTTGCAATGACTAACCCTCATGTGTGTGTTCTTCTCTGAAACAGCCCCATCATAGAAAAATCTAAGATAAGAGGATTTTTGGGAAACATTACTGCACATTTAGTGCAAGACAGAATCATCTATTGCCAGTTTTGAAAAGCACAGCTCCTCCTTAGAGGTGCTCAGCATCCAATGAAAGGGGAGCACCCATAAAAAGCAGACTGTTGCATGAAGTTACTGTCTTTTTTCTTCTGTTCTGCATGACTTTTCTATCCTTTCTGGACTGACTATTATCAATGACAGTGCACAGTGGAGTTTTATATATTCCCAAGGAGTAAAAGGTAAAATTTCTAAGAGGCGCATATTTACATCGATGCTTAAAAACTGTGAAGGGTGCATTCTCTATTTCTCATGATACTTGCATCAGAGAATTTAATGTAAAAAGAATATAGTAACATGTGTACATTCTTACAATTTCATGTATCTATCTACATGCTTTTCATTTTTCACATCTGACTTCTGAGCAGTTGGGTCCCTGGAAGAATGAGATGAATGAGAAAGGCATCATGCAGGGAATGGGAGAAACAGAAACAAGTGGTGATTGCTACAAAAAGAGAGGAAAATGAAATCCACTGGCAAATGGGTGTTGATTTGCTATATCATTTCCATCAACAAGTCTTTACCTTTTTGATTTTTTTTTTTTAGAATACTTAAGAGGTAAAAAACTCCTCTTTTACCACTGCCTTCTCATAGTATTTTTTTTTTCTACCCTAGCATTACTATCAAAACACTGACCATCAGTAAAGCTTTATTATGATGTGGATTATCAACCTTTGTTTACCAAACACTGTGGACATTCTTTATGCTTGTCACTTTTAAATTAATGAGAAAAGAAGATTATGAAGGGGGTGGATAGGTGGGTGAAGTTCATTCTTTGAATGCTAGACACTTGCAAAGCAGCTGCTAGAATGAATTTTCCCTGCTGCTTAGTGAGAGAATAGTTCAAGTTGTAGTCAGAATTAGGATTGGTATATCAGATTATTTGTGTGTGTAACAAATGAAAGAAGAAATGTTCAGCAGTATTTTTATTTGCAATGTGAAACTAACCTAAAATAATATTAGTGGGTATTAAATTGTGTATGTTCCAGTGGATCAGTTTCACTAGAATACAGAAAATAGTTCGGCTTATAGTAATAGCTCAGAAAATATTTCTGAGACATTACTAAAGAAGAATGACTGAAGTTGAAATACTAGTAGTGGGGAATACATGATGCTATGGATGTGGTATGTGTCTTTTATCATCATGATTTTATATTGTTCTAAATATATGTTCCTACAACATTTAAAGACTTCACATTAACATTCATTATATATGGTTATACAGTTGAAAAAACCACTTTCTCAGCTACTTTAAAAAACATTTTAATGAAGTCTCTCATGTCACCTGTAATAGCAGAAAAAAAAATCAGTCAATGAAAACACAGGTATGCTGAAACAAACTTCTGGATGCAGCAGGGAATATTATGGCCCCATCTAGCAGCAGCATCCTTTCAGTGTGGGGCAGTTAAATCCATTTCCACAATTTATTTCCGTGGAGTTATCTAAAGTTCTAAAGGTGTCAAGACAGCTGTGGCAAACCAGCTGGTGATCCACCTGCAGGAATATGGGAAGAAATAGGGTAGACCAAACAAGCTACATTTCTCTGTTTCTTTTAATGTAGAGGGAGAAAATCATTGACAAAGATACTTGTATAGCAAAGGAGTTCTTAACATGTGAACATGGACTGAGTGGTGGTACTTTTACTGGGCAGAAAGTGGGTGTTTGTTCTCTGAGTAAGACTTTTGACTGGGAATTGCATCCATTTTCCTGCCCTGGTTCTGCCACAGATTTTCTTGGTGAACTAAGCAAGTAATTAATGGCTTTGGCCTCTGTTTTTCTGTTCACAAAATGGGATTCTGACCCCTTCTCCCAAGGGTCTGTGAGGTTAAATAAAAGGATGTTTATAAAGTGATCTCATATTGTTTTTATGGAAGAGGTGCAGTTTCAAAATTTTCAAACAATATTCTCATCAGAGAAAGAAGTTTAGATATTATATTTACTTACACAAGGATGCTGTCACACGTATATGCTTTTCCTCAGTGGTAACATCCTGTGGTAGTGGGACGTTCTGTTCAAGTCTTTTGGTTTTTTTTCTGAAGTGGGGACAGAGTCCATGGACACCCCACAAAAGGGAGGCAGCACTGGCTGCCAAGGGACACTGATACCATCCAGCTGTGTAACATCCCTGCACCAAGCTCCACTGGTTTTAGCTGCCTCTGTGTGCTGGGACACCACAGGATAGTGTGAACAGCTCTTGGGGTGCACTCTGCCTTCAGTACATAGATGAAGGTTCTTCCTGTGTGCACACTATAGGTGTTACCAAATGCTAGCTCGCTCTGTGTTTATGGCTTCAACCTCTCTTTTCAATCCCCAGACTCCCTTATTTTGGAGGATGTAGTTCAGCTGGTCCTTTTCAACCTTTTGTTGATAAGTACCATTTTTATGCTGCCTGTTGCTATTTGGTGCTAGTCAATCTCACCCTTTCCCCCTCCTCTTTTGGCGGAGAAAGGATGCAGCATATTTCCAGAATACATACTCTAATTCCAGCGATGAGACTACTGTACATCTGGTGCTCTCAGTCTCCTCTGTGCACATTACAGCATGCTGAACTGTAGGCAACGGGACAAATGACCCGTTCCTGCATGGCAGAACATAGTGATTACTGCAGAAAATGTCACAGCAGCATTGCCAGGCGTGAGATCACCGGCGACAAGCTGATGAACTCTTACCAAAACACAGGCACATGCCTCTGCTGTCACTTTCTCCAAGGCATCCCCAGAGCATTGAAGTTGGGGGGGGGGGGGGGGAGGTGGGGGGGCATAG
>VWZY01008463.1:0-72148 GCA_013399075.1 Chloroceryle aenea | reverse complement strand
CCCCAGAGGATTGAAGTTGGGGGGGGGGAGGTGAAGTGGGGAGGCATAGGGGTAAAGACGCAGTGGGAGGTGGAAATTGTGGTAGATGTGACTGATTTATGACAGGAGTTTCCTTTATAGTCATAAGGGGAATTTTGCTTCGTCACAGCGAGTTTGAAGCCTTGAACAGCCTAGCACTGGGAACTGACTCATTGCATGGGGGAATATATAATTCAAGCTGAATGTATTTAACAATAAGATGAACCCTGAATAATACAATTTGACTGGGTCCATATGTCTCTGATATTTGTGTGGTTCATCCTTGTCTTAATTAAAAAATATGTTTATGTGAGCATGTTTGGAAGTGGCTGTTTAACCATACTTTAAATGGCCAGAACTGTATCTTACACACTTTGAATTGTCAGAAATGAATGCTCCATTAAACCATATGTCTCCCATGTGTGCATTTTGTTAGTTGGAGTGGCTCATACTTTCTGGGATGCCTTGAAACTGTATCCTGACCCTGCAAAGACAATTGTGGAAGATTTCATGTCAGCAGTTATTTTGCAGGGGCTGAAGAATTAGCAGCGACCTCCTTCGCACTTCCCCCTTTGCATGATTTGGCATGTGGAAGCAACTGCTGCTAACGAGAGTGTTGTTACTGTACAACTGAGCTTTACTTAGAAAGGAGCTCTGTGTCAACAAAACCCTGTGCACTTTATTGCTCTGTCTTTTCTTCTCTACTTCTGTTATTTTGTTTTGTTTTGTTTTGTTTTGGATTTTTAGGTTTGTTTAGTTTTTTTTGGTTTTGGTTTTTTTTGGCTAGGAGGTGTAAAGGGAAGTTTTATCTCATTGTTTACTTCTGCTTTTTCTCCTCACTGGTTTTCTTTAGCAAATGAAAAGGTTGAAGATATCAATGGCTGTCCCCGGAGCCAATCTCAAATGGTAAGAATAAATTATATTTTTAGTCTGTGTTGGCACTTCTGCACTTTCATAAAATGCTTTTTAATAATGATCTTTTTAAACTGTGAATATTCTAACCCACGTTTACCATAAAGTCCTAATTCTCAAATAGCATTCAGGGTACCTTTTTTTCCACGTGCTTAGTGTTTGTCACTTCATTTCTGCACTTGATAACTTTGGGACTTGAGGTAACTCAGAACCAAAACTTCATCACTTCTAAACCCAGAACTGCCTTTGCAGACCTATTCTTCTGATGATCCGGATAATTTCATTTAACTTCATTTTTAAGGGCAGTAAATCCAAGAACAATTTTTTAAGTGGAGTCTTTGTGTCTGGAAAGCTGGTTTGAGGAATAAGACTTGACAAATTATTTTTGAATATAAATAGCCTTTTGGATTGTCCACTGTGAAGTCCAGTTAGATGCACTGCCTCCAAGACTTTCAGAAATAGCACTTTAGTCATATAGCTTTCTGAGCTATAGCTGGCAGCTGCTTACAGACATCTTAGTACTTTCAGGCAAGAAGCATTTTGTGACTGTGATTCATATAGACTCTTATTAATCTTTTACAGTGTTCATGGCTAGTCAACTACATTTAATAAGGTAAAGCCTCCTTAGGAGGCTGTGGAACTGACAGGTACAAAATCTGAGCCTTGATAACACAACCATGAATTTACTGAATCATTTGCAGTTCCAGTCATGCTTTTCCTTGCTGAGGACTTTGCCTTTGTTCACATCCAAACAGGACGTCAGTAAGGTGTGTGTGTAGTTGGCAAGGATTTTGGAGTATAATGATTTAGATGAGCTTGCTTAATAGCAAACTACTGAAGTTGGGTTTAATAATGGAGTAGAAAAAGAAATGTATTTATTTAGTGCATTTTTAAAAGGGGAAAGGTATTTGCAGATTTTTCTGCAAAGCTGCAAAAGATAAAAAGAAAAATCTTGTGTACTGGTGAAATGAATAAATGTGTATTTTAGTAACTTTTACTTACTTTTAAACTTTTACTTACTTTTCAAAAAAATGTGCAGGTTTAAAGGTATTTTCTCTGTCTTTCAGGCTTTTTGAAACTGTCCATAGTAAGAATATAGGCAATTTCCTTGATAATAGTTACTTTTTTTAATTACTCATATTACAGCAGCACCTAGTGGCCCTGGCTGAGAACGTAGGGAACTCCAGCGTGGAACTCTAAAATTACACATACAGATCGAGAGATAATCGCTCTCTACTTTAATCACATTAAAATCTGCCATTCCAGACAGACAAGGCAAACAAGAAAATATAAAAGCACAGAAAAATGATACGATTTCCTGAGGTTATGTAAGTGGTTAGTGACCATCTAGAATTGCTTAGGGACCCACAACTCTGATGTCTATCAAGCTTCATTTTCATGAGAGAAAGCCAAGCTGCAAAGAGAGCTATTCACCCTAGCAATGTTTTCATCTCCAAAGTGACACTTATGTACGTTCCCTGTTGAAAGTAAATCTTTACGTGGCATAGGAATTATGGATTTCGTCTCTAGCTCCACTGCAGTTATGGGGAAGTATGGCCAATGCACGGTGCCACAGCAGTATTTGTGGGAATCTCTTTGTGTTCCTCCTCTCATAAGAACATCTCTCAGCTCAGCCAGGCTGAAGACTATGTCTCAGGTGCTCTGGGTCTCAAACCAGGTGCTTCGAATGCTCCTGTACATAGTCATACATTACTGTTTTCACAGTGCTAAGGTGTCAAGGTTTGCCACAGTAACTTGATAGCAATACAATATATTTTTTCATCCTTCTTTGATTTAGTCTCTTTACTGTATGGTTTTACCTTTACGGTCTGATCAGATTATTTTCTTGTTTTTTGACATACCAATTTTATAGTGGTGTTCTACTCAGATAGGAAATTCAAAATGTACTGAAGTTAAAGTGGTTCAAACTTGACAGAGACCCCAGGTTTTGAGTCTGCTCTCCATTTGTTGCCCTTGCTTTTTCACTAATCTAGCCTAGATGAAAGCACCATCTTATTGCATTTTCAGGTAATTTCCCTCGGTAGTGCTCAATTTTGTCAGCCCACTCATTTAATGATAGGCCAGTTCTCTTCTTACAGCAGTAGACTCTTCTTAGGTGTTTGTAATGTGCAGAAAAATAACATAACAGTGGTGAAGTTAGTTTCCATGCTTCACATATGCCAGTGTGTAGCAATATGCCCTATCAGGATTTGTCAGAACATGAGCCATCAAACCAGCAACAGTCATGATATTCCTATTGTAGTTTTATTAGTCATTTGTTTGACACTTTCATTTCATATTTTTAATTAAGAAACCTCAAGAATCTCACCACCCTGTTCTTTTGCATATGTTTTCATGATCCTTACTCTCCTAACTTTCAACTAGAGAGACATGTTTTCTGTATTCATCTGCCATTTAATACCCTTCCCAGGAGGTGATGTCTAAGACATTTTATTAGCTGAAAAGAAGCTAGAAAGCACAGACATAGATTGTCTACTGCTGGAAACACTTGATATCCACTGTAGATAATATAGGTATCAATTCATAACTGATATCTACCAGTATTCCCAAGTTTTGTTCCACTTACCATTTGATTTTGTTCTTGCCAATGGCTTCATCTTTCAAGTGATTTTTACAACAGTTCAATTCAGCTGTTACCTTAATTGGTAAACATTTTTTAATGTTTATTTTAAATATGTATAAAAAGCTTTTATAGATTTCTTTTAGTTAGGGTTATTGCAATGTGTTGAACTCCATGTTCATCTTGACAGTGATATATAAAGTATTTCCATCAAGTTTAACTGGCTCCGCAGGTCCAAGCTCATAAAAAAAACCTGAACCCCAGCAGCATCCACTGTCTGCATAGTTAGCTTTACAAGGTTCCTCGTGGCAGTCTCACACATTTGTGCTCATTCATTTGAGGTTGCATATAGAATTTGAGAATCTTGGATACAATGGGGAATAAATTATTTCATATTCAAATCTCAGAAACCTGAATAAATGAAACTTGCAAGAGAATTAGCAAGATTTGCTTGTTTGTTGGTTAAATCTACTGTGGTAAAAAAGTGCTGGTATTTCTTATGAGTGGTTTTAATAAAGATGATAGGTATTTAAATCTCTGTGTATTACAACATATATTGTCTACAGTGTAATATAGAGTCTTCTGCTTGTCTTGCCTGTTCTTTTCCTCTACAGCTATGCATTCAAGGAGGAATATGGCATTTCAGCTTTTTTTTTCATCAGATCGTTCAATCCATTCACCGTAAAATAATACCACATTAATTTCTGTCTTTTGCTTTCATGAATTATTCCATAAGTCTATCAGTTAAGGAAACTGCAAATAATTTTTATTTAGGAGATAATGGTTTTTCAAGGGTTTACTTTTAGATGCAACCAAGAACTAATTCCTTTCTGCTTCTTTCTAAGCCATTTATTTCTTTAATTTCTGTTTTAAACTCCCCCATCATTCAAAAAAGCAGGATAGTGTCCTGGGTAGAAAATACGGTACAAAGATTTTTTTCTAGTGGTCCAAAGAGAAATAATTCAGACTTTTTTTCTTCCTGATCATATTAAAAATGTACTGGAAGATCTCAAGTGTATTGTCTCTAAATAGATCATATCAAACATATAGTAAGCATACAGAATATAAAAATTAATTTATCCTGGGGTTGTCGGAGAAAATGCAAGCGAATCAGAAATGTTGGACTGAAATTTTTTTTATGGTGAAATTTTCAATATTGTTCCTAGAGCTTTTTACAAAATTAATGTTTTTATTCTTTCCTCATGCAGCCTGCAGTGCCTTAAAATTAGCTCTTGCTACTTCCCATGAGAACTGTCCATGCCAGTACACATCTATCTACAAAAGTATCCTTGACTGTAGTTGGTATTGGGGCTTTCCTCATAGTTATTGAAGGGCTGGAGAGACCCTTCTTGTTAAAAGGCTCCTAATGTAGTTGTATTCATTTAATGAATACTATTTTTCATTTTGTCAATTTTATCTTTGGAACAGTTTTCAACTAGTTTATATAACCAAACATATACTTCAAAGGTAATTTTTATGGTTTAGGATACTGACATGCTACAGTCCAAAAGAGGGAGTTGAGTTCAATGAAAAAATAGGTCTTGCTTACCACATCCTGGAAATCAGGGAGCTGGAAAAGGTGTTGGAGTTGTAGCACATTGCCAACTGGATATGAAAATTTAGTATAAAGCTGCAGTTAGCATAGCTGACAGCATCTTTGGACAAGTAGCAGTGTTATCTGTTAAACGTGGGAATCAATGTGACTGTGCAGCACTAGTAAGATCATTTCTACAAAATTGTACTTGATTTAATTAATAAAGCCTTTAAAAACATATTAATAAATTCAAAATGTCTCAGAAAAGAAGAATGCCAGCAATTTTGCTTTATTCTTTGAGATTGAAGAAAAATTGTGTATTTTAGCAAGAATAAGATGGAGCAAGTGAATAACTCTCTGCTTAACCAGGGAATATTTTTGTGATAGAATTTTCTATGACATAGTTGAAGAAGTGTGTGAAGCCTGAAGCTGAAGTAAGACAATGTGACCATGTCTATACTGGTAGACATTGCTTTGTTGTTTATCAGGTAGATGTGCTTCACAGTGTTGTTGTAGTCCCACAGAAGTCTCCAGTGGCTCCCTCTATCCTCATATTCATGTCTTTTCTCCAGAGGAAGCCATGGTTGCAAGGGCATGAGGTGCAAGCAAATCTCCTCTTAGTGGGGAGTTAGCCCATGAACAGGATGAATAAGTGGAAACTGGAACTGCTAAGTGTGCCACAGAGTATACCAGCCCTACAGTATATATATTTCCCTTCAGTATAGACTCCTGCCTTCAGACTTCCTCTAACAGGGATGTGCTGGGCAGACACTGTGAACAGCATCTCTTGATATCCAGGAATGTCAATATTCAAGGACAAGAGTATCATCATCATTAACATTCTGTGTCTAAAAATTGTTTGTGAAAAACAATTCAATTTTGTACCAAGTAAACATTGAACTAAGGCCTACAGAATTCCATATAAAAATGCATGGGGTATGGTTATGTGGAATGATTTGAGGACTGGGAGGCCTGAAAATGTCATTCCTGTATTTACTGTCAGGTGGGCCCATATGTGAGCTCTTTCTGTTTGCACAGTGTGGAACAGTGTGAGAATCCTCTGACTTTGCTGGTGAAGTTGTTGGCGAGATTTGTTGTATGGATTTCGAGCAGCTCCAGGTGAGCTTTCCACACAGGTGTGACTTGTTGAAATATACACAGAAATATTGCTAAGTGTAGAAATATGGTTCCTTACTGCTGGAAATTCAATCTAACTCCAACTCCAGACCAGTTTCTTCCCACAGTGTCATCTGTGAGACTCCCTTTTGTTTAAATTCAGACAGCCACCTCATGGCTATCACTGGACCTTCACAGATTTCACAACTGGATGATATTAAAGTTTGTCAAAAACACAAGGCAATGAGAGATCCTAAGTTTTGTCAGCCATGAAGGTTTGGTGTGCTTAAATGAATGGGACACAAGACAGTAGTTTTGTTGTTATATTTTCAGAGTGCATGCTTGCAAAGTTTTCAGAAAATTGTTTTTCAGAAATGGTTTTGGGAAGATGCAGTTTGCATAAGAGATAGGACAAGGTCTGAGAAAACAGCCTTTAGCTGGTACAGGTGTCTGGTTAAAAATTAAGTCAAAAGGAATGGCTTCTTACAGTATGGACAGAACAGAGTGAAAAGCTCATTTCCCTTTCCTCTGTGGTAGGTAAAGCATATCTAGGGTACGATAATATAGTAGCCTTAAGAGGGGAAAAATGAAAGTACTTTTAGAAAAAGATGACAAGTTCACAGCATGCTATCTAGGAAAGTGATCTCAGTAAAGCCAGATTTAAAAAATGGTTGTAATTAAAATTTGAGCTCCTGTGAGAGATTTCTTCTGTTTACAGAGAGCAAAGCTCATATTTTAGCTGCTTTACATAGAAAGAATCTGCAAGACATAGTCATAGCTTGTGTGCAGGTGTTCAGGGATAGCAGACTTGAATATGCCCGGGTGTTACATCAAGACTGTGAGGAAAGGATCAGCGGAAGATTAAGTTTGGCTTACGTTGGCAACTTGTTAGAAAGATAATTTAAATTTTGATGAGAGGATTCAGATCTGGAACAGAGAAAGAGACAGTCACACTATGCCTGTATTCGAGATTGTTGTAATCCAGATCATCGGCTATTTGACGTGCCCACATCAGGAATATACATACATATTTTAATTTACAGAGAGTTTTTCAATGTACAACATCAAAATTACTCCATAAGGGTCTTTACCTTTGGTACAAGGCATGTGTACAACCATGAGAAGGCTGGCAAGCATTATTTGTTCTCCGTTCTGTCAACTTCCAGACAATACCAGATAATCACTCTTTTTTGTGTGTGTGTACACATAGCTTGGGAATTTTCTGGTATCATCTTAAAATTCCCTCTCTTCTGCAAGTCTCCCTCTCTGCCAGGTGTGTTATAAAGGACCTCATCTTACTGGAGATGAGCAGTCAAGTTTGTGTTGTAACAGGAAGTTAGTCTTATGGGTTTCCTCAGTTAAACCAAAACTCATCTTGGAAAACTCATTACCTCTTGGAGCAGACCCTCAGCTGCCTCAATTAGAAGTCCACACTTGAATTTCTCTTCCCATTGATGAAGGCAGAGTTTGGACAGAAAATAGATCAAAGGGCTTCAAGCTGATCTTGATCACTGCCTACATTGTCCATACTTTCATGCAGCCTCAAGTCAGGGTGTTATCCAGGGGGGAGTTTTATGAAGATTTTTTGCCTTCAGTGTATCTTAGCCTGTCCCTGCATGTTACCCAGCTCCCAACAACTGTAGCTCATCTTTGCATTTTTTAAGTGGTGGCAGAAATATCATGCTTCCCATTCCCTGGGAAGAGTGTTATGGTAATGTACAGCTTATATATATATTCTTTGGTGTCCCTCCTCCCCAAGGATTTATTTACCAGTTAATTCTGCATTTCTGAATCCAGCTCTTGTGGTGTCACAGAATAAAGCTTCATGCAATTCTTTTTTTCAGAAGTGTGGGGAAAATACCCACTGGAGTCACACTGATGACAAATAGTTCTTTCCACAGTCTATTTACTCCTACCTTGCAACAGTGGCAACCCTGTTAACAACTGTACTTAGCATCAGGTTATACCTGATTGCTTTCAATTTGCTCAGGGCATTGCATGTTTTGGAGAGTTAAACAAGCCCTTCCAAACTCTTGAATTGTAAATATTAAGTGTAGTTCAAAATTGTAGAAACTGACCTTCAGGACAGGACTTTTTGATATAGACATCATGACTCTTTGATATAGACATCAACAAAGATATTTTATAAACTTTTGTATACTTTCTAGGGAGCCCATGGCTTTTCTGTGTAATACAGCATGCCACAGAATTTAGAAATTATCAAGTTAACAGCACTGCATGTAGGTATATCTACAGTGTGAATATTCAAATAGATAATGCAAATTGAAGAAGTTACAGGAAGAGCGGGACCACNGACATGGTCTAGAGAGACATTATTATGGCCTTTCTGTAGTTAAAGGGACCTGTCAGAAAGATGGGGACAGACATTTTAGCAGGGCCTGTTGTGATAAGACAAGGGGCGATGCTTTTAAACAAATAGAGGGAGATTTAGACTAGAGAGAAGGAAGACACTTTTTACACTGAGGGTTGTGAGACCCTGGCCCACATTTCCCAGCAAGGTGGTAGATGCCCCATCCCTGGTACTATTCCAGGTGAGGTTGGTCAGGGCTCTGGGAACCTGCTCTGTTTGTGTCCAACCCCTCGCTGCAGGGGGGTTGGACTAGATGACCTTGAAAGGTCCCTTCCAACCCAAACCTTTCTGTGGTTCTGTGAAGTAACATATCCTTCATCAGTGCAGAAAACGAAGGGGTTTTGTTTTGTTTTCAGATGAAATTAACTCAACATAAAGCCTAGAGTGAAAATGAAAATGAGAGCATCAAATATAGAGGTGTGTGGCACCCCAAAAGAAAAAAATTATAGGGAATCATTAATGTCCATCTAAGGATATGTAATGGGAATTGTTGTGACAGTATAAGTGGAGGAAATAAAGAAAAGAGGATAGAATTACTGTAAGGGTAAAGTTAAAGATGTTAATCTTAAATATGTTTGACATTCAAGGATCAAGGTGTTGGAATTCTGGTTTCAAGTTTTGCCGAAAGAGATTATTAATGTTATTAACATAGCCAGTTTGAGTAAGATGAGAAGCAAATTGGCTTAGCATGGAACTGGCAGAGAAGGAATTCCAACTGCTTTTTTGGACAAACTCTTAATTTTTTTTAAAACTCTAGAAATGGAAAAGAAAATGTAAATAGAGTGGGAGGTGGACAGACTAGCAGATTTAGAGTTGCTTTTTTATAGGAGAGTAAATATGGTTTTACTGTGAGGGAAAGAGGAAGCTAGGGAAAAGCTAGGAGAACAGCTGCAAGTGTTAGATCCAGTAGAGCATAAAGGATAGGAAACGTCATCCATCCCACCTAAGTATGTTACAGGCTTGGAAAGGAAGAGCAGGAAAAGGCAAACAAATCATCATTTTTTGAGATATGATTTCATTCTGATTTGGCTTTTTGTTAGGTCTTTTTATTCTGTACTGAAACAAGCAGTTCTCTTTACATCCAGAGAAGATCTGAGAACATTAAAAGAATCACAGGATTTATGACAATCCCTCTTCAGAGAACAGCTCAGAATTGCATCAGGCAGTGTCATGCATATTCCCCTGAGTCACTCACATTTGACTGTCTGAAGTCATAAAAGAAAATGCCACATGAACACATCCTGGATATTATTTTACTAGGCTGGAAGAAGTACATTATTCATTAAATATGAATTGCATGTAGTTATTAGCCTTTTGTTTAGGCTTACAAATTCCTTGTCCTATTTATTAATACATGGAAACACATGAGAATAACTCATCTCGATGTTAATGAAATAATCATGTTGTAAGCAGTACTTACACTGTGATAATATCAGTCTCTTCTACAGAGAAGTTAGGTCAGGGTTGGTTTTGTGTGGATAGGATTGCTTGGTTAGGGCTGGGGTTAAGGTTATGCACAATTTGCTTCTGTACCCCATGATCACTGAACACAAAAATATATTGTTTGAACAGACACTGTTGACAGTCTCCCAATTTCCTCCCCCCATCTATACTCAGTTTTCTGTGCTTTTCAATTTTCTTTTTTTTTTTTTTCCTCAAAAATATGTGAACATTCCCTGAAGTTTTGGAATTGATCAAATATATATTTGTGATACAGAAGCTTAGACAAAGAGAAGATGAATAAATTGCCTTGAAAACTCCATTTACAGGAATGCACTGGAAAGTTTTAATACCAACATACATACACAGAAATTGACTATGACATGCATTTTAGAAACCACCTGTTTGTTATAGTCATTAATACATTTTTCCCAAATAGCAGCAGGATTACAGTCAATATGTGTGCTTCATGATGGTGTATTTTTATCATCTTCTATAGGGAGAGTATGTTATAAATACTAGGAATGTCTAGAATGTTTACTCGATTTAAAAATAGAGAAGAAAGTGCGTGATGTTTAGCTGAACAGCAAAAATGCATATTTAAGCTGAACGGAAAATAAACAACGTCTCTGAAGTAGATTTATTTTACAGTTTATCCAAACAAGGCTTTTTGGTAGTTTTGAGATTTTGTCAGCTTTCTAGATTTTATCAAAAGTCTGATTATTTTGGAACTGTGGCAAAATGCCAGTTATTTTATGGTTATAGTTGAGGCCTTACTTCTGTATAAAGATTTTCAAACCACTTCCTTTACTTCTCCTTAGACTGTCTTATAATTTCATGTGCTGTATGTTAGTTAGGAAAGGCTGTTGTTCCATGGCTGTGAAGCCTTGAATTCCCTTAGAGATGTAGACTTTTCACAAAAGAACATTTCTTAACATTGTAGCAGAGTCCGAGTTCTCTCACTTATCATTCTTCCTAAAATAATCTGTCACTACCTATCTTGACAACAGTGAATTCTGCAGCTTCAATAGCATGCAAGATTCTCAAGAAAAAATGTGTTTGCCTGTGTGTCAGTGTGTAGCACACACACATGGACATGCATCCATCTGAAGTCCTTTGTGTAGTTCTGATGAACCTCCAGTGGTTTTGTTCACTTTGAATGGAACGTAAGCCACTCTCCATGACTCTCATTTGTGAATGAAGGTTTGTGGGAGCTTTGAAATTCTGCGAGCTTTGATGAACCTTTATATTTTCTGGACATCTTTGCGAGTCTGAGGTGGTCACTCTTTTACAGAGTTGCGAAAGCTACTGTCTCTGTTCCTTCAGGTGAGTCCAATTAAGTTTAGAAAAGAGGTACTAGACATATTTTGAGATTTAAATATCAACATCTACAAACAATAAATGAGGGCACACACCAAGTACAAATATCATCATTTTTTGGTTGGGCTTTGGAAATCCAGCTACTGGGAAGATGTTTTATGGGACACGCAGGAACTGTGCAACTGTCCATAAAATGCTGTCTGTGGTGTAATGTGTAAAGCAGCAGAGGGTGCCCGAAAACAGTGAGTTGTGACTTGCATTGTAATTAACAGAAAAGGAAAGGGATTGTAACTAGCAATGTTAGGGTGAACAGGGTTTGCATTGTGCATTTAGCTGCAGAAAGGAGAGAAGAAGACACATTTGTAATAAAATAAACAGTGTCCAATAAATTGGCAAGCTTTTGAAGGTATTTTGTGGTACATTATGCCTAGATGACAGTGCTCGTCACTGAATTATCTTTTAGCAGCTATATATACCCAGTATTTCAAAGATTGGCCTTATAGTAAAGGCGGATAATGAAGTAACATAGAGTGTCTCAGTGATGTAGTGTGTTAATTACAAACCTTCATGGTAACAAAATGACATGGTTCCTTCTACATTTGTAATTATTAAGCTAATTAAGGAAGACTTGACAACCTCCCTCTGCTCTCCTGCTGGAAAGTAAAACACAAAAACTTTGATGCCAGAAAAAGTTTCCAGCAATATTGCATTACTTTGAGAATATAATACAGTTACAAAGTTAGAAAATTAAGAGAAAAAACAGAAAGTAGGTGCATACAGAAACAACTATGATCAGTCCAGATGTATTTTCTCACTCTACCCTTGATCTTTGCTGAAACAGGAGCTGCCTACATCTGCTGAAGCTAAGTGCTAGCCTGTTTCATGGAAAGAATGCCAAATCTGCTAGATTTTACAGTATCTTTTACAGAATCACCATTTCATAGTTCCTTGACTTTTATGCACACTAACCCATCTAACCTTGCTCTTTTATTTGACAGTATTTATATTCAAAGAATAAAACCCTCTTTGAACCCTGCTTCAAATTCCTTCCACCTACAGCCTCTCCCCAATGCCTTATTGCTGGCACATGTGAATAAGCACACACTACTATGTCAGAGCAGTGGTCCATCAGGTCAGCATTCCCTCTCTGAGAATGGCAATGCAAGAGGCAATTTAGCATGATCCTGGAAAGTTGGGGTTTTTTTGTTACATTCTCCTCTTCTTTTCCCAATATCTAAAGTTATTGTATTAGAGGTATTAGAGGGTACTTCTTCGCCTGCTCTTTCAGTCTTCATTTATGCATGACTGTTGTGATTACCATTTATTCCATGACATCAGAATGAAACATGCTGGATTTCTCAGAAAAAGTCTCCTGTCTCCTGTAATCATGTACACAGCTATGGGACCAAGTGCAGAGTAGGCATTTTTTTCCTCATTGATTTCAATTACTTCTCTGCCAACCTGCCACCATTGTCAGGACCCCACAGATCCAGACGATCCAAAATGATGTCTGGCACAGTCAGGAATCTGAAACTCTATGTTAGTAAAGATTTTGGTGACATGGAACTGGACTTAATTACTGATGTTACTTTAAATTTAAACACTGTTACATCTGGCGAGACTATTATAGGCAATACCATTAAAGTACATAAAGGTAAATTGGATTAAGCTAGCAGTAGAATAGGCAAGTTATCACAAAGGTTACTTATTTCAACAACGTTAATTAATTCTTTCTCATGGAAAGGCTCTACATCAGGTTAATTAAATTATTATCACAATCTTCTTATGTTTTTTCTTTTCTTTTTTTTTTTAATGTAATTTGTCTGTTTGAATCCACCCTGACCTGAAACTCAATACACAAATTGTTAGAATACAGTACAACCATTTTTGTTTCAGCAGAAATAAATAGTATAAATACCATAATCTATTTGGCAGCTTTCTCATGTGCAGTCTGAGGAGTCTGCTGACCATATGATCAACAGATGATCATATAACATAAATCAGAGCTATACTTGTTTTAAGTTGGCACAGTGGCTAAATATGAATTTTTCTGGGCAGGGTTTAGTTTCAGTGTCAGTCCAAGATGTATATTTGGTTTTGGTTGTGTTAGGATATGATTGTGTTAAACCTCACAAACTGGTCACAAAAAATATTTGCTTTCTGAAGAGCTTGTATCAACTTAAAGCATTTGTTTACCTATGCAGTTCTTACCAATTCTTTCAGGTGACATCCTGAGCAGCACCAAACCTGTGAAGTCCTAAAAGTTGAATCTGAACAGCATTCCTGAATTAGAAATATGTTTGTATTTCATCTTGTAGCTTTTGGCAGTTTAATTTTATAATAACTAAAATGTGCTTCGTTTAAGCTTGTATTGTCAGCTAATAGGAACCTTCTTTGAATTATTCATACCTCTTGATTGTTCGGAGTTTCTTTGGAATTACAATGGGAGAGTAGCAATGACATTTCCCTCCAGGGAAAAAAATGCCACAAGAATTTTCTTTGTCCCAGTGTTTCCACACTTGAGAGCTGAGACCTATTTACATGTAAAATAAGTAATAGTTTCTGAAGTTAGATAGCAACAGTATTGTGTATTCTAACTGCACACATAACTAGCTAATCAGCAACCCAGTCCAGTGGGCTTTTTGCTTGTCGCTCACAGATTTTTCTCAGTAATTCCTCCTGAATAATAACTTTAAATGAAGGGGGTTGTTTTTAGTTTGTTGTTTTTTTTTAAAAAAAAACAAACATGTCACCAAAGCTTTCGCTTAGTCTGCAGACAAATCAGCATCAACAGTCCATGGTAAACATATGTGCAAGGGTGTTTTCACAGTTCTTGTATATACAAGACTTCTATCTGGATTTCTTAGCATAAACAGTTTTGAAAGATTTATATTGTTACATCATATAAATTAACATATTTGAAGATATGTGACCCTCCAAAGCCCAGTAAATGCTTATTTTTCAAGTAATACTGCCTATATTGTGGAACTTGAAAACACTTGAATAACTGTTTAAAACATTGTTTCCTCCTGCAGTTCACACTTCACAACTGGAAGTGAAGTGACAACAAGGAAGAAGTGTTTGTTCAGACATCATTCTATAGCTTTGAGCATTTCTGATGTTCAGTTCAAGAAAAAAGCCTGGTCCTATTGAATTTAAGAGCTGATAGCCATTGCCTTTTGTGGTTCCAGGTGCTTCTATTTTCCTTGACTGAGAATGTTAACACAAGACCTTGTGAAAATATGGAAAATACATCCTGCAGTTATGAGCATAGAGCAAAGAGATAGGTAACTGTGAAGGCTGTTTATAAGCATTGTATGAAAGCATATGAAGTATGATCTAGTATTTCTCTGTGTATTATGCTGAATGCTTGGATACAACAGCAAAAGTGGAAGCCTCAGTTTGAGGTTTTTTCTTTAGGGCTTAGATCAATTTGAGTCAGTGTAATGAAGACTGAACATATAGGAAAATTGGTGATTTATGTTCTCTCCTGCATATAGTTTCCCAAGGACTTTAGGTTCCAGATTGAGGACCAGGCCCGTAAGTTTAGATCTAAAAAAATCTCAGCTGTATTTTGGAGGTAGTTAATAACAAGTGTTTTTATCATTTTTCTTCTGATGAGCTATAAATTATCTATAAATTTTTTGGGGGGTAATATGCAATATATATATAATTTAAAAAATATTTGAATATTTATAATATCAAAGGCCAGAAAGAATAAGAAATTGGTCTCCTGCACAAACTGTAGCATTATGACTTCTGGTGTAGTCAAGAGTGAGTGTTCAGAAAGCATAAAGTGCATCTGGTTGGATTTCATTTGCAAAGTTCAAGAAACGTAGTGAATTGCCCCATAGTTTACCTGTTTACTTATCTTTTAAAGGATTCATCCTGTCACTGGTTGTAATTGCCCTTACTTCTAAAAGCTGCTTTTTTTGATGAGCTAAATGAAGTTGCTATATACTAAATAGTGCAGGAGAGAACTGGAATGCTTTCAAAGGTTTAATTAAATCTAGTAAATGAACACTCTGTTGTAGACTCTCTTTTAACCTAATGGAGAGAAACTTCTCTGTTTTAGAGAAGCATACATATTCACACTGCCCTCCAATTTTTTGTGTTGCCAAGTTCCATAAATATTTAGACATTGGTACCTTGCTGACTCCAGAGTGTTGCATAACTGAGAAAAAGATTGTGGACAAGCTTGCTAAAGTGATGCACTGCTTTAAAAACCACTGTGTTTCAACAGGGTCCCTTTTATCATTGCCTTAAAAAATATCCTCCCAAGGTAGTATTTATCTTCAATTTTCTGTTCTTAGTGCATGTGTAAGGCTCTTTCATGGTGGCAGTGCCCACAGTCCTGCAGAGATGAGAGCAGTGAAGTAGGGAGTTACTTTGAGACTCTGGAAGAGAACTTTTACTTCATCTTTTCTTTTGATCCATGTTGCTCTGGAGTCATATTTTAGCTTTCTAAGAAATTAATGTAAGATAATGGAATACTTTTCAAGTTTTTCTGATTCTAAACAGGATTCTATTCAGGGCCGAATCCAGTGCTATATTTCAATCAAAATCCAACATTTTGTGATCATAATTTCTATTGTAGCACAACAAAAGCACTTCAGAAATTACTGTCACTGTGTTTTGTGCTTTACAATGTCTGTTCTAGAGACTACTGTATAGAAATGTGTAGAGTAAATGCAGGCAAGACACAGACAGAAGAGTGGGCAAGAAAGGAAGACAAGATAAGGAAGATCACACCATTATATAGATGAGCAAAGTAAAATCTTGCATTCTTCTCATTTGTGTTTTTTGGGATGTTTAGTGAGAGGGATTTTTGTTTATTTTATAAGAAAATTACCAGCAGATGTTCATAATGATCTGCTTAGCCATCTGAAAAATTATGATTACGATCAATGCTTGTATTTAGAATAACTGAATTGTTCATTAACTTGTTGATGGCTACAAACAGGAAGAACACCAAACAAATTGCATTTGACATTACAGAGATTATCTCATGTTCACCCAAAGCTTTCCAAGCACCAAGTCAGGGACTAGGTAAAAAACCTCCAACACCAATTGTCATTGTCATGTTCCTGACAGAACCGAAACTAATGTATGCCAAAAGGGATCAATTTCCCACTGTAGCATTTTCCTAAAAAAATACACACCCTGGTTCATACTCTGACCTCAACAGTGACCTCATACATTCTTTTATCAGGAGGTCAGTATATATGTCTGTTGAATTCTCCAAGTATTTGAGAAATCAATTTGTTTTCACATTTCTGGGTTTACTGGTCATGTTTCGTGTTTGGAGTGCATGTTGGAAGAATTTGATGTGCATGTTCAGTAATATCTGTTGGAAAAGGAAGTGGAAGGTATTTGAGTTTTGAATAACTTCATCATCCTTTCTTAAAAAAAATCACTAATAATTAAATAACTCCAGCATCATTTCCTAAAAATATTTGCCTGGGAGGCCTTCTACATACCAGTAGTTATTATTCTCTAAGGTAAAATTCTCCCCAAATGCCTTCACTAAATCAGTTTTTAATTTGCATATATGGTCTCTTATTGCAAAGTCAATGCTTAGTTTGGAACAGTTTTTTGGACTGATGTTACATAGTTCAAGGATAGTTATTTTTATTAAATACTCCTTAAATTAAGGAGCAATGAGGAGTTTGTTAGAAAAAAAACATTGAATGTGTACGCGTGTCAGTGTATTCTGCTTAACACCCTGAAATGCATTACAATTTCCATAGAAAAATGGAATGTGACTTGTATCTGGGTGAGGTAAGAGGCCACGTGCAACAGCAAGTCAGCAAAATGCATTTAATATCTCCCAGAAGAACTGCTAACACCTGTTTTATCTGGGTGGGTTTTCAAGTTTACACCACCCATGGAAACTTGACATTGCCTTTCAGTCTAGTCACAAAAAATGATTGCAGTAAGCTGTCATGTTAGGAGCTCTTGGGAAATATATTATCAGAACATAAATAATGTGATTTTTAAGTCTCTGCTCTTCTTTGTACTTTTGCAAGTTTTACTGGAGACCTTGTTTATCTCCTGTTTTTCCCTTTCTTCAAATTTCCCCCATTTCTACAAGGTGAACTGAGAATTCATGGCAATTTTCACACTGTCAGTAATCTTTGTTCAAGGGAACGGTGCAACGTGTAGCCTGCCATAAGAGCATCTTTGCAGAGACTGCAAATTAGAAACTAAAGAGTTTCCTTAATTGAGCTACTGTAATTTTTTAATTTCTTCGGGCTGCATTTATTCTCATTGCATTTACTTCAGGATTTGTAAGAATTTTGTTGAATTCTCTGTTCTTCAGAGTGTCCATCATAAAAAATATTTTTTACTATGTACAGTTTCTTCACAAGGAACATTGATGTAAATATAAGACTTTCAGACGGTCTTGCTCAGTAACAAAAAACTTTCAGTAGTAATTTAGTATGAGCACATATCTATGTTAATAAGCATACCCAACTTCAAATATGCAAGAGACAAGAAAGCAAATGGCTTACTTTCAGATGTATGAAACGAGTTTAACCTGTGCAATATCAAAAGAACAGAGTCAGCTTGCTAGTTCAATTATAATATTTGTAATTATAATAATTGTTTTACCCTTTGGAATTTTTCTAAAGAGTTGAGCAGAACTTCAAGTATGCCAAACATCTGTTTTCAAATGAAGAACAACTCAATACTGAGTACTGGTTTAGCGATCATTTAAGAATCATGTGGACTCCCAAAGTGTTGAATATGTGGCATCTGAAGAACAAATAGACAGAGGGATAAATGACTGGTTAATCAATCCACTTTGATATACCACTTTTAATCTGGATAGATGCTTTTGACTTCATTCGCACCTTCTTGCTGTAAGATAGTGATCACAAATGGGCATTTGGGTGTAATACTCAGCCTGACAAAAGGAGTTATGTACAATGAAAGCAGGATACTACATAGAACAGCAGGCAGTGTATTCAGTTATCTCTTTTTCTTTTTTTCTTTTTTTTTTAATGGAGAAAGTCCTTAAGTTATTTGTTATTTAATTTTCAGTAAAGGAAGTATTGGACCTTTGTGTATTTTGTAAACCTGACTGGTTTATGAAGTCTGGCTTTGTTAAATGATCTTAGTGATAAAGCTGAAGATAAAAACATATGTCTGTACAGAACTGCAAGCATTTTCTCTTTATAGCTCTATATTGTAGCTTTCTAGCCCTTTGCTTTAAGGAGAGGTAAAACGGGATTACAAACTAGTGAAACCAGCTGGGAAGAAAACCCAGAAGGAGCAAAGTTATAAGGCAAATTAAAACCCGGGTGTTTCCCACATCACAAGTGAGTTGTCACCAAGTCACAGTGTGAGCAATAGAGGAATCAATTAAGAACAGAAAGTGAAACAACTTGTGCTTCTAAATCTCTGAGAACAGCTTTAGGTGTAGCAGCAAGTTGTGCAAGACTTTATGTCTGGCAAAAAACCCCAATCCATCTTTTAGGTTGCATGCGTGTGTGAGAGATGTTTAAGCAGGTATCCGTGAGAGTGTACATGACCAATTCTCACACTGTTCTCTATTAGGTGGGGGAAGATTTGAGTTTAGCCTGTGCCCATCTTGAAATATTTTCCCGTTTCTTCCAGAGCACTCTGTATAACTAAGTCTACCCCAGAGATATCGATTTTCTCACCAGCTCTAACATGTGCAGCAAAAATTATTTTATGCACAGACAAAAGCCTCTCAGTTTAGAGCCTGCAATGAAGATCAGAGCACTGGCACTGCACCTACTGCTAAGAAAGCAGCCAGAACTCAAAAGCTAGTGTGTCTCCTTCAATGCTTGATTCATGTGAAAGTCAGAAAGACAAATAGTATCTGCTCTTCCATTTTTCATTTTATTACTTTTATACAACTACTGTGTTGTGAATATTTAGAGTTCTGGACACTACCTGTAAATCCCGAATTGTATCTTTATTTGATTTTGATTCTACTATTGATACAGAACTTGAATGTGAATGAGCTGTGTAATAGCAATAAATTATTTTCTAATTCTGCATTCATGTAAATCCATTAACCTCCAGAAATTTAGTTAGGGAAGAAAATCTATGGGAAAGAGTCAATTACAGGTCCCCAAACTCAGGTTAATACTCTAGAAGAAATCTAGCTGGTAATGTATGTTTGATATACAGTGACACAGAATATCTCATGCTGTAATAGTAATCTCAAAGGACTACTATTTAATATTATTGTTGAAAAACAAACAAAGAAACAAACAAACACTGAAGTTTTTTTTATGGAGTTTCTGTGCTCTGCAAGGTGAGTATAGACATGACTCTGAGTTTCTGTTGCAGTCTGTTTCCATGAGTGTCCCTTATCAGCCATCGGCAACATTAGAAAACTTCTACAGAGCAAAACCTTTGCCAGATTTTATCTGGGGCTTTGGGTCATGAATCAAAATGTCAAAACACACAGAAAATATAGTGTTGAATGAAGTGCTAACAGAAATGGCTATTTTACTTTTGCTGCCAAAATACTGAGAATACTGAGTAGAAATGCTCCGTAATATTAAGGTATTTATAAAGGTGTCCCATTCTTCAGCAGGAGGAACCCATCTCCAAGTAGACAAGTACCAACTAACTTGTGTATGTGTCTGTGTTCTTGAAAACTGTATTGTAATGAATGCATCAAGAGAGAGTAAGTCAAACAAGTATTTTCCAGAGCTTCTTACAAATACAGAAAAATATAATGTTCTGTTCGTCATCATTGCTTGTCTTCTGAGCATCCCATAATTAAATTTATGTTTGGAAGTGAAGAAAGTGTTGTCTGACAGACAAAAGAAATGAAAGCTAGTCTTGGTAACAGTGAAAATAATTATAATAAGTAGACATATTCTGTATGTTGAGTCAGTGATTATCACAATTCCACTAATGTGCTCTTCCTGTAAGTCAGCTAACTGCCGGGTATTAAGTACTACTGTTTATCTACAGTATGTAGAGCAAGTCCCACAGTCTGGTTTAGTGATTTATTTCTGCCACTAAAATTTCAAATAGCTTCCATTGAAAAGCAAATTGCCCACAACTATGCAATGTTATAAGTTACAGCAGATTTGCAACGTATCTTTTTTGTATGCCATGTATTGCATTAATAGTATTAGAGTTGTGATATAGGTGCTTATTTGATTGGACATTTGGACTATAACACTTTAAAATGTGGGTCTAGAAATACCTTGAGGTTTACTAATATTTCAGGTCAAAAGTACTTCAGGTGCTTTTTTTCACAATGCTGTGTGTATGAACAATATTAAAAGTATTTGATTTATGAAAGAAGCTTAATATATTGTAAGCATAACACTGCAATTCTGATGATACTATTTATGGTAATGAGGAGCATCAGCTCTGTAAACTGATACTTCCTGCAAGCAAAATTCACTACAAAATTGTGGACATATGTAAGATACAAAATTTGTCTGGCATCTATGTTAAGTATTAAACTGAAAAATCTTCAGCCCTTGATATATTAGTAGGTAAAGTTCTACAAATGCAGTGTCAGCTTTAGGAAGAGTTTACCCCAGCATATAATAAACCCACCACTAACTACTTAAATAAACATGGACTTCAGTGATTCCTACCACTCTTGATTGAAACAGTATTGAGTAGTGGAAGCTGCTTCCACTCTTGATTGAAACAGTATTGAGTAGTGGAAGCTGCTTGAAATCTCTCAGAACTTTTGTAATTGTAAAATTACTCTCATCTGTTAGTAAGTTTGAATAAAAAGTGTTTGGGGCTGCTAGGGTTTGAGTTCAAAGAATAACTGTGGTTTGCCAAGGCAAGAAGTAGGTAAATAAAGCAATGTTTAGAGGCACACTGAAAGCTTCAAAATGAGACAACTTTAGGGTTAACATTTTCTAAGCTGGAGAGGAAAGAAAGTGAAAATAACCCAAGAATATATTAGTGCATGTCTCATTGAGTTTCCCAGCAGTTCCTGAGAGTTGTATAGTAACTGCAGTTATTATCTGAAAACTGACTGTAAGAGTCATATTGTGACATTTGCAGTGTATTAGGTGGCTGTGAGTGGCCACGCCAAACTTGCTCAATTCACAAGTCAAAACAAGACTTTATTATAGGGCTAACTGTGACCACAGTCTATTGTCTGAAAGTTGACCACTGCTATTACTTCATACACCACCACCCAGAGGGATGACTTTGGACCTAGGGCTTCTATTGCAGTTCTGTTGGTGAACTGCAAAAGAAAATGGAATTTGCTTTGTAGTTCTGCAGTATATTGAGTCATTGGTGTTAATGACTAGTTTTGTCTGAGAGCTTAAGAGTTGTGACTTCAAAGGCACATATTGTAGAAGTAGACATGTAAAGCAACCAGGTGCCATTTCTATAGTATATTTTTCACTTTAAATATATGTTAAGATTTATGTATTATGCTTACTGTTGCTAAATATTCAACATTGCAGATAGATATTGAGATGTTTCCTAGCACATTAGGGCTTATATGTTCTATAATAAATTAGGTTTTGATTATAGCTATGGTCTCCTGAACTACTGTAGAGGAAACATGCCCATTATGAAAAATGTCTTGGTTAAACTAGGAAGTCTTCTAGGAAATCTTGTTTCAGATACTTGGAGATGGATGCTACTGATGTCAGCCTGATTTTTTTTTATTTTAATTTTAGTTTTGGCATCAAGTACTTAGCTATAGAACAAAATTTCCAATCATTGAAGTACTTGATTCATCATTAAGGCTGATTTGAAAGTTCAAAGAGACACTCACTTATACAGAAAATATCCAAACAAATCTTAATTTCTTTTAAATTCTTCAGGATATCAAAAGTTCCATTCAAATTGTTTTATTGTGTAGTTGACACTGTTTAAAGGTTAAGCAGAAATATTCTCACCATTTGTGTTAATTTCATGACTGATGCAGGGGTGTAGTTGGAGGTCAGAGCTGAGCCAGCTCAATGCCTTGCCGTTGCCATCAGGAGTGTCACCATCTGCATGTTCCTCCTTCCCACCTCCCCTTTCCTCTCTCAAACCATGCCTTACTCAGGCTGGGACGCACCCTACCCTTTGCTGACTCCCGTGCTCATCTGACTGCATGGGAAAACAGAGTGACAAAACACGTTCACCTTTTTGCTGGGCGAGTTTTCTGCGCAGAGCCAGCTCCTGGTACACTCAGAGAAGCGCTGAAGCCCAGCAGAGGCAGCAGCAGCAGGGCCCCACGCCTGGGAGGAAGCGGAGGTGAGGAAGAAGCAGATCTTCCTTTTTTAGCTGCAGCCAACTTGCAACTGATTTAGCTGGGTCACATCTCTACATCTTATGAAATGACCTCGTTAATTTGTTTTTTTTTCATGATGTAAAACTACATAAACATTTAAGGACATGACAGAGTTAATGCCTGAATTTCTGCAGTTACTGTGCAGGGTCAGAGTTGGAGTAAACCAAGGATGGTTATTTCACATTCAAAGCTGAGCAAATTGGTGACATCTGCCAAACTGGTTTATGAAACCTTTCTGATAAACCCCAGTTTTGGAGTAACTAGTTACTATGAGCCGCAGTTTGGGGGTTTTGTGGGTTGTGGTGGTTTGTTTTGTTTTGTTTTGTTTTGTTTCCTTTTTTGCTTTTTTGTTTTGTTTTGTTTTGTTTGGCTTTTCTGTTAGTTTGTTTTGTTTTTTATTAATCCAGAAATGATATTTTTTTATCATTCCCTGTAAATGGTATCGCGTCCTTGAAAACATGTGTTTAAAAAGACTTTTAAAAAGATGTTTTTACTAATGATTCAGAGTTTATTGTGCTTTAAAAGCACATCTCATAAAATTTTGCAATTGTTTCTGTACTACCTGTAATTGAAGAGTCTGTGTGAGATAGTAATATATAATTCCAGGGTCAATAGGAAATGTACATTTATATTCCTTTTAGCTAATACTACTTTCTGAGGATAATGGCAGAACTACAGTCATAGAAAAATGACAGTAACAAAAGGCCTTCTTCCTGCACTAGAAAAGATACTGCCAAGGATCAATTAGCTTTATTCAAGTAATGAATTTACCCCTCATGCTTTGATGTTTTAAAATACGTTGATATGAGATATTGTAAAATGTGTAAATATTCAAATAAAGTTAATTGCATGGTCTTGATCTACTGCAGGATTATGGTTTTGGTGTTGAGTATTCCTTTTTTTTTTTTTTTTATGTTCTTCAATGAAAATATATATTTAAAACACATTGTTAAACATTTTGGGCTTTTATTTGAGGTCCTAATTACTTTGAGAAAGTCCATCGATCTAAAAAATGTATTTTAAAATTAAGTCTGTTGAAGACATTTGACATCTCTTCTATACATCATTTATCTGTTTTCATAGCAGTGTATTTCTATAAAAAACTGTTAGTTAATTTACGTAGATACTCACTTTGTTGATCCTGGGAGGGCTGGAGGAATCAGCTGGGGATGGTGACTTAAGAAAACCTTTAGGAACATTCTGGATCACTAATCTATTAGAAATAGAGACATGAAAAAGAGTGAAATTAATTCTGATTACTTGTTTAAGAGGCAGAATTTTTATGCTTTGATAGGTCTGTGTTTAGGCTACATGTTCTTTTCATATCTAAAGCTCTCTGTAGTGACTGTAGCTTTATTCTAAACCACCAAGAGAAGTCAGCACTGTGTCTTTAACTAAGCAAGCACTCTTCTGAGAAGCATAAACCTTAAAGAAATTAAAGTTATTTAGCATAAGATTTGAAGGAAAAAAAAAAAAAAAGAGAATACACCACTGCTGTGACATAATTTTCACAGAACTCTACATCATCCCAAGGAGATACTTTGCTAACACATTTGTTGGAAGCTTTTGCTTACATTTTTTAGTTAACTCAGACACTCACATCTCCAGACACATGCTCAGTGCCTAATCCTCTATGGATGCTTTCATTGCTGCTTGTTTGTAGTGTATAAAATCCAGTTTTATGTTAAGTAGGTGGGTTGCTGATTTGCCAGCATGCCATTCTGGATTGGGCATTTATGAATTGTTTTTAAGCTCCAAAGCAGACAATGACTGCTTTATATCAATTCCCCAATTAGCAGTAATCATTCTTGTTAAACTTTGGTAAAGAGCTGCAGTATGCCATGAATGTAAAGTATTCATTCCTGAGCTGTTCCCCCCCCCCCAATTTCTACATTTTGTCAAATAGTCTTATGTTGCTTGTTATTTCTGTTCATATTGCAGATTGAGAATGTTGATGTCTGCCTTAGCTTTCTGGCAGCCAGAGGAGTAAATGTGCAAGGTCTTTCTGCAGAAGGTAAGAGAAACAAATCATCAGAACAAATAATAGGATGGGTTTTTTTTAAAACTTTTTTTTTAATACAAATTATTTGCACCTAAATATCAAACTGCAGCTGTCTTGAATAGCATGCAAATATTTGGTTAGTGATAGCAATTGAGAGAGAAGTTTAGATTTCCTTTTACTTTTCCCTTAAAACTGAACCAAGAAATTAAATATGTTTATGAAGCCTGAGATAATGTATTAAGATCATTTTTCTTCAATGGTATTAATATTTTCATGTTAGCTCCACAATATTAGATAGGTACAGGTTTTCCCAAGCATGTGTGATTCAAAACAACAAAAATGAATATGAGAAAATTGCTCAGTTAAGTAAACGAAGGAAGACTATTTGTTTAAGCAAATTTATTATTAGTAGTAATGCTGCCAGGATGAGTCTGAAAATTATTATATTCCTTTGATGACATGTATTAAGTGAAAGAGTGAATGGTCTTGCTGCTTACATCATCAGTTACAACCAAGTTAATAAATACATTCAATCAAAACCATTAAAATACCATTTGTCTTAATTAGTATGTAATATTTGCAGTATTCATGTGAAATTCAGTCAGGTGGATACTTTATCCTGTAAAATAATAAAATGTATACAAGTGTTTGTCCTGTAGCTAATTACACAATTCTGCAAGGTGCTGTACACCTTCAAAATCCTTCTAACTTCTAGGGCAGCTGCAGGCAATAGCTGAAGGTGCAACCCTATATTTTCATTTTTCTTGTAGCACAACTAAAAGCCAGAAAGAAAAATATTTTATTTTTTTTTCCCAGAGATGGCTATTTCAGTTGAATTCTAGAAGATATGCAGAGAAAAAAAAAAAAAAAAAAGGAATTCTAACCACATTTTTATTTTAAAATTACTTCAAAATTTTTATCTTTCGTGATCTCTACCTTTCTAGTACCTTAGCAGAAGTGTAACATGGCCATGATGTGTACTATCTATTCACTTTGATAATTTACTTATGGAAAGCTCCTTAACTAATTTAAAAGAACCTCTGCATATACTGTAGATATGTTGATGCATAAGAATACTGTGTATTTGCATGTTACCATTAATCTCAAAGCTGTTTAGAGCTTGATTTTTTTAGTACAGCCTATTTTTACTTGCATAAAAAATAACAGTACAATGTATAAATAGCATGAATTTATGTCATGAGAATACTCTTAGCTGTTTAGTACGACGACATGGCGCATGACACGTTTATTCTGTACTTTGTTAAATCAAAACCTGAATGCATTCTGTAATATATTCCTTTATTGATATCTTTGTTTTGGTTTGGAAAATCATTTTTTGCTAGGCTATAGGCTTCACCTGTGAAGCATTAAGTTCAAATACTACTAAAAGCAATAACAGTACACAATGTTAAATGCAAGGACTCTTTTAAAAAACTTTCATTAATCTTTAAAACAGAAATTTAAGAAAGTAGACCTTGAGCTCTAAAGTAATTAAAATTAATTTTGCTGTTTCGCAGTTGGACAAGAATCTTCTAATATGTTTGTAATTATATTAGTACAAAGTATCACGGAAATATGATTCCCTTAAATATATAATTTTAGAATGTACAGTGCTGAATAGAATATTTTTTTGAGGATACTGAGAATACAGACTTCTTTTTTTTTAACCATAAAATTCTCAGGTTACCTTCATAGTGTTTTATCAGCACATTTATGTTTAAAATCAATTCAGTTTAGAAACCATAAGTCTGTTTCTTGAATAGGCTTTGGTAAATGTGTCTTGTTACTATGGGTGGTTTATTAGTGACCAGGCAGTTTCTAGAACAGTAAAACATGAGCTTAACAAGGATTAAAGATTTCACAACCACTTTTCCACTTCATTTTGACACTTGAGAAAGCAGGTCTAGAACAAAAGTCCTTTTCAAATCTTGACTGCCTAATCTCTACTAGAGAACCCAAATGATAAATTAGTAAGCCATTTGCTACAGAGAAGGACACTCCCTTCATATTCCCTGCAACTGTTTAATACATATTAGAAGGTTCTGGATTTTTTCTGTTTAAGAGAAATATTCCAACTTTGACTCATTTTAAAATAGGAAAGAAAAAGAAGTTCAAAGCAGATAACAGTCTTCTTTAGGAACAGTAAAAAAACCCAGTCTAACACATAAAGAACAAAATGTTACCTAAAAAATTACAAGTGGGATTTAACAAACAAAGGTTTTTTTTCTTGTCATTGAGTGATACAAAATTATAAGAATAAATAAACTGATATGTACAGTAAAATATTTTAGAATCAGAGCAGCTTAAAAATGGATAGTTGTGTGGTTTTACTGGAGCTATTTTTCAGATAGTTTTGAATGTAAGTTTTCTGTGTTCCTTGATGATGATCTTCCTTGAAACCAATCTGATTGCAAAAGTCATTGTTGCTTAAGAAAACTTCAAATTCTGACAAAATCCTTTTGCGTATCTCTGTGCAGAATCAAGGAGCCTGAAGCTTCTTCATAAGGAAGATGAGAAAGTATATATACTTAGAAAAAGTTACCATTTTGCAAAGTATATTCTAGTTTCCAGGATTGTGTTTACTTTCAAAAAATGGATTGAGAGCATAAGGGCTTCAGTGTTTGCTGGCCTGATAGTGTATGTGCTAGCGTTTCTCTTAATTATATTGAAAGAAAATTAGTATGGTTTAGAGGACATGAATATGACAAGTTTATAAATTCTGCTTTAAATATTACATAAGAAAGTTTGAATATCACATACAGTTCAGTATATAGATTTGAAGGGAAAGCAGAAAGATCACAGTGTAGCAGGTTACAAGGCTATATGCTTTATGAGAACCTTTCACGATAAGTTTGATTCCAAAGAAGATTAATAGTGAGGTTATGAACAGACCTAAGTCCTGCAGATGATTTCATTAAAGTCTCACGAGGCATCTTTTTTTGAGAAAGAATAGCATTATCCTTTTAAAACCTTTATCTCAGGCTAGGGAAAGACTAAGAAAGGAATGGCAGACATGAGGATGCTGCTGTGACTCACCAGAATTTCATATAGGTATCTATTTTAGCCTTAGTTGAAAACTGTAGTTTTGAGCTCTTTATTAAGTAATATCAGTGTAAAGTAGAAAGATAGAAAATCATGTAGATGGAAAGTTCAAAGATGTAATCATGAACCTCACAGTCACCTTTTACAGTAGGTACTTTCCATTAATCTCCCTCTCTCATGTTCCTTGCAAATTCTTCTGAATGGATATATGCTCATCCACAATCCACCATCTCTTCTTCCAAAGAGTAATTTAAAGCCATGAGGTAGAAGAGATGTGTTTCTAAGGCTAGAAAGAAGTCAGATTTTTCTGAAAGCCCCTCTACTTACTGAGAATATTGTTACTGTATTGAAGCATTTCAGATTATGTATATTATTTAAGGCTTGGTGTACTTCTTTTTATGATCATGCATGTGTGACTTATCATGAGGGTGTTACAGAGATGTATGTTTATTGCAACAGAGATGCATAATAAAAAGATTATCACAAATAAAATAGTATCAGTTAAACCACATAAACATGTATGGCTATAGGTATGTACAGAGACATTTTAGTATAAAACTGTTACAAAACTGAAATTTAAAACCACAGGGTTTTCACTTCTTTATCTTTTTCTTTCTTTTTTTTTTTTTTTTTAATAGAAATAAGGAATGGAAATTTGAAAGCCATTTTAGGGCTGTTTTTCAGTTTGTCTCGGTACAAACAGCAGCAACATCATCAGCAACAGTACTACCAGTCTTTGGTGGAGCTACAACAGCAAGTCCCTTCACCTCCAGCTGAAATCAGCCAGTCCAAAACACACCAAGATATGCAGTCAAGGTAGGTTAAAAAGTTAATGATCCCAGATGCAAAAGGTTTTCATTTGTCTGTTCAAAAAGAGATTTTTTTGCAGAAAAATTAGGTTTCTCACAAAAGACTTAAGAATGTTTTTTCTTTTTTTTTTAGCTATTTTTGTAATGGATATATGAAAACAATATCTTAAGTGTTTGTTTGCATATCTTGGGAACAAACTAGAGTGCAGAATATTCCCAATTAAATTTAGTGCAAATTTTAATTACTTTTAAGGCATTCTTTACAATTATTATTGATTTTACTGTCCTTTGCACAGTAAGAAACAATTAGTACACTACGAGGTTAATATACTGGTTATTTTTATGTTTTCCTTGCATACCCAGTTCAACATCTAAATGAACAATTTCAAATTATTAGCAAAAATCTTGGGGAAAATGTCATTTTTTATAAACTCTTTGCATCCCTATGAATTCTGGTTTTGAGTGCCTTATTCTATTTAAATGTTTTTTGAGAGGGAGAAGAAATGGCCTTAATCTATTTGTTTCTTTTAAGTGGTCAGTTTTAGGAAATCAAAGTACTTGGGAGAATCCTTAATTGACGAATTACATTGCTTTAACTCAAGCTGAAAACATTTTGAGAAAGGAGTTGCTTACTGGCCATGACAAAAGAATCAGTTTTAAATACAAATAACTGTTAAAGGGAAGGAACATTAGCAATGTACACTTTGTTGGGAAAATGAAAAAAAAAAAGGCATTCACATGTAGGACTATGTAAAGTGTAGCTCCTAATGAAGAGTTTTATATATTAGTCTGTTGAGTTCAATACTTATTTGATTTGTCATTATTTAAACAGGCTTATTTAAATCTTTTTTCATACTAAGTGAACAATTGTATGTCTAGAATGTGACATAGTCAATGGTCTAGGATGGATTAAAAGTATCAGAGTACAATAATTAAATTTTGGTTCTTGAGTGCATTCATATCTAAATTACCCTTTAATATTTATAATGACTGTATTTCTTCTTCAGTTGAGAAAACCTTCCACACTTTAACCCAGTAGAAATACTTGTCTTGAAACCAGGACACATTTAGAAGAAAATGTTGCTGACAGCATTTTAGTTACCTCGTTTGATACAAAAATTGATAGGCTTGTGTTTGCCTTGGGCATTACAATGTGAAAAGTATTTTTTCTCTGTTACTGAAAATTAGTGTCTTTGAATGCTTTCTACATGAAGTTTAATATAAAAATGTAACCTACAGAATTATGGTGTGAGAAGAATGTGATTATTCTCAGTATTTTCTGAAGTTGAATCTCTACTTTCTGAATGATATTTAATACTGTGTAAGAGGCAATAACATCTTGTTATTCAGAAATTAAATGTTTTTCCTATCATAAGGAAAGCATTTTGAATGTAGGTCTACAAGTATTCACTGCTTTAATCAGTGGAATTAAAAGACTTAGCCAACTTCATGTAAATACCTTTGTTTATTGGTTTTGTTTATAATTTAGTAAAAGAACAGAAACATTTCCTGTTTTTCAGATTTACTCATCATGAATTTTTAACTAAAAATATAGTTACCGTGTTTCTCTATACATCACTAGTATTGCAAGGAATTCTGATTGTCAAAAATAGTTTAGAGCAAAGCAGTTGTTTACTGTTTGAAAGACCATGATTACACACTAGTCCTTTGCTCAGGAATGGTAAGCAAAGAGGGGATAAATTTTTTATAAAGCCTCCTTTTCATGATAATTCCTTAAGACCTCATGGTCCTTCAGCACCTTTTTCTCCTCTTGCACTTTGCTGTGTTTAAATATACTTCATTATGAGGCTGAGACCTCGAACAGCGTGACAGTGGCACTGGCAACAGTAAACCCCGTGCTGAAGTGCTATGGTTTTTCTTCCTTTTTGGAGTTTTTTGAGGTAGAATAGGGGTTCTCTGACCCACGGAAGCCCAAGGAAGGAAGGAGAAACCCAGCAGGACTCGGCATCCCTCACGGGAGAGGCCGAGAAGGTGACATGGCTGGGGATGTTCCTGGAGAAACCATGGGAGATTTAAAACATAGTGAAGCTGGAAGCAATGCTCAGACCATGAACAGCAGACAGCAGCATTCTTGCTTGTTGGTGTGTGACCAGCAGGGCATGCAGGTGGGTGGTGCACGAGGAGTCTGCATGAAGTGCAGCGACATGTTGGAGATTGCGTCCACTTGGGAAAAAGTGGTAACTTATTCTGCAGGATGCAGCAACCCAGACGACACTGCCATGGAGGCATGTGGTTGTCCAGGTCCTTGGCTGCAGCGAATGCCACAGCCTGTCTCCAGTGCTGAATGACAGCATTAACAGCAGGTGTGAAAGGTGTGACCAAGTAAACGACCTGCTTTGTATGGCAGCTAAACTACAGGTTGACATTGAGAGGTTAAGAAGTATCAGAGAATTTGAGGAGGAGATAGATTGGTGGAGTTGTTCTGGAGGTAGAGGGGCAAAGCTAATGATCACACAGATGACAGTCTGTCTGGGATGGAGGAGCAGCCTAAGGCAAGACTCGTATGACAACCTCTTCTATTAAGAAAACAAGAGTAGCTGTCATTGGTGACTCCATTCTCAAAGGAGGCCCTACCTACTGGCCAGACCCAACTCATAGAGAAGTACAGTGTCTCCTTGGGGTCCAGATAAGAGACTTTACAGAGAAGATCTCCAACCTGGTAGGCTCCTCTGATTACTACCCATTACTGATCTTTCAGGTGGGTAGTGAGGAAATCACCACACAAAGTCTGAGGGGTATCAAGAACAATTTTAGGGCATTGGGGAGTCTAATCTGGAACTCAGGAACACAAGTAATCTGCTTGTCCATCCTGCCAGGCACAAAAAAATGATGAGGGAAGAAAGTGGAGACTCTCAGAGATTAATACCTGGCTCCAAGGTTGGTGCCACCAACAGAACTTTGGGTTCTTTGACCATGTCTCAGTATATACAACACCAAGCCTGCTGGTAGGAGATTCTTTGTCTGAGTCTTTAATAAAAAGACTAACTATCCTCAGGGCAACTGGGCTCCTGAGTTGGTAACCTGGGAGGGGAGCAGAATATCCCGCCTGAAATCCAGAAGGAAGTAGTTAGTGACCTGCTGCACCACTTAGATCCTAAGAAGTCTATGAGTCTGGATGGAATTTGATTACTTTTTACCCAAGTGTACTGTTTTACAAGTTTTTGGAAATAATTCGAAATTATTTCCCAAAAAGCTTTTTAGCTTTAATCTGCTAATGAGTAAAAAAAAAACCCTCCTGTTAAGAAAGAAGTCAAAATATGAAGTTAAACAAGAAAACATGCCTTTGATGGGATTCATCTTGCCTCTTGCTTGCATGTTGCTATCTGAAGTGTGGACAGGTAGCTTACCTGACTCCCAAGATTGATTTCGATATGATTGCTTTCATGGCAACTGTGTCTCAGCATTAATTACAGAAGGAACCAGCATGACTGACTGATTTACAGGGCAGGAGATCATGATTTAGATAGTCCTAAGGAGCTCATCTATCTGCTCCATGGGACACTTGAGACCTTTAGGTGTTTTTGGCAAAAGTAGTTTCATACAGATACTTAAACCCTCTTCTTTCATTGAATGAAGAGTATTGAAGAGTGATAAAATCTGTGTGTAATAATGTCACATTCTTCACCTTCCCTATTTAAATTAACTCAATAGATAGTATAACTACTATCAACAATATAGTAATTTTACTTTTCTTTTGTAAAGTAGTGGTAAAAACTTTTGTAAAGTGGTGATTACCCTTTCATAGTAGATAATTACCATTAAGGCAATTTATTATTACAGTTTTTGTGCAGTAATGCCTCACATTATTATCCTGTTGCAGTTCTAAATATGCTGTGAAAAATTCTTAAAACTTTCTGTTTTATATGAGTTTATAGTGTGAAAAGGGTTGGCATGTAGAAACCTTAGGACAGCAAATTACTCGTGGTGTTTATGTTGGAAAAATGCATATAAAAGAGATTGCTTTCCATTAAATTTGTCTCTGGTCCTTTATCTAGAAATAATTACTTCATTTTTTTAGAGGAACAAGAACAATTCTCATACTATTATGGCAGAAGTGAGATAATGAATATAGAAGCAAACACCTGAATGGCACGTTCCTCTTTATTTGGCACATTGTTTATTTTCCTAGCACATAAAAAAGCCGTTGTGTGTGCTTTGTTAAACAAGTATGAAACAGTGACGCTCTCCACTGTTCCAGAGGGAAACAGAATATACATGGGAGAGAGAAATGCCCCTGAGAAATCACACAAAAGGTGCTCAGAATACAGTAGTGATAGCATTCAGGCCCTGCTAAGGAGCAGGAAGGTTTTGTTCTTGTATGTACCAGGCTAGTGTCTCACTCCTGATTGAAGAGAGTAGTCCTAATGATGATGATGACAATGATGATATTCTCAGCCTGATTTCCAGGTTACGATGTCATTGGTAATAATCAGCATCTGTGACCTTTATGGGGTCTGAGCCTGGTCTGCATGTCACTGAAGCCAACCTACTTCACTATCAACCTCAATGAGGGAGTGTTTGGGCTCTTTGTCAACAAAATCTGAAACAGGCACAAAAAATAGATATATTCAGATTTACATATTTCATAGCCAGCTTGTTTTGATATGGTAAACAAACAGAAGCCACAGGGGAAGGTTATAATCAGAATATCATGAGACTGACAGGATTACATTTGTGCAGAAATGGGGAATTGAGGAGAGCAATTCAGGAGGTAGTTGTCCCTGGATAATACGTAATTGGTGTCTCCTACAGGAGAAAACACAGATCAGGAATGTAATAAAACTGATTTCTCTACTCTTAGTGTAAAGTTTTCATAGGAGGATAATGAATTTGCTATGGTAGACTCCTAATAAAATCATTAAAAAAAAGGGTCAGTGTGCAGTACTTCAGCATTCCTAATCCTGTGTAATCTGTCCATAATCAAGCATGGAGAATTGTGAAAATTGTGCAGAGAGAGGGGACAAGATTCTGTATGTGAAAGAATATCATTAGACTTTCTAGTCCTGGGGCCAACAGCAACATTTCAAATTAAATGTAAAAATAATGAAGGGATTTGATTTATGTTAAGTGAAATTTCACTGCAAAGAGTATGCTTTATTTATGGAAGTTTATGATTTTATACCACTGAGTCTAAAGGCTCTTAAAATTATTTAGATGAGTAGTGGAAAAATCTGTGGTAAATAATAAATGGTAACCTAAGGCAGAGGATGGATGTAGATGTGATTCCTGATTTCTTTTTATACTAAAATTCCCTATATTCTTGTCTGACTAACTGTGGGAATTGAATACTTCAAAATGTGAAGTAGACACTTCATTCTTTGCTTATGACTTTGTTAGAGCTCTGAGATTTAGTTAAAAAAATACAGTGCTGGTGGCCTTATTTATATCTGTCAGTACAGATAGATGACAACAATGGTTACATTATATTTTTATGCTTCGCTTTGCTAGTGGATTCCATTATCACAGCAATACATCTAAACTTTCTGCAGTGATGATCTTTCAACCACCCAGATACTAAGAGAAAACACATGTGGATGAAAGAAGTTCTGTCTCATTTATGGATTAGGCAGTAACTGGTTTCAGTAAACTGTCAGCAAAATTCCCTGAGACGGACAAACTATTTTATCACGTACAGGAATGATGAGCACAGCTTGAGGTCCAGATGGATTTTGTTAGTTTTGTTATATTAAAAGAGCACCCTGGTTTTCCTAGGCATATAAACAAAGTAAGGTAGCTGATTTCTACAGGCAGTTGCATATATAACTACTGCAAGGAACTGAGTTTCATGTTGCATCTTGCTCAGAAAGTACTAAGGAAAAACTGAAGCATATTGGACACACAGCTTGTGCTGTGTGAAATACAGTAATACAAATGTAGTGGTTAGGATTATTAATTTAAATAGATCCATGCCAGAATACTGGCAATCTGTATGACAGTCTTGGTTACACCCTCTCAATTTAGAAATAAGACCATTGTTTCAGTGTTTTCGAGGTTTAAAATATAACCTTAACAGCTCTATACCAAGTGCATTGCACTGACAAATAGGCTGAAAAACGGGATGTGTATATAGTCATCTTGCTTGTCTAACAGCAAAGCCTTAATAGGTCCAGCATATCCACTGCAAATTGAGAGAGAAAACCCAAAGTCATTAGAAACTTGATGCACCTGTTTTATGAGCTGTTAAAGTTCTCTTTTTCCTTTTCATTTATCACATTACTTTGGAAAATAAATTTACTCAGTCATAGTGGAAATGATGCTTTACTGATGGCACATCCATCAATGCCTTTCGAGCCTGTCTGGAAAGTTTGAAAGCAATCTGTAAACTGACATTTCATGAGTGAGGAGAGCATTCTAGCGAGCATTTTCAGATAGGTGCTTCATGTAAAAAAACCAAACCTGTTGTCTGTCTATGGGCTACCTTTTGAACAACTCAGCAACATCAGTGAGATTAAGTTATTTATGGTGGACTCTTCGTCCCTGGAGACATTTAAAAAGAGACTTGATGTGGCACTCAGTGCCATAGTCTAGTGACTGTGGCAGTAATTGATCAAGGGTTGGACTCGATGATTTCTGAGGTCCCTTCCAACCCAGCCTATTCTATGATTCTATGATCTTTCCAGATACTTTTGAATTGTGTTGTTTGAGGTAGAAAAGCTATGATATACTATGGCAAGGGAGAGTTTTACCAGCCAGTGGTTAAGATGCATCCTGTTCTCTCTGTTTTTCCAGTTCACTGTCCATGTTGATTGTACTGTGTATCATTTTACCTTTTATAACATACATTCACTAAGGTTTTATTTGACATACCATTTTTTCCTCACAAACTTAGTTTAGTCAATGTAGCTAACCAGCTAACCATTTCTAGATTCCTTCGTTTTAAATACACTGACAAAAACACAACTGGAAGATGTTATCAAAAGATGGACTATTATGTCAGGCACAAATATAGCAACTTCACATTTACATCATATGTCCAGACATTATTAAGATAGGTAGTTGTGAGTGAAATACAATGCAATATACTAATGACTAGATAGATAAAAAGATACAAACTCTAATTATTATGATACTGTCATAATTTATTACAATTCCCACAGAATTTATGGTCATATAAAAAAGCACTTTGTCAGCATTACTGTGAAGATATATGTCAGAGAACTGAATGCTGCTTTTATATATTTTATGGTTCCTTTTTGCCCTCTTAAGATGGAAGTACTCTCCTTTTTATATATCTGTCATGTGCACAGGTACTGTTTGTAATTGGCAGTCACAGAAGCAATGCTGACCAATTAGGGTTAAATTTGGTGAAGTAACAATAATTATGCATCCAATTCAAGTCTCACATTGTCTCTTGGTTTGTGCCTTCCCCTTGCCACTCTTCAGGAATGCAGTGGCAGTACAGGATAACCTTTGTCCCCAAAGGGCTTTTCCCATTTGTTCTAGAGGCTCTCTATTTCAGTGGGCTAGCAGAAATTGCTTAAGGTTTTTCTGGTATATTCAATACCATCAGGTGTTTCTTCTTAGTGCTGCCAGCCTATAAAGCCAGGTCTAGGGCACTATGGTTTCTGCAGCTACTCAGAAGAATTGCTAGAAAATGCAGAACTGCAAGAAACAAAACCAATCTGTGACTATCAGAGTTTCTGTTTACTCAGTTCTCTGTCACTTCTTTAATAATACAAGGAATTTGATGTAGTGATTGTGCCTGGCTTTAGGCACCTGTCTGTAACCTTAGGCTATGTGGATCCCAAAGAATGCACCTGGTTATAGTAACTGAAATTATCTGGCAGGAGGCCTTAGCTTGGCTGTATATATTTGACATATCTCCTATGCCGATGTCTAAAAGAATAGAGACATAAATTTACTGTTTAGTAATGACACTTTGTTGGGTGTTAAAAGGAACATAACAGTTTTTAGCCCTATAACCCAGCATCTTCTATTGCAGAAATGCTACTCAGATGCCTTAACAGATAAAGGTACATTTTCCTATGCAATTTAACAATGAGTCTAAGCACATATCAGGTGTTTCCTGATGAGGCTTCTGGTTCATTGCCTGGGTAATGCATCACATACATGACCTCTTCTGCTGTAACAGTAATGAAAATTACATGAGATACTTCTTCCATATAGCTCTGCTGACAGGAACATCACCTTTCTTTAGTGGGAATTTTTCTGAGTTCATGCTGGATTTGGTATACCAAATTCCTTCCAAACTGCCAGGCTGTGAACCCAGTGAGGTTACTGGAGAAACTAGTAGCTAGAAAAAAAAAAAAAAAGAAGTCACAAAGTTTTGAGATGCACTCTGTGTGTTAGCTAGACTTCAGTAATTCAGACACTGTGATCATTTGCCCCCATTTTCTATTGCTAACATAATTTCTAGCAAATGAGATGAGTTAGAACAATATCCATTATTTCATAATATGAGCATTTCATCTCATAAAAAGCTGCATGTTTGCATTATTTCATATTTTTTGCCTGTTAATTTGTGTTTTCTATCTATGTTCAATTTGCATTCATTAACTCATAGTTTGCTGGTAAGTGTGTTCTTTGTATACATGTTCAAAGAAATTCTTTAATTCATTTTCTCTGTTTCTTCTCATACAGTCTCACAGCCAGATATGCAACTCAGTCTAATCACAGTGGAATTGCAACCAATCAAAAAAAGACTTCTAGGTCAGTTAAATATCTCTAATTTATTGTTTGTTAGTGATACTCAAGTGAGTATATGCCCATTGATACTTTATCCTTTGGACATAAACAGCCATGAAACAAAGTGTATTTATGTTATGCGTGCAAGCTTCGCAACAATGAGCTTTGCCACAGGAAAGCCTTGTATGAACTGGAAGGAGCTGATTTGTACTGTATATTAGCAATATTTCCGGTTGTTATGTATCCTGCATCTTTGTATCCTGCATGTAAAATACTGGATGTGAAAGATTAGTTGGTGATTTTAGTGCTCTCTACTCTCTGGCTCAAATCCATACTTTAGACATGAGTCAAAAGAAGTTTGGGAGTCCACCCCAATTCCCACTACATGTTTTGCATGTATTACAAACCCACCTGAAAGGTTGAGGTCATGGAGCCAAGTTCACACAGAAGCAAAACAGAGCAGAAAAAAAGAACCTCTTCCAAGACTTCTGCTCCATCAAGAGTAGCCTGCACACAGTCCCACTAATGAGATGCTTTTTTTTTTGGCAGTGAATTTGACAGAGCTGTGTGTAGGAGCTGATTTTTTTCAGATTTCATCAGTACTGTTAGTTATCATTTCCATGAGCACTAAAATCGACAAGCCAGATTGCAGAATAACAGAAGTGAGGTCTAAAGCTTACTTTTGTCTNGGGAGAGGGGGGCGATATAATTAATGTGTTCATTAATGATACCATTGCTTTACAGTTCATTGGCGAGAACAATGAACTCTAAATTTCATAATCTACAACAAAAATTGCATTTTGAAGTATAGCACACTAACACAATTGGAGTTTCTGGTGATAGCTTCGAATGAGATATACCACAGTCCAGTTGCTTTGCACCTGCACATTTATAGGTTTTTAGTTTTCCTTACTGCTGATGCTCCTGTCTTGTCCACATTCAACTTGTCAGGGTTAACAGTCTTATTGTCTAATACTTTAAATCTGTGGCAGTGTTTCCGAAGCCTCTTCAGAGGTATGTGACTTGTCCCTTATTTGTTATTCTCCTCTTTGCATTTCCTTAGCTGCTTAACATGATTCTGAAGAACAATTTAGAACCTGAATTCAATTAAAAGAGACAGCAAATGAGGTAAACTGGAAAGTGTGTAGAGCAAATGACCTCATGTATAATGTGCTTACTGTGGCCAGTTCTGGAATTCTGGCATGCAGAATATATGCAGAACTGTTTTATATTTTAACTGAACAGATGAGTTTCCAGTGTTGCACATGCCTTCTCATTGCTTTTTTCATTACCTTTGACAAATGATCTCAGAGCTCTTATTGCCTGTCAAATTAGGGTAATGAGAAGGAGCAAATGGATTTTTAAGTTTGTTTTAGTGCATTCTTCAGGGAACAGAAGATCACTCGAATTCATGGGTCATGGTAAAGGTTAGCATGCATACAGCTGCCGAGCAGAGACAGTCTGCTCTGGGCTCGGCACAGAGACTAGCAGAGCAGGCTGGTGGCCAGGATGAGCCATAAAAATAACTAATAGATTAGCTCTCTGAGGCTGAAATTGGTAAAGGAAGAGAACATGGAGCTGTTTACATGTGTTCAATAAAATGATTTGAACATTTTTGTTATACCAGTATATTAAACAAAAATAGTTTGGAAGAAATCGAATGTTCTGTAATTCTTTGTAACATGGTATTTTTTTTCTCCCTTCTGATACTGCTCTTTCTTAATATAGTCAAACTAACAGAAGTCAATAACTCTGGTATAATTTGCATTGCCACTATTAAAATCATGATATCATTCCAGTAAGTGAGAAACAGGAGAGAGATACTCTTCTATGGCAAAAGCTTCGTGCTGATTCAAATATTTCCTTTTGTCTACCAGAAAACAAAAGTGCAAAGGAGTGGGGGTGCTCACAGAGATGCTGCAGAAAGTTTGAAGTAATGTATTAAAGAATCTTACATCAGAGAAGAGATTCAGACAGAAAGAAGATGCAGGCTTGCACACACCAGGGACAACAGTCAACATTTTTTTCCTTAGCATAGCCACACAGTAAGGTTCAGATGGTGGCAGCAAATACTAACAAATTAATTGTATAGGCTACCTCATATTCTTCTATCTAAAAGGTAGCATCTAGTTCAAATATGTACTTTCAATATTTTCATTTAAAATAATAATCTGGAGGTTCTTTAGTCAATAGCCTTCTGAAAAAATAACAAAAGATAACTAAAGACATTTTCTATGCTAAGTACCACTGTTAACTGTTTACTAGACTACAAGATACAAAATATTTCTCAAATGTCTTGTTGTGCTTTCTAATCAATTTCTGTAACATTTCCTATTCAAAAGTGGTGGAGTTAAATAGAAGTTCATATTGCACTTTAATGGTTTGTTAGATTGAATCTGTTTTAGCAATGTTAATGGCAAATGCAAAGCATGATCTTACACGTCTTGTGACTCTAGAAAACGTCTTTTTCCCTTTTGTGTGTGTAAGGATAAGCTTTTATTTTCATTTGTGGAGTCTTAACTAATTTGAATCCTCCTGTTCCTTGTTGCTTACCTCAAATCACTGTTTGCAGTTGTTGATTATAAATTCTGGTCTGATATTTGCATACTGACTCCTCCATATGTTACACTACATAAACTGAAGTGATTTCTGATTATACCATTTCAGGCTTCCAGGACCCTCAAGAGTGCCAGCTGCAGGCAGCAGTACCAAAGTCCAGGGACCTTCTAATTTAAATCGGAGAAGCCAGAGCTTTAACAGCATTGACAAAAACAAGCCTCCACAATATGCAAATGGAAATGAAAAAGGTAAGTCACTAAAAGTTACTAAGTTGACTTTACATAACACACAAGAGGGACAAAAAAAAAAACACCAAAGGAACCCATCCATATTTTAACTCTGTGATGGAAACATGTGTGATTTTTCTGAAGTAAAAATTAGTCCATATTGAATGTCTATAGTCTTGCTCCAGATTCAAGTCTACTCATACCCAAAGGAAGACTGACATAATTTTTGGAGACTTTTCATCATAGCTTCTGATTGAGAAGAATCAAAACATGTGCATCAGAATACTGCATTCATCTATTCCTTCAGAACCTTACATAATGTGTGTGTGTCTGAACACATAATTGGAAATTAAGTCAAATGTAATGAATTTTTTTTTTCAGGGATTTGAATTCAGTGTTTATGTTTTATGGCCTCATTTAAATATGAACTTTCATTATGGAAAAAAAAAATAGGGTTCCTTGGGTCCTTCTTTTTCTCCCACCCTGATGCTGTTTTCCTGGAAAATGTGCCTCTTCAGGCTTTATCTCAGAAAGAATGATATGAAAATTCAGCTTTCTGAGTTGTGTAACTAATCCATCCCCTCCCCCTCCTTCTTTCTCCCTTTGTGTAATGAACAGCATTTTATTCATATCTTTGGGTTAGAATACAGTCGAAAATGATACAATATACATAGTACCCATTTGCATCCTTGGGGTCTGTGGGAGGAAGAAATATGCAGTGAATGTTCTTCATCTGAGCAACAGGCAGCTATCCAGATTTTTTTTTCAAAATTCTGATGAACACACTTTGCCCCTAGCTGTATCAGAAGATATAAAACCATCCTTCCAATAGTTATTTCTTTATTTTTGCTGTTAGGGTTGAATGTTTTATACAGGTCTGTAGTAGGATTTATTTTATCAAGGACTTGTTTATGGCAAGACATCCAGGCTAAAACTAAAAAGAGATCAGAGTGAAAGCCGAGCAGACACTGTATAGTTCACAGATACGGTAGTAAAGTTATGAAGTAGGAGATGTGGCTGCTTGAGTGAAGGTATGTACAGCAGTTTAGGTTTTAGAATTGCTTCCTAATGTTGACATGTTTGCTACTCAGATGTGTGAGTGAAATGATTCCAGATGAGACATGCTTGTAGATACTAATAATCTTAGTTCGTTACTTGCAAACTGTCTTTTGACTTTGATGAAGTTTGCATTACATTGCACATTTATGTGGCTTTTTGAATGATGGATTTCTGTACTTTCCCATTTCTTTACAGCAGAGGATAAGAATGAGATTTTTAGTGAAGTCATCATTTTCAAGAGGATAAGGGGTGGCTTCGTTTGTGTATAATCATTCAATTAATTTTACAGGATATATAAAAATGTAATGTTGCATAGAGTACTATATTTGGGATATTTCTGTCTGCTCTTTTTCCTTTCTTTCAGAGTAGAAGAATGGGTGGAACAACATTGATTTTACTTGAGAATATAAGCTGAACAGAAGTTTGTTTCAGAGTATAAAGCAGAAGTTAGTTGAGAAAATGACTGCTGTGAGTGCAAGGATAGTGAAGTAATATTTTTTATAATACCCTAAAAGAACATATGAGAACCTGTATTCACAAAACCACTTCATTTTCTAAAGAAGAAAACAATCAAACCATGCTATTTTAAAAATTCACTTATGATAGTGGCTAATTTTTCAATAATACAATGAATTTGACAAGTAGTCTTTTGATTATTTTTTTTTACAGTATTTGAGGATGTTCTGTGACCTGTGCTTTTGGAAGAATTTGTTTAGAAACAAACTTTAACTCCCACAATAGTGATAGTAATAATAACAAACATCTCTTTGAAGAGAAAGAGTCACTATACATTGAAAAACTAATTTTTCCTTACAGTGTGGCAGACATAATAAACCTTCTGGTTTAGATTTTGTTTCTGATGCAGATGTTTGGATGAAGATAACTTTAATGGCTTCTATTTAATGGATATACAGTCCCTATACTCTTAATTTCTGAGACATAGATCGTATAGTAAAAAGATTGTAATTCTGCAATACTGATGCATAAACTGAGGTAGAAAAAAAAGATGACTTGGGATAGGTAAATTATGTTGGGACCTCCAGATCTCTTCAATGGCAGACTAATTCTCATAGATTTTTCCCTGCTGTATACCTTCCTGTATGTGCTATAAGGAGACCTCAGGAAAGATAGACAGCATAATGTTTTGGTTTGTTTTTTTTTAATCCAGTTATATATAATACTTGATATCCACTCCTTTATAACAGTTTCCAGCTCACAGTGGGGAATGGATATGTAGTCACAGAGTTAAAGGAAACCTAAAGGTGATGCAGAATATGATGTGATATAGGCCTTTCATTTAGTATTTCATTATTTAGTGTGTCTTTGAAGTTATCTCCTTTGAATGTTGGTTAGGGAGTAGTTCACACGGTAAGAAACTGAGCTCCCTTGCACCAATGCAGGTTTGCTCTTTATTGAGTACAGCCCAGGTTTCATGCACAGACCAACCCATTACTGTGACACAGATAACTGTGTGTTGCTGTGGTTAAGTCAGGAAGATAGAATGCATGAAAACAGTAAACATGCCATTAGCTGATACTCATCTGTGGAGCATTAGTGAGTTGATCCTTTTTTTTTTTCCCTTTTGTTTTTTGCTGGACTTTGTAATTTATGAATGGTTTTCAAAGAGCACATCTGTTTTCCATGTCACATCACATCTATCTGCTTTTGACTTAATAAAATAGATGAAAATAAAACTATGAAAATGAAAGTATTTGGATAATTATTTACATTGCTAGTAGGGTGGATACTCATGGTATTTTGAGTCCAGCAAGGAAATAATGTTTTAATTCAAGTCAAATTTTATAAACAAATATTTATAATTTTTATAAACATAAAATCTGCATATAAACATAAATAAAATATGTTTATAAGCATATTATATAAACAAATATCTGGACACTGATAAGGGTCTCTATGTCATGGAACTTATTTGCCGGCTTTTCAATATAATTTAATAATATAAAATGGTGTTTGTGTGTTGTCCAAACTCAGTTTTGNTTCTTGGTAGTAACTCTAAACATGGGCTGTTATCACTGCTGGCAGCAGACACTGCAAAAACATGCTTCTAACTTCAGAAAGTGCTGTTAATTAGAAGTACTGAACTGAAAAGTAAAATCACTGAACAGAATTAGTCCTGTTTTCACCCAAACCAGGACACAGTGTTTGGTTAATTTGCCCATACCAACTCGGAGAAACTCTGTCCTGGAACTCTGCTATCTGATGATGCAAATTGTTAATCCAGTATGTATATCTATAGCTAATTCATTTACATTTCTTCTTACATATTTTGACAGTTGTCCCTGGTGGTATTCTCTTCCTGGGCTGACAAGGGGTAGCTGCTTTTTAGTGGACAGCTAGAAATGGACATCTCACCAAGTAGACCTCCCATTCCTTATAGCAATCGCTTGCCAATCTTCCATTTTCTACTAACGTTTTCTTATTGTGAATGACTAACATGGGATATTCTAACCTAGGTATCTGCCGGTTTACAGAATATTTAGATCACCAGTACCTAACGATGCTGCAAGAGCATCTCTTGTTACAGAGATCCTGTCTTCTCCAACAGGATGCAACACAGCAAATGTCACAAATGAGAAGAAAGGAGGTTGATTATGTATACTAGGCCCAAATTTAACCCCTCACGTGTCCTTTATTTGTGCAACAGTCTATGAGAAGTGTATTTGAAAATGTCCACTTTGTTGTCATGATTGCTGGGTACTGGTAGAAATTTCTCTTTTTGCACTGAACGTTTGGGGGTGTTGCCTGTCTGCTCTCCCAGTGCAGGTTGGACAGAGCTCTCAAGCAGAATGTAAAATTGTTTTCACCACAAGGTGATTATGCATTACAGCAATAAGGGGATTAGGCCCTGAACAGAAGACTGTCTTCTTGTAAAATTTAGTTTATAGAAATATGAAGTGCTTGTCATAGGCTGGGTTCACTCGGTATCAAAATCACCACAAGGTGGGGACAGTTTTCATCTAATGAACAGATAAATCCAATTGAGAGTGCAGAAAGCAATGAATGATGTGCAGATTCAAGTAATACATTGGGACTGGGGGGGAAATAAATCTTTTTATTCCACATCTTTAAACATACTGACAAGCTCTTGATACTTCTTGGGAGCGTGAAGTGCACATTACTTGTGGAAACATTACACATGCACTTTAAATTGAAGGTTAAAGGCAAGTTAAAGTTCTTTATAATTTCTGGTGCTGTTTATGGTTTCTGACATAGGGGTCAAATAAGTACTGATGTTTCCAGTAACGCGTGGTTTCTTGCTATATATGTGGTAGAACAAGGTGTTGATGAAGCAGTAAATACTCTTTAAAGTTCCCCTCCTAGTGTCAAAATGTTTAATATAGTAGAGCAGGAAATATAACAAAGCATTCATTCTTCTTTTTGATCAAAACAGTTGGTTTTGGTTTTTTGGTTGGTTGGCTTTTTTTGTTGTTGGTTGGTTGGTTTTGTTTGTTCATTTCTTTTTTTTGTGTGTGTAGTATGCCTGAAGCCATACAAATGTAACAGAATTAATACAATGAAGTGCAGTGGCATCCTGCTGTTCACAGATTGTTGCATGTATTCTGCATTAACTTTGCATATTCTTACAGTGAATTGTTCTGAAAAACTATTGGGATAGCTAAAGACCCCAATCCTCCTGTGTAATTAAGGCAAGCTTAGTGCTACACAAAATGTGTGATAGAAGTTCCTTGTGTACACCCAGTCCTGGGCTATCAGCCACAGGCTGATCCCTGGTATAAATTAAGGAAGCCTGAAGGCTGTGATAATTTCCAACAGCTGCTGTTGGCCCTAGGCTCTCTTCCAGGTTCTGAGACTCACCCGACAATAGCAGAGGCCCAGCCATAATTCCTGCCTTGATATTGAGGGAAGGATCAGCTCTGCAGCTGCCTAATAAAGCTGCTTCATGTGCATGGTGCTTTCTCGAGCCTGGGGAATTAGCTGCAACCTCACCTGTTCCCAAAAATGCTCTGAAGTAACGATTAGCAATTAACATTTTCTTATCTAGTATCTGGAAACAGCAGAGCTACTTGAAACCTGCTGTGAAGGTGGACCGAGCTCCTTTAGAATTGTGGGGTTTGCTTACCAGCCCAGGGAGCACATGAAAAACTATCATCTATTGAAGATGGAGGTGATTGTTTTGCTGGGGTCCAGCTGTTGATAGTGTTAAGCAAGTAAAGGCTGTCATATTTCTGTCATGTTATTTTTTTTCAGGGGTTTTGGGGTTTGGGGTTTTTTTTTGGTGGGTTTTTTTTTTTGTTTGTTTGGGAGATTTTTTGTTGGGTTTTTTTTGTGTGTGTGGTTTTTGCTATTACTTTTTAAACTGGAACTTAATGATATGTAGAGAGAATTTGCTATATTTTCATTCTCCTTTTTAAAGAATAAACAGCTCCCCTTTTGGGATGCTCAAAATCCTTGCTTTCCTGTGTGTATTATAGGCCATCAGACTTCCAGTTTTGTAGTCTAAACCAGGACCTTAGGGCTGAGACTGCAGAAATGAAAATTATGCATAACTTCAAATGTCTTCATTGTTCTCCTCTACTATATTATTCAGGAGGATCCCAAGGCATGCCATTGGCTTCGTGTGTGTATGCAACATATCAAGCACTCTTTTTGCCATTACATAAACTATGTTTGCATTGTGTGTTTCATAGGCTTTCTTGTAGCACTGGATTTGATATACAGATTTGGTATACTATAGGCAAGCTTACATAACCTAATTCACTGAGTCCCAAACCTGAGTGCCAAGACAAGGTAGTTAGACTAAGAGAAAATATGTCATTGGCTGAAATATCAATGTACCATGTATCTGATTGCTGTTACCACTTCCACTTCATTTCTCTGGTTCTCCAGAGTAATAGAGTTTACTCAGATGTGTTTTGGAAGTTTGAGTTTCATACAGAAGAGCTTAGCCCTTTTGTACATTGGTCTGGTTTACTTTCTAAAGCTGGATTGCTTTTTTGAAAATCATGGTTGTCAATTAGCACAGTTCAGTTATTGCAGAAAGAGTCTTTTTCTCATTCATTCTAAGGATTTGCTGAAGTTCCTGGATGATGTAAATGTACTGAAGGTACTAGGGCCACATAAGTAAGTCTTCTGTACCTATCTGAGCTTCAGGCATAAAATAACTATTGTTGCTATGGGTGATAGAGCTATGTAACTTTCAGGTACTGCCACTGGTGAAATTGTTGATGCATCTTTTTTTCCCACCTATGAAAGTGCACAGGGTTAAATTCCTGAAGTCAGTTATTAAAGGTTGTTAACTGTACTTAAACCCCCAAAAAAGTACAGTGACCTGCAATTTTTTGCTTTTATGAATGTTAATTGTATCCATTTAATTTCAGTATTACTCAGTCCTCCTTCTCCCACCCAAATCCTTGCCTTTCAAGCACATATTTCGCTTTCACTAAACATCAAAACCATATTTCTCTAGTTTTGTTTTTCTTCCAATATTGTACCATTCTTTTTTCCTTTCATGTCTCAATGATTTATTATTAACAAGTGATTGGAAGAATTTCCTTATGACTTATTAAAGACAAAATCTTTAAATTGGAAGGTTTAATTTGCATAATGAAATGCTTACAATGAAGGTGCTTTCAAGGCTCTTACCATGATGGTGAGGGGAAGAAAAGTAATTTCTGATTACCATGCTTCCTGTTCCATGCACATGTAAATTATGTTTATTATAAATCACATCTAACTGTGTTTTAAATGCCAGAGGCGTATGATATCACCTTCAAGCAGGAAATAGGAGAATAACTGTACCATTATGGTGTTTTCTATTTTTGAAGCAGATTCACCAAAAGGCCCTCACCCATCTGCAGGCATGAATGGAAATGTGCAGCATCCCACCAGCACCGGGCAGCAGCAGGTCTCTGCCATACCCTCTCCAAGTGCCAGCAAGCCTTGGCGCAGCAAATCCATGAATGTCAAACACAGTGCAACCTCTACCATGCTGTCTGTGAAGCAGCCTAGTCCCGCAACCTCCCCTACTCCGTCTTCAGACAGGCTCAAGCCACCCCCTTCTGAAGGTGTGAAGCCCCCTTCATCTGGACAAAAATCTATGCTGGAAAAATTCAAGCTGGTTAATGCTAGAACTGCTCTGAGACCTCCCTTGTCATTGAGCTCAGGACCCAGTGACAGTGGGAGAGAGGACGATACCTTTTCAGAGTATGGTGAGATGGATGTCTTAACTGGTGGGGTGAACAGCGGCGGCTCCACAAGTAGCAGTCCTAAAGTATCACCTAAGTTAACCCCTCCAAAAGCTGGAAGCAAAAATCTCAGCAATAAAAAGTCTTTGCTACAGCCAAAGGACAAAGAGGAAAAGAACAGGGACAAAAACAAAGTTTGCACTGAGAAAACAGTCAAGGAAGAGAAGGACCAGGTCACTGAAACATCTACAAAGAAGAGCTCAAAAATTGCAAGCTTAATCCCAAAGGGAAGCAAGACAACAGCAGCCAAGAAAGAAAGTTTAATACCGTCCTCTAGTGGGATCCCAAAACCTGGGTCAAAGGTGCCAACAGCAAAGCAGAGCACTTCATCCACATGCACGGGAGGTAAGGAGGTTGAAAAACTGAGGACTACAAAAGGAAACCAGTCCCAATCAACACCAAAATCTCAGTTTAGCGAGAAGGCTTCTCCTTCCTCTGGTCTGACTTCTTCTGAAGGGAAAGAATCAAGTGCAGGTCTCACCCCAGGGTCCTCCGCAGCATTGTCAGCCTCAATGGCTGGAAGCAGCAGCCAAGGCACAGGAAATGGAGTTGTCCAGCTTCCTCAGCAACAGCAATACAGTCACCCCAACACTGCCACAGTAGCTCCTTTCATTTACAGGTAAGGTCACAGAGGGAAATTGGGTTTGTTTTACCATTTAGGAAAGAGAGATAAAGCATATAGAGTAATGGGGGATCACACTGTTACATTTTTTATCTCACAGTTTCTGTCACCGTATTATGCACATTTTCCTAATATTAGTTTTTTAATTAGTGTTACTGTATGAACAATATCTTCCAAGACCTCTGAATCTCTACCTTGTACAAAAGCAAACCATTGCAAATATTTGCCATTTAAAATTCAGTATGTTTTGATTCGAAATGCAAGTCAGGTGATACTTTCCCTAGGCTGCTTTTGAAAGGTCACAGCTGATTCAAGTTTCTAGTGCAAGTATTCTTGTTTGCAATTTAAGAGCCTCTGATACTGAATAATATTTGCTTAAAATAATACATTGTTCTCTTCAAAAATCCTAACATAAACTGCTAATGTATGTAACAGTTCTAGTAGGATGTAAGAGAGCAAAGCAGACATAAACTTTTGCAAGTATTCAAAAATATTTCAACATTTTGGGCAGGGACAAAGAGGTTGCTGTTTGCAGGTCCTTTTCCTGTTTATTTTTTTACATTACCTAGGTATAGATTAATTCCATGTGGGCAGTTAATTTTTACAATTGGTACAGACTCTTCTGATGACCAAAGCTCAAACCTTTGAGTTTATTTTGCTGTATGATAGAGCAACTGAAGAGACTCTGAGTGATGTACAGCTCAGAAGTCAGAGTACCAAGAGAGTCAGGCTGGTTTGACTAATGATTTCAGATGTCAGCTGTTGGAGGGCTTTGGCTACAGTTGTGGGTAAATTTAACATCTGATAAAATGACAAATACATTATTAAGCAAAATATACTGGCAGCTTTTGTTAGTGAGCAGGATTTGAGATAATCTTGGCTAAAGATTAAAGAGGTACTGAAGCAGGCTCTGGGGAAATATATATAGCATTACATGCAACTAAACATAGCTTCAAAAACAATCTGGACCACTGATAAACTGTTTAAGTTAATTCTGAGTAAAATCAGCTCAGAGAATCGTATAGGAGGAGAAAAAAAGCATAATATAGGTTATATTTATTCTAATATGCAGTGGGTAGCCTCTTGAGTTTCAATTAAATGTGTCACTGAATGTGCTTAATATGCATGTTCCTTTATAACTATCTGGAAGAACTTCAGTGATAGAGATGATTTTCAGCGTGGTACATAGGATGGCCTACATGTGTGTTATGGGTGCATATATAATGAGAGAGAAGAAGCAGCTATGCTTTGCCTTCAGATGCATGTGCTATTTAATGACAATTTTATGGCATATTGATTCCATTTCATTGCATGGTGAAGATACCTTATCATTCTTTTAAGCTTCATCATGGAGCAAAAAGTATTCTGAATTTTAAACAGCAATAGAAGCATGCATGTTGCGCGAGAATGTAGTATTAATCATTGTCTGTCTGCTTCAAACAAACAGCAAAGGAGACTGTATTTGAAGTTAAATTTCACAATTCTTAGAGCCAAGGTTTGATCTCAGAATGCCATAAACCCAGAGTAATAGACTGACTTTGATGAGGTTACTTCAATGTGTATCTCCGTAACTGAGAGCAGAATCTGACCTAAAAATACACAGCAACTACATTCCTTACAATTCTCAAGGGCTTTGTAATGGTACACAATGATTTCATAGAAAAACATCAGTATAGCTGAGGATGAAATATCCAAATTTCCAAAGTCAGCATATTTATTTTTGTGGACATATGGCAAGTGGAAGTGTGCATGAAACTGGGATACTGTATTTACATTTTCATTTCTTCTAAACATAGCTGTTCTCTGAGCAGTCACCATAATTATACACAGAATTTTCAGGTGTGCATGTTAGCTCCTAGAACAGCTTTATAGATTTAATAAATAATAGTTAACATTCAGACTAAGAGGTGTTTTTACAGCTAGAATGAGTATCTAGGCTCTGTTTGTACTGCAGTCCTTATAAAAAGTTCAAATATAATTTAGTAACAATACAGTGCGCTTTATCCAGAATCCTGCAGAATACTGCAATATACTGCTGTCATCAGTTTAGACTGTTAGCACAAGGGTAAGTAAGCTAGTGCTTTTTCTGTTTTGTTGCTGATATGTGTAGATATTACATATTTTGCAATGTTTGAGCATTACCCAAGAGGATATGACTGTAGGTTTGTGAGTAAAATAAGTATTCCTAAGAGTTTCTTTGAGGTTGGCACATATATTGCTTAGACAGGGAATGCAATGCCACAGCAGTTATAAATACTCATGTTTTCAAGGAGTTGTGTGTTTTATTAATGGACAGTAGACAGAAAATACTGTTTCACTAGGATGTTCTGAAATAATGCATTGTACTATTCAGCTTTGCACTCTTGATGCTTTGTCCTGTCTTATATCACATTGTATTTTTATGACTCTTAAACACCACAGCGTGAAATTCATATGGGATTATTATTTGTCTTCAAAGATTAGCAGCAACAGTCAGAGTTGCATATGAGATAATTTTAAATCGGTACAATTTAAATTCTTCCATCCTCCTCAGGAAGTGATTATTTATTTTAAAATGCAGTTGTGAATATGTTATTTACAGCCTCTTTCTCTGAAGTTGCTTCAGGGTCCAACTGGTATAAGGAATGCTGAAGTAGGTGTAATTTAGTTGCCAGAAAGCTTGATAAGAGAAATACATCAGGAAAAACAACTAAGAGGTGCAAGAGACTGTGTAATTGTTTAAAGTATACCACCCATTACTTTAAATTACACGTTCTTCTGTAGAAATAGATTTGGAGGAAAACAGAAATTGTGCCATCTGCCAGAATGTTTGTATTGAAATTGGTCATATAACTGGTTATCTTCCTAGTGGTGCTTAAATTTCAGATGGAGTAGAGTAACACAGTTTAGTGCTTACTAGGTTACAGTGAAAACAGGAAAAAAGAGGCATTAATGAAAACAACACCAAAAATGAAGTCTCAATCTTTCTTCTAAAATCTTAGCAAGATAATAACAGTTTAATTGCTCAGTATTTGGAGTTCTTAACTTTCTGAAGTATTGCTCAAAAAGTATAATAGCACCTGTAATTCCAAACATTTTCTTGCACCGCGAAGAGCCTGTTGTAAGCAATCATTGCTTTATTTTTTGTGAGCCAAATTTTGTAAATTTGTGTTATTTCCATAAAGTGGGAAATATAACTAATAGTCCCAGGAGTAACACAAATGTCACCTCACTCCAACAGGCAAATCCCGAGTCAATGTAAATCATCATTATCCTGCACAAAGTATGTGATATGTTGGCAAGTAACATTTGCTGTTAATTTGCCCAAACACTAAAGGAATAATTCAACAGAAAAATGACAAATTGTAGCTGAATGCATGTACTGCAATTTAGTTTTATTTCATTGACTCCTCCAATAACCGGTGTAGGAGTTCAGTGGCTGTCTTTTCGATGGCTGGAATATAGAAGTGCCCAAATCCCAGGGGCTATGGTACTCAGAAATTGCTTATTGCCCTAAATACTGAAAGTACAGAAACTGCTGCAGAGAATTAGCTGGCCATTAGTTATCATCCTGAGCTGCATTTCTATGTTGTGCATGACATAAATTTCAGTTCTTCAACTAAATTTTGTAGTTTTATGGTAGTGACATCTGGAAGAAGTTTCAGCACTGAACTGAGACCTTGCAGAGATACTCCTTCAGTGTCAATGCAGGACTACAAACGCTAGTTTGGCACTCCTTTTGTTCCTGAAGAATGAGAAACTGGTGACTTCAGTTACCTCATAGGCTGATGAAGAGAAGATGGGGACAGACTCTTCTCTGAAATTCAGGGTGAAAGGATAAGAGGTAACAGATGTAACTTACAGCAGGGGAGATGCTGATTAAAAGTTAGAAAAAATATTTTTACCTTGAGGGTGGTGAAACACTGGAGCAGGCTGCTCAGGGAGGTTGTGGAAGGTCTGCCCTCAGATGTGTTCAAGACCCAACCAAATGAGGCCCTGAGCAACTTAATGTAACAAGACCTGCTTTGATCATGCTACTGGACCAGATGGCATCTAAAGCGTATTTCTGGTCTAAATTACTTTAGGATTCTCTGAGGAATAAAATGATCACTAGATACAGTTAGAGAAAAGAAATATCAGTATAATAAATAAACATATTACCAGGTAGTAAAATCTTCTTTACTTTTCTATATGGTGGTGGAAATAATTCTGTTATTCAACTATAGCTTCAAGGGTGCATGGGAAGTGCAAAGCGGTGACAGATGTGAAGGAAGATATAATCTGGTTGCACCTCTGAAGGCTCAATGAAATTCAATTCCAGCTGCCTGATCAGGATCTTTTTATACTGTGTTAGGGAAAAAAATTAAAGTATTCTTCAAGGATCCTGCAAACATAGCATCTTTTTTTTTTTTTTGGTTTGCTGAAGCCATATTTATGGCTGATTTTAATGGTTATAAGCTACTTCTGGTCACTGATTATGGAGTTATAATTAAGTTTTCAGTAAAAGACACTCTATCAGTTAATTGCATTTGTTAATGATAGATTGTGCTGCTAAACATACTGCAACTCTTTTTTTTTTTTTTTTAAATGTGATGATTCAAAGTTAGACTGCAGTGCTCTATTGATTTCCATTGTTTACATTACTATGTGAAAATAAAACAACAGTCACCACCAAAATTTTGCAGTCATGAGTACTGTTAAACTTGCACTTGCCACTCACAAGCTTTACTTTGAAGAAAACAATGTTTAGCAAAATCCTCCCATTTTCTCATGCTTAACTTTAAAATAATGGTGCAAGAAAATTTTCCAGTGTAGAGGTGTTGGCTTAAGAGAAGGGAAGAAGGATAGTAAGCAAAAAAAATAAACACATATTTGATTAATGCAGAATTAAATCAGTGGCTTGATAATCCAGTCATTTGCTGTTTATGATCTCAAGTTATTCTTTTAAATTCCCATGCAGAAATTTATGGCCTTGTCCCTTCAACTAAATAATCAGGAAGATGTAGGAAAAAGGACCAACAAGGATATTCTGTTTGGTCTTCTGTCAGTGGCAACCATATTAACCCTTTCATGAACGAACTGATTTTTATTTCAAGCTAGTTAATCTCCACCATTCCCATGAGAAGATTCCTTCAGAAAGTCACTCATCTCATTTTTAACAGTTTTGTACAACCCACATGGTAAGATTATATCTGTTTATTAATATTTTTTAATATTGTCCTTTAAATTAAAAAGTTGTTTTCCCTTTTTTTTTGAGTGTTCTTTTTAATTATGTGAGGGAATCATCCCACCCCCTTCCTTCTCTTTTGCAAGGCTAATCCAAATCATCTCTCTTCTTTCCTTTCAGAAGGTTCTCATCTTCCCCATGAGCATCCTAGTAGCCCTTCCCTACAGCTGTTCCCAATTTAACTCACATCTCTTGAACATGGGTGCTTATATTCCAGATGTGGTCCTGCTAGTCTGTAACATTGATGGTGATACATATTCACAGCAGCTGAACCTCAGAGAGATGTCAGAGAAAAACCCAGCATATTCATCTGATATCTTGTGGAATGTCAAGTAAAAACCAAACAAATCTTTGATGTTAGTTGTGTTTATCAAAGGCTGGCTATTTCCTTAGAGACAGGAAATGACTGGCTGTGTTAAAGACAGCTTCTTAAGTAGCGTTCCAAATTCTGTTCTTAATTACTCCTGTACAGGCTTATTTTAATCAAACTGAATGAGCTTGTGCAGGTGTGATTAAGAGCAGGGTTTGTCCCATTAAGCAAATCTGATGCTCTTAACAAATGGGTAGCATGTAACTCAGTGGCTTGGGGATAAGTATATTCTCTGATTGCCATGATTAAAATAGAAAACAGATTGTCCTGTTTTCATAACAGTTACCTAAAGTAACCTGTGCTGCAGATGCACAGCACTGGAAGAAATATCAATGGGGTTGCTTTGTCTAAACAATTTTTTTTCACTGTCCTTGATATCAAGAGAGATGCAAGATTTTTTTTATTTTTTTTTTTTTTAAGGCAGTGGGCTGTGAAGGGGTAAGAGAATCAAGGGCTATTCATTAAGGCCAGTGCTTAAGGTTAATGAGAAGATCTTTTAATTTGCTATTTTCTTGCCTTAAGGTTCATCTGTGCTGCACTCTGCAGAGATCACTTGAGTCATTAATAATATTAGCATCTCCCATGGTAAAAAATAAAAGCCACAAGTACAAATCTCACAATTTCACCTTCCTCTCTCTTTTTTTTTTTTATAGTTACAGTGATTAAACTAAGCAAAGAGGCACTTATATGCATGGTCCAGCGTATTAAAACCTGTGACAGGCCTAGAGCAAAGCAACTTGAAGTTTTAAGCGCTATCTATACCTAGACCTTATTCCACAAAACCTGGGGCTCCTACATGATTTTTATTGGAAGTCTTTCACCTCCATGCCATTCTCAGCCCATCCAAGCTAAGCTAAACTCTGGAAAAAAGAGGGACCATAGCTGTTGTTGACATCCCTGTCCCCAGGGGACGGCTGTTCCCCCACCTCCTTGGAGAACGTTCACCGTGGCTCCCCAAGAGTTGGGCAGGTGCCTTTTGACCCAACGCTTCCAAAATAAATGGTTTTCTCAAGTAAGCAGAAATTAGGCTGCTGCAAAATCCGTAGTCCTCTGTGGGATTTCTGCTGTTGCCTCAGATAATTAAAATCATCAATGCTTTTACCAAATTAAACATAAAAATGGTGACTGAAGTCAGCATAGCAGTTTCTTTGTTATTTGTTTCGATAGAAAATCACATTTATTTTACATTATAATTAAAATTCCATGTTTCCAGTAAGATAAAAGGCACATTTCATGCTTCTTAGATCTGTTATTTCAAGCTGCCTATAAATTTAAGAAAACCACATCATATTTACATTTAGTTTGTGTTTCCATGGTCTTCTTTTTACAAATTAAATCAAACATTTTTAAATTATTGTTATATGATCATTGCTATTCAGTGTTTTTACTTTAAGACTTAGATTCTAATGCCAGCTTATGTCCCTGAAACTGGATTTTGTGCTGCAATTAGTCCCACTGGTCAGATTCTAAAATTTGTAATGGAAATCTTTACAAGTACTTCTTCTCACAGTGGTTTTCAACTGATCTTCCTGGTTATAGCTGCATCAGGATTTTGAAAATGAAAAAAAAAAAAAAAAGCCAATGAAACAATGAAAAATGGAAATGTGCTTTAACTGGTATTTGATATGTCTCTAGAAGTTTTGATGTGACCTGGGCATGCAAATTTCTGAACAAATGAAAACTTGTATTCCTTGTTAATTTAAGGAAACAGATTCACTCATTGTGCTGAGGTTTACTGAGTTGTTCTAAGTCACTTATTACCTGTTTGTACTCTAGGAAGGAGATCCAATCCTTTTAAGAAAACTATCTGTGTTCCCATACAGCCAATAATAAGTTATACATCTCTCTGCATTAACTTTATAGGCAATAGTCACTGCCAGAGCACAACCTAGATCATTGAATTCCTGTTTTACCTATCCCCATTCACTAGATGATGACTGTAAATGTTGGGTATCGGTGACTGATGGGCATCCAGACCACTTAATCCTTTTCCATGTCCAAATTAATAGGAATGGACCCTTCCTCTCCTGTCTTAGAAGATAGCTTATATAAAGGCTCTTGGTCACTCAGGGAATTGTTTGCATCCCATTCTGGACTGATACAGTGATTAATGGCCGAACAGTTGTACAATCAGGAACAAGGGTCACAAGGACAACAGGCAAAAAGGACCTCTTTTTGTTTCTAATCAGAAATGGACTGGTGTAAATTCTATATACATTTTGTGGAGTACTTGAACTGCACCCACCTGTCTGGGTGCTTTTTCTACAAGACCAAAAGCAAACTGCTTTTTTCCAGTGTTCCTCTTAATGAACTCCAGCCTCACCCTGGCTCCAATCCAAGCAGCTCCCTGATTTGGGTTTAACAAAAAGAGTGCAGGCCACTTCAGTTATCTTTTCCATTATTCTAAGTGCCTTTTTCTGAGATGTGTTTTTGGGCTGATGGTTTGCCCTGGACTGATCCAGCACTAAGTCTCAACATTAAAACCAGACAGGAGTACTCATGAGCATTCATGGTCTCTCAGAGTGGCTTTCAGTGAAAGTACACATACCACTCATTCATTCTGATGACTTAAAGCAATATGGGAAAGCAGGTGAGACTGTGAAATTTCAATGTGTGCTCCTTGGGGAGGGATAGAGTGGGCTTTCTGTTAAAGATGCTGTCCTTAACCACCAAATATATAATTACATTCAAGGTCAGTCAGTAGGACATAGTTAACCTTGTAACACATGCTGAGCTTGTGTTTGCAGTAGTGAGTGACAGAGAGAAACAGTAGATGAGAACCAAAAATATTTTTTATAGAGCAGTTGTCTATTCCCAGCAACCCAAAAGTACAGAAATTGATAAGAAAGACAATGCAGCAGATCAGACATCATTTACATTTTTATTTCTGTGTATGCAGAGTCACAGTTAAATGATTCTGATCAATGGAATTCATCACGACAGTACTTGTGCCATTGTATGTGCATATATCTGCTTCCTCAGTCACTGTCATGAATTACTGAACAAATCAATTCAAGAAGTATCTTTGAAGAAAATGTTAACTGGAAAGTTATTTTAAAAAATTAGTTGCCGTAAAGTCATTTTGAGAGATAAGTCATTGTTTTTATCAATTATATTTATAAAATATGTGTTCATCCAACTGGTGAATGTTTGTGTTTACAGTTTAGTTGGTCATTGGAAATAATTTATGGAGAATTTTGAGAACTGAGCTATGAATGTAACATTTTAAAATTAGGGTATAAATATTTCACTAGACTTCCAAGAAATCAGAATAGACAATGCTATTCAAGTCAGAAAAGTTGGAAGAACTTAACCTCTTAATGAAGGCTGGTTTTCCATTTTATTTCAAAAACTAGCTAATATATCTTTAGACATATTCTTCTACTGTATATAAAAGTGGTACATGTTGATATTTAATGGCAGTGTAGTTCAACAGTTCCTGTATAAACTAGATGCTACAGTTGTTCCTTAAGAAGAGACAATAATCGTGTGATCCATTTTGTATCATAATCCATGTGTTTGTGTATTTCTTGCTATTTAGCATTATGCAACAGCAAATAACTATATTCCACAAATGGGACCTGTTATAATTTATCAATGATAGCCACAGAAATCTGCCATCAAAGAAAATAGGGTCTTTATTTATTAGCCCATATTGTTTAGCAATTTATTAGCAAGTTAATGGAAAAACTTGTATTATCCCATTTCCCCAGAGTTATATAAGGGGCATTATCTAAAGAAGCTGCACATAGATTTAAATATCTGGGCCAGATTTCCATTCCAGCCTTGCATAAGCTTCTTCCCACATGGTCTTTCTCAATATTTCAGCAATTACAAGTTTTCATTTCATTTCCCTTATATATGTGCAAGGATGTGACATCATCAGTTTAAATTGATTTTGTCTATATATAACACCTCTCAAAGAGAAAAAGTGAAGAAACAAAATAGCTCCAAATTTCCCAGCATTAGCTCTTGGTATGCTCTTCCTGAAGAGAGACAGAGTTCCTAGTTGCTTGCAAATTTCTGTGTCTGGAGTCAAACCAACACAGTAATAATGTGACTTTCTTGGTATTTTCACCATATGGTGATATGATTCTAGATGGAGCTGCAAGTAATATTTGTTTCCATTAATATATGAATGACAGGTAATCAGTCTTCTTGCTTTATTTCAGAACTCTCTCTGAAAATGACAGTACCTCTTTACCACCTTCTGACTCCTGCACCAGTCCTACCAAAATGGATTCGTCCTTCAGTAAGACTGCCAAACAGTGCCTAGAGGAGATATCTGGTGAGTAACCATCAGCCAGGAGAAGCCTGTGAACTTCTTTATTTACATCTGTTTCTGTAGCAATGGTTTAAAATAATACTTCTGACCTTTATTCACGAGTGGTGTTAAAGATGCAGAAAAATTGGGTTGTGAATGATTAATGCCTCAAATGCACAGTTCTCTAGCTGAGCTGGCCCTTTCTGTTCAGAGATCCTCTTCATCACTTTGGAGAAAGTGGGCTTTCACTAGTGAGGGTTTCAAGTCATTATTACATTTTTTTTTTAGTCAAACAATGTTCCAAGAGGAGCAGTGGAAAGTTGACTGCAGAATGTTTGACACTGTTGCATTTAAGATTATTAAATTAAATCATAACATCAGACCCAAGACATAAATTGCATAGGATATATTTTGCTTTTATAAATTCATCTGTATTCAGAAAATGAACAAGTCCTCACTATTGTACCTGACTTTTAAGCAGCTGCTAGAGCAAAGCTGCTCAAGTTGGTGTTCTGGAATTCCTTGTAAACATGGAGTAAAGTCCTTATTAGGTTACAAATATGAGTGGATTTTATTTTTTATTTTATTAACCATACTGGAATAATTCCTTTGAAGTCAACAGACCCATGCTGATTTACATCAGCCCAGGACCTGGCCATAATTCTGCCTGTGGATTCAAAAAGTAAAGTGTGTCACATCTGACTTTCTCATCAGGAGTGAATTGCACTGCAGGGTTATGTGGGAGTACTTTCAAAGGGACTCTTCACCAGAGCTGGTTTGTTGGGGTTTTTGTTGGTTTGTTTGGCGGGGTTTTTTTGTTCTTGTTCTTGTTTTTGTTTTGTTGTTGGTTGGTTTTGTTTAGTTTTCTTTTTTCCACTAGCATCCTTACTCTTATTATAATTTTTACAAAAATAAAAGGTGAAACCCTATCCCACTGTATTCACCTGTTTTGCCCTAGTGCTCTGAAGTTTTAACATTCAAATGCATTTATAATGAGTCATGTGGTTATTTTTGAATTGGATATATCTCACTTCAAGCACTAATTTGACACATCATTCTAAAATTATCTCTCCACCAGAATGGAGATCAGATGCCCAAGGTTTGTGGGACTGCCTTGGCATTTATCTGACTCATGCTGAAATTTAGGTTTTGTCCTGGTTTGTCTGCACCCTTTTGGAAGTTTTCTGAGTCTAACATTCCTTATATGCACAGCCAGCTTTTGTTATAAATATGTCACCTTGAAACATGGTGAAATGTTCCCTGGAGGTGATGCATCCCTGTTGAAATGAAAGTAAAAAATTATTTTTCATTAATCCAGAAATCAGATTTATTGGTCTTACACATCTAAAGAGTATAATTGTAACATACAAGTCAAAAGATATTTTAAGGAATTACCCACAGAGATGCTACATGATGAAATGATCAAACAGGGTATCATGTCTCCTGGCCTTTTACTGTTCTGAACAGAAATGGAGTAGCATCAAAAAGAAGAAAATAGCAAAAGGGGCCCTAGACATCAGAGATGTTTCTAATCTGATTATTCAGGCTCTGACATTAGCAGTTGTCTGACATAACAGGCAGCAAAGCAGAACCATTGAGAAAATGTGGTCAATGGTTTGTTGTATTCAGAGGAAAGCAGATGTGTGTCACCCATAACTGGCTATTACCAGAAAAAGAATGAATGGATTAAGTACTGCATTTGCTGAATAAGTAATTCTCTTCTTTGGTGAACTATCACCAGGTCACTGGTGGTTCTGTCATTGGTGAACCTCTATGGAAATAAACTCATGTGATAGCTGTTCATAGGGGAGTATGTCATGATGAATTAGCCATGAGAAAGGGCAATTAAATTATATTACTTAGGAGCATCATTTTTCTGGTATGATCAAGGGATTATACCAGCAGTAGCAAGGAGATATGCAAGGATAATTTCCTTGATCTGGTAGCATATATTCAGGGTGTTAAGAGATCAGTCCAGATATTCTTTCACTTTGATATTACCTTTTTTTTTTCCTGAAATCTTCCACTGCTTCTATGGATTCATCTTTATATTATCTGAAGCTTCTTTTGCAACTTGGGAGCCAAGCACACTAACACAATATACTGGTATGCGATAAGGATCAATAAAGACCATGCAAGGGACTGAGCATCTGTAGACACCATTCAACAGCTTGTAGAAGTGTGTTCATAAAGTGATGTCCCACCTGTATTGTGTTTCTGTTTCCTTAGTCTTTTTTTTTTTTTTTTTTTTATAGTGGCCAAATATTTCAACTAAGGCTAACATGTTCAAGACCTAAATAACTTAGCCCATATCACTGTATAAACTGTTTCTCTGTTTTCAGGCTATATACACACCTGTGTTGGTTACTATCTCTTGGCTGAGGATTATTGATCCCGTAACCAGCCAAGCAGATCCTGTCAGGTCCTAGTCCACTACAGGGCAAAATTAACTGATCAGTCTTGAAAAAATACTGTAAGCATAGCCATTTCAAGGCTTTTCTACAATGTAGGCAAAACTCAGATGCAAAAAAAAAAAAGCAGTTTAAAAAAGATTTAGGAGTGTTTGTTCAGGCAATGTTCTCCTTGAGTGATTCAGGATACCAATACCAATCTAATTTCCTTGCGTTAGTTGTGGATGGTCGTGGCTCTCTTTTCCATGCCCAGTAAGGCAGTTTGCATCCTTTTGCTACTGTCTCAACACCAGTGATGGGGACACAGAGAGGGAAAGCAAGAAGCTGTAGATATAGTTTCCATCTCTCCTCTCCCCTGCTCTGCTTCCCTCACTGTTTCTAAGGGTGCCTGTCACCTTTAAAACCTCTCCTGTCTTCCAGCTCAGAGCTGGCGAAAGGATGAAGAAAAGTCAGAGTGCAAGCCACTGCTTTCTGCTCACTGCTCTGCAAGTGATCCTTTTTTTTCATTTGCATGAGGAGGATGGTGCTGGAAGTGAGGGAGTTGGTGAGGCTGGTGTAGGCATGGACTCAGAAGTGTGGCCTTGACAAACTGAGCAACCTCTTTATTCTTAACTTGTCCCCATAAATCTGTTACCCTAGGTAATTTCCTACATAGCTTATGCCTAAAGCCAGTTCTGCCTCTTGGTAAAGCTACTGTAAATCTGGGTTTCTTCACTGTTCCTCCAACCCTGCTGGGAATTTGTTCCAGATGTGGATGCTTCAGATTTTTTCCTACTTTTCTACTTATTTTTACCCTCTGAATATTCCACTGCTCAGCCAGAGCAGTCCCAGATGTTTCCACAGTGCACGTGCAGATCAGCAGTGCAGCACATGTCCAGTAGTTGTAAGGCTTCCTGCACACCTTGGATCCCTTCCATATGCATGGTATCAGTGATACCCATACACATGTGGAATGAATCCTATTTGTAGGCATGGGTCACCTGTGCAGTAGTTTTGGTGCATTCTACATATGGTAGAGGTTGTACTCTGCATATGGTAGACATGTTGCACATGTGGCACACAGATGTGTAGACTTCTTCTGCTCGGGAAATCCCAGGCAGAAATTTGAGAGTCCAAAATAGAGACCAGTTCTGCAGTCTTGTGTGAACACCCCTTCTTACATGTAGTTTATGTACCTGTTGCCTCAACAAGACTACTCAGTATCTATGTTTCTGCAACTCTGGAATATAACTTCATAGATAGGATTTTAAAATGAAGTGAAGCTAGTAAAGTAATCCAGTTTGGCTCTTGTTCTTAGTGGTATGACTAGTAACAAGTTGTGCAGACTTTCTTACCAAGTATTTCTAATTGTAGTAGCTAAGAAATGTATCAGTCTCTTCTGCAAGTTTATTGAAGGAGGATGTCAGTAAGTTAATTATTTAATAGTCCATTGTAAACAGTCCATGTCAGTAACTATGAAGTATTATTTTATGAAAACAGTGATATCATTTGGCTTTAACAAGTGTTTACATGTTCAAAGATCTTGTTGCATAGTGTTTGATTAAATAATTACTCATGAATTTACACATATTGAGTAATTATAAAAAAATCTGATGATCTGATGGATGAAGCAGAAATGACTGAGTAATTTTAAGAGTTATATAGGACAGTATAAATGACAGGATTAGCATAAAACTATTCAATTTTCAATATTTAATATTTCCCGTGCTTTATTTTTTGACCTCTGAAAGAAATAATTAATAGGTTTGGACATAATTTACAATTCTTTTTTCAAGTAAACTTGTCTGAAGAGATTCATAATCTTATCGGTTTGCACATCGATTACATAATTCATTTGTAAGACTCCAAACTATGCACCAAGTGTTCAAAGAAAGTCTTATCTGACAGCAAAATTCATCCCTAGATTATTAGTTTGTAAAATCATTTTTATAATTACTTTTATGAAAGAGACAATAAAAATAAGGTAATATGCTACACTAACTTTGATGGATGGATTGGGGCAGTTCCCTGTGCTGCTCTTGATTTAAACATATAACTGTGTGGTGGGTGGGCAATATGCTGAATTGCAAGGTAGTTGGGGAGTAATGCTTTGTCATATTTGCTTTCCTCTGGCCTCCAGTACTGCTGCCTTATTTTACAAAGATGCATCTGCTTGTTGCTGTATGTGATCATTCTAAAACTGAAGGATTAGCATTTAAAAAATATCTTTCAGTAAACAACCCTGAGAATTTTACACATTGTAATTTCATGTTTTGTTGAATGACACTCAGCAGAGACGTGTGGCAAAGCAGAATAATAAATTCAGTGTTCTTTATGCTGAGCACTTGGTCCAAGATGTACATATGTATTTGCTGTCTCTGATGATGATCTTAATTACCTGTCTACCAAGTGGAATTAATGGGAGAAAAGTTCACATGACTTTGTAACTGAGGGCTGCGGTATAGTGCTCTTACACACGAAGGCTGAGTGAAGGTTGTGTGATTAACCTCAGTACCTCTGTATCCCAGCATTTGACTCGCTGAGTTTTTAATGTATGTAGAAAAGGAAATGAGGTAGGTGGATGCTGGAGCTGCCAGCAACCCTCACGTGGCTCCCACACACAATTTAGGTGCAATTTCTGTGCCTGGACAGTGGTTTATAATTGGTGTCCTGAGGGAGCTCGGCTGCAGTGAATAGCTCAGTTGGGAGAAGGAACAAATCATCAGAGATGCTGAGACCCACTGTGCTGCCCAGGATCCAGATGTACCCATACCAGAGACCTTTTCAGCCTGGAGTGGTATGTCACCTATTGCCAACACCATGCCTGAGTTCTGGTGTGACTCATTGGGTGAAGTCTTTCAATCCCCTACAATAATTTTTTTATGCTCCCAGATGGAAAGAGGGATGAATATACCTAATCAGCTTGGGCAGTCTTCTATCTGGTCTATGCATACTCAGATATGAGTGGCTGCACTGTGCATGGCTTCCCTAGCAGAGCAATGCTTAGCACAAGGGGTACACCCTGTCCACAGGGCTTACTTAAGCCAGATGCAACACTGCAGGAATGACTGCTACATATGACCAGGTGTGCATACTGTGAGTTTGGTGTGGAGGCAGAGCAGGTCCATACCTGCCTACAGCTGACCATGGAGACAAGCCGCTGACAGTAGCTGTTCAGTCATGAAAGTGCTAATGAGGAAGTTACCATTCATTTATTTGAAGCAGTTTTGTGATATTCAGCCTTGCTGTTTATGGTAGGAAAAGATCCTGTTCCCTTGACCCCATTGCACTGCAGTGCTGTGTGGGGCCAAACTGTTGTCCTTCCTATTAATCTGAACCTTTACAACTGAGAATTCTGTACCAATTCAGGTACAATATGCTTTTAAAACCATTGAGTGGGAAAAGAGTGAGATGCCCTTCATTTCGCAAGTTCCCTATTGTAAATACAGCCCTGAGAAGCTTTTCTAACAACCTCAACATCTTCGTTAGCTGTGCTGAACAGGCGTTTACAGAACGTGCTGATGAGGGACCATACTGGCAGTGCTGGAACTCTGCTTCCTCAGCTGGGGCCATGTCAGCATCTGCACCAGTGTGTCAGGCTCTGCTGCAGGCAGGCACCAGCACATTCATAAAATCCTTTTCAGTGCCCCTATGCCACTGCAATGGGCAGACCCTGGGAGTAGACACAACAGTCTTAGCTTTTGTTTCCATGCTAAAAAAGTGGCAGGCATTTAATATTTGGGATGATTTAGTACTCAGACTGACAGAGCATTCTTCATGTCTCCTCTTGCTTTGACTTTGTGGGCTAGGTGGTGAAGGGAGTGGTTTCTCCTTTTGTTGTGGACCATGTCTTTCTAGGAATGTGTCAGTGATTTAATACAGAAAACCATCAGTGCTTGAGACTAATGAATTTTTTTCTAGATTTGTTCTGTGTTTCTGAAGGTTACCTAGAAAAATACCATACCCTTCCTAAACTGAGCCAGCAAAAAAAAAGAAGCACACTGAGACTTCTGTTAACAGTCATTTATTCATACAGGAAATCTGAAAACAGTCTGTAATTCTTAGAGTGGCATTTTTAAAGGTTACTTCCCTGTCAAGCTTTCTCAGGTTGGGATTTGAGACAACATGTTTTCACACTGACAAAAACAGTGTATTGTTATAGAATAATTTTCATATCTGTAGATTTCTGCTTAATCTTTTATGAAATTAATTTCCCCTAGAGAAAAAAGTTTGTATCTGATAAATTGAAATGCAATTCAGCTAGTTCTTTTTTCATCTGTCTATTATTTCTGGGACCAGAATCTTTTTCCCTATGAGAAAAGATATATATAAACATAAGTCCTCCTTCTGTCTTTATAATGCATTTAAAAACAGTATTTAGAAATGGTCAACTTAGTTCAGACATTACATTGAGTTGCTTTATGAAAAAAATTACTATTACAATAATAGGTTTTCTTCAGAAGATTGTGAAACAATGATTTTATTATAGCTTTTCAATTATAGCCTTTGAATCTCAGAGATGCAAACAAGGTATATATGTTAATGCGAAATAAATTAAATACTTCCTTTTATAATCCTTACTGGGTAGGTACTGTCATGTTCCATTTTTTAGCTTCTTTATGATTCTAAATTTTATCTTTTTATTTAAGCAGAAATTGCAACACTGAGGGTCCGTTTGCAGATCTGCTTTTAGCTTCCTGCATAGAGAGTAGCAGTGATATGGAAGAAATAGTTTGTCATCCTTACCTTTCAGGGAGAAAAATAAGGTTTGCCTGTGAGCTAGGTCTGTTACTGTAGCATCCCAGTCAGGTAAAGCTGTGTCTTGAAACCTGTGGCACTGTCAACTGGGCAGAGGCTTCTGTGTCTCCGGTTTAATTCACCAGGATGTTTGCTGCCATGGCAGCCAGCAGCATTCACTGCAGTAGCAGAGAAGAGTCATATATCTGGGAATGCAGGTTGAATACTAAAATGTAAGGAGGCTTGTGCAGAGCTTTGCTTCAGTGGTTAATTTTGGGTCTTTATTGAGCTCTGACGTGGAGGCTGTACTCGCATTTCTGTGTCAGCCCATCTAAAGTGAAGAGCCGTGCACCGGGATCAGTCATGATCTGCTGAGGGAGGGGGGAAGCCAGAGACAGCACAGCACTTGTGCCTACTTGGATTTCAGAAGGCAGCAGCTGTAGACAGAGATGCAGGCCCACCACTCTGAGGAGACTGGTGATTGGATGGAGAGGGAAAAACACAGTTGGCTTTTGGGATTACTTCTGTGCTGGAGCAGAGTGTTTGATCAACTCTCTTCTGCTTGAGAGAAATCCAAGTGAATATGACTGTAAGTACTGCAGATTAATGTGATGGGAGAGAAGTATCTTAGCAGAGACAGCAGCATAGTTTTAAAGAAAATGACTGTGCCTATCTGGTCATTTACCCTGCATGTTTGAGCTACCTGGGATGTGTAGCATGTGGTCCTAGAGGGATCACCTCCCAGACCTCTGAGGAGAATTGAACTGCTGTTCGTCTCAGAAATATGAAATCTAACTGAAGTGAAGCCCCAGCCAAAAAGATGCAGCGATCTACTGAACTGTCCGTGTTTAAAGGCAAGGAGGTTAGAAGAGGGTGTGTTCGTCTTCAGAAGCAGAAGTCTCTAACCAATCTCACTCTCATCAGTGAAGGAGAGAAGAGACGGTACTCATACAGGGAGAACTGGTTTGGAAACGCCTCCAAGTCCACTCAGAGTTACCATCAGCGGGAGGCAGGAGCTGGGAGCAGAGGCTCCCTTTCCAAGGCACTCTCACGGTCAGTGCACTCTCTCTGCCACTCCAGCCTCACCCAAGCATTTCAGGCGATACCACCTGATGGGAGCAGGACCTCCAGAAAGTCAGGAGACTGGCGCACAGGTGAAGACTTTGAGATTGGCAATGAGGAGAGGGGAAAACCAGGCAATGAAACTGTGTCCTACACGTCCCATTTCCCCAGCAGAAACTGGGCAGAGGAAGAAGAGGAAGGTTGCTTGCGTGAAGGGACCGCATATCTGGATGAAGATGTCATAATAACAATGCTGGGAGACCTAGAACAGGTCCTTTATACTGATATTTTAGGTAAGTTAATTTTGGCTTGATATCAGGAAGGGCAGGAGGAGACCCAAGTGTTAGCACATATCAGCATGGAGATTTTTGATCTTGACAGTGATTTCATGAGACAGAATTGGGTTTATCTGCAATAGCATGCAAAACCAGGGTCTATCCATTTCTTCTTTGTTTGCTTACTCTTACCTCTGAAGACTGTGTGAAGACAAATGTCTAAATCACTTTTGATGGGTGCATGGGCAGCAGCAGCCTGTGAGTAATTGAACACAGTTTGCTTAGCTGTTTGAAAATATAAGGTGAAATATTTAAGTGCTATTAGTTTACTCATAAATAATTTAATTTTAATGGCTTTTCTTCTCATTAATTTAAAATTGAAATCTTGAATCCATGGTTTGTTTTAGTTAGAAAATGTCTCGGCCTACCTACAAACTGTCACTCCAGTGTTGCTTTCCCCCTGCTGATAATTTCACCTCTGTGTAATTGTAAATGCCAGGATTTCAGTTCAGTTTAAACAACCATTTTTGTTATATCAGTGCATGCCAGTGAGCATTTGAAATCCACAGCCATAGGTGCTTCAAAAGGGTTCTGTGTGACTGGCTTTACTTTTCATCTCTCAGCCCTTTATAAGGGTGCTCATAGTGTTCATTTCCAAAGCTTTGTTCTTCAGCCAGTCAAATGCTTGAAGTGGCTGCTTGCTTTTCCAAGGTTATATAGCATGTGTCTAGCCTGGAGCTTCTTTGCTGGTGGATATGTTAGCCCTAACTGTTTAAACATTCAGGATCAAATTTTTACCATGTATTTAATGTAAAAAGCTATCATCTCAAAATAACAAAGAAACAAGAGTTCTCTCTTTATACATACCTTTTATTATTAGACTATACCAGGATGCTAAAAGGTGCTTCTCCTGGAGATTACTGGCTTGTTAGCAAAGGAAACTGAGCTCTCTATCTGCCCCTGCTTCTCCTCAGCTATTTGTTGTGCAGCTAATAATCCCTGTTCTCTTGTAAGCCTCAGTTTCCCCACCTGCAGAATAAAACTGGTACTTTCCTTTGTGAAGGGAGTTAATATCTAAGAGTGGACAATTATCTGGGGAGCTGCTTATTATTTGTAAATCCTTTTATGAAAATCAGACAATGCAATTATTTTTCTTCAATTTATCCGCTTTGGACTGTAATTCCATGTGCGGAACTACTGAAAGGATTATGAACAGCATTATTAAATGTGCAGTTATGGGTGAGCTTCAGGAATCTGAATGCAGAAGTTTAACCTAGGTATTTATTTATTTCTGTAAAATGTTTATTTATATTTCCTTTGTCTGTATACCACACAACAGAAGAAATGAATGTATTCTCTAGAAATTTATTGAGGGAGCCTGTAATGGTTCACTGGTTATAGGCAAGAATACGGGGACAATCTTTGAAAGAGTTGTGTTTAACATGAATTAGGAAGCTGCAAGGTATTTGAGCAGATTCTATTTCATGGGCTCAGTAAAATATTTGCATCAAACCTTCTTGTAAGAGGAATGGAATTTTGACAGAAAGTTTCAGGGTACCCTGCTTTTAGTCTTTCTTATCCCACTCTCTCCATGTATGAAATGGAACGGCTTTTCTTCAGTGTACAAACCAGCATCACTTGAGATAAAAGCCAGGGAGCATTTCTGGTATGTTAGGTCATACAAATATGGATAGGCTCTATGATGGCAGAGGGCTATAGTAATAAGTGACAAGGTGTCTGGGGGAGTCTGGGCTCCCTTTGAATCCATTCAGTGTGTCCCAGTCCTGCTGCAACAAGTGTCTCTCCTAGCAGAGAACTAGCTTTAGCCAAAAACATTTATTCACCATCTATGTCCTGAAAAATGTAGATAATGTCAGACACATGTTAAGACTGAGGATGTCAAATCTCAGTGCTGAAAATTCCTCAGTCATCATGTTCAACTGTTTATACTTTCTGACTTGTTCATCCATGGTACAGCATGAGTCCATTCAAATAGCCTTAAGGATGGAAGGAAAATAGAACATTCTTTTTTATTTTCAAATAGTTAATAGTTACAGTTACAAAGATTTTCTATGCAGTAATAAGGAGTATTTTAAGATTATAAAACTCCACTTGCACATCTTCTAAAAAAAAATGTTGGAAAGGCTTTTAAAAGGCTTTGTGTCTTTTTTTTTTTTAAAGGCTTTGTGGGTTTTTTTAAAGGCTTTGTGTCTGTGAGAGATCAAAAGAAATTAGACTTCAAACTTTTCACCTTTCCAGGATAGAATAACACCACCTTTACAATATAATTTGTCAAAAAAAAAAAGTGAAATATTTGTCCAGAAAAAAGTGAAATATTCTTCTCTATCAAAACATATTTTGGCAGACTGATAAATATTTTTTTGTCATATACATATGTATCTTTTTTTAATTATTATTATTATTGCAATTATACCTTAAGGCTTTGTTATGCTATTTACTGTACAATATGTAATAAAAAAGACAGTTGTCATTTTTGCTGCAAGAATTTGCAGTGTTAACATATAGCAAATGACAACTGACAAGGGTAAACAAGGAATAAAAGGGCAAAGTCACTGCAAATATGAATTATATTCCCTTCCTCAAATAAATTAAAAGGTAAAGTATTGTCTTGCCTTGATTTCTGCCTGCTTACATCCTGGTCTTTCTGCGTATAACAGAAAATTGTCATAAACAATCAAGCTACCTTTTCATCATTGGTTTGAGGCAGGTTTGGTTGCAAACAGGTCCTGAACCTTCCCCATATAGCTATTTTGACAGGCATATAATGTGCTCTTGGAAGTGAATCTGAGTTCATATAGCGGAAGAGGAGAAGCAAAAGACAGAAGTAGTGAGGAACCGAGTGCACTGTGGACAGCTGGACAGTCATGGACAGTGTGCTTGGAAACTGTCTGGGCTTTCAACAGCAGGTTCAATCTAACGGGATTTAGTGGTCTTCAGCTTAGCATTGGTGAGCCTTTTTGCCTCATAGGAATCTCCAGGACAGTACAGAAACCTCTGCAAACAGTACATGACATCCGTGGATACACTGATTCGCAAGGCTCTTGACTGAACATGTCCAACTTGAAATGTGAAGTAGTGGTAATTTAAATCTGAGTGTCAATGTTTGCTTCCTTCAAGATACTACATGTGAAAATGCACACAGGTAGTTTGTTTTATGGAGCAGTATTTTGTGAATGGACATGCCCTCAGGATGTGGCTTGAGAAGACGGAGAGTTTGGCAGCAGTATTGGGCCTGTATCCCTACTTCTTGCCTCCATCCTGTCTGGGTTTTGAACACACTGTCAGTTCCATGGTACCAAGCCAGAGGTTTACTGGATCATTCAACCACTGAAGAATTTTATCTGCATGTTTATCTGCATGTGTATTTTACCTCTTGAAAGTGAAATATCATAGTGTTATGTGGTATTTTGCCTCTGCTTGCATTTCTGATCTTGAATTTTGTATGATGCTGAGATCGATCTCCTGTTAGATGTAGTCAAAGATGAAACAGTTTCTCAACATCATGAGGATTCCAAAATCAGATTAAAAGTATTTTCTGGATGAGAATACTCAAATCTAGAGTTAAATATTTTAGATAATTTTAGCAGTTGTACAATATCATTTCTGATTGTAACATTTCCAGAATAAAGAGTAAAATTAACAGGGTGAGGTATGACATGAAGTTCATCATTGACAGAGTCAAAAAGGAATTATTTTGCACTTCATCACTGAAGATATAACTATAGTAATGATGCTTCTTTTAAGCAACAGATAGAGAACACAGACAGAAGTAGAAGACTAGCCTTGAAGAAATCAGTGACTTTTGTCACAGATTTTCTTCTGAAATTATCTTATTCTCCCAAAGAAAAAGGAACTAAACCTCCTTGATATATGAATATGCAAGAAAACATGTATTTTTATTTCTTTATATGTGACTTTTGGAGGTTGCTTTGAAGCACATTCTTTTCCTTTTGTAACACATAATATATAACTTCTATTTTTGTTTCTGTTTGTTCGGGGTCTTAAAATCATGTGAAGTAAACATTATTCAGCATGTTCCAGGTTAAGTTCTATGGGCTTCCCTATTCAAGATACCAAACAAGCTTTTCACGAGTAGCTCTGGGGGCTGTTCAAATCCATAATTGTTTAAATAATGCATGTGCTTAGAGTCTTCAGACTTTTATCCCCAGAAGAATCGGGTTTTTTATCCCATATGAAGAATAATCTACCCCTTCAGGGAAACCATTACAATTCAGGAAAGATGCTTTATTAAGTGCCTAGCTTAAAGAGTGCTTTGAAATAGCCTGGATGTTAAGTGCATACTAAAGAGTTGCTGTAACAGTCATTCCAGTTCTTTCCAGACACAGATTTACTGTGGCTTTATTTCCTACTTAGTCACGTAAAATGTCAAGGAGGAAAAAGGAGCTGTGTAACGTATCAAGTGGTCTGGGGCTGCACTGTGCCTTGATTACAGAGGATAAAAATCCCAACACTGTAAATCTGAATTTCATTAATAGATCTGGTCCTAACCAGGATACCTCACCAAGATTTTTTTTGTGGCTTTTTTTACATACCACATGTTATTTATAAGCTTATGTGTGTTTTATTACTAAAAGAATGAGCTTTTATTTTTTAAAAGATTAAAGGGACAGACCTATTTACAATCATATATGTGTATACATGTGTGCACTTTATTTAACCTCATATTCCTGCGGCACTAAAATTCATCCTGATTTTGCTGTTTTCTTCCAGGGGAAGACCCTGAAACAAGAAGAATGAGAACTGTAAAGAATATAGCAGACCTGAGACAGAATTTGGAAGAAACTATGTCCAGCCTTAGAGGGACTCAGATAAGCCACAGGTATACTATTTTTGTGTAGGCTGATAAAAATTTGGACCCTAGGAGAATGTTATCAGTTGTTGAATGATTTAGAGACTTTCAAGGGAAAATTAACTATGACACTAACCATACAGTTTGCTAGACTGCCTCAATAACTTAAATATGACTTTAATATACTTTACTGTCAAAGTGTCTTATACGATCATTCACAAAGAAGGTTGTTATGTCTCATACATCTGCTTAGCCTATAAAATTTATTTTATAAGTAGAGGTTTTTGTATACACAAATCCACGGAGAAACACACATTTTTTTTAAAAAATAAACATTCTTCCAGCTTTTGCACTTCTTTGTTTCTCTGGAAGAGAGAGCACAGTTCACTGACTTCTCCATTTTATTTGGCAGCACATTGGAGACAACTTTTGACAGCACTGTGACAACTGAGGTGAATGGGAGAAGCATACCAAGCTTGACAAGCCGGTCCACCCCAGTGACTTGGAGGCTAGGGCAGGCCAGTCCTCGGCTACAGGCAGGAGATGCCCCATCCTTGGGCGCTGGTTATCCTCGCAGCAGCACAAGTCGCTTCATACACACAGACCCCTCTCGATTCATGTACACCACCCCGCTTCGCCGAGCAGCTGTTTCTCGCCTTGGAAATATCTCACAGATTGATATGAGTGAAAAAGGAAGTGGTGATTTGGACATGTCCTCTGAAGTTGATGTTGGTGGCTACATGAGTGATGGGGACATTCTTGGGAAAAGCCTCAGAACTGATGACATCAATAGTGGGTAAGTAGCACTTTTTCCCTATTTGAACTAACACAGGATTGGCAGGCTTAATAGGATTTTTCTAACAAGTTTTGGCACACAAGTGGAAGATGTATTATGGTTGAAACATAAAAACATGAATATTAAAAAACAAACAAACAAACAAACAAAAATAAGCCCCTGAGCTGCCAGTGATGTTCTCCACTATCTTAAAATTCAGTTCTTCTTTAACATTGAGATTACTTTGCTGTGAACTTTGGTAAGAGCACAGGTACTTCCTGTGTCTGGTAAACCATCACTTTTCACTGCTTGCCGTGGAATGGGTCTTCTTTTAGTGTTACTATGTTTTTACTTGAGATGGTAGATATGGTATTGGATGCAACTGATGACAAGCAGTTTCTGGCAGAACTTTGTTTCCACTTCAGATATTGTCTAAGTGTACTTTCTGGTGCTGTCGATACACCAGATG
>VWZY01008461.1:5637-31845 GCA_013399075.1 Chloroceryle aenea | reverse complement strand
ATGGAGAGGTAAGAGCACCCACATCTTTTGAACTCTTTGTTTCCTCGCCTTCCCCACTCTTCTTCCTTTCCCTGGCTCCTTTATTTTTACCTTGCCTTTCCCATTCTGGTAAAAACATTTATGAAACGGTATGAAACTCTTTAATTGCCTCTCTGTGTGGTTTCAAAAATAAAAGTAAGACTAATTGAAAAAGATACTGAAAAACTTTGTTTGGGAGGAGGTTAGGAGGAATACTTTTACTCCTCTTGCAAACAGCCTCTTCTCCCTTGTGAAGTGTCACATGACCAGAGGGAATGGATGCAAGATGAGCCAGGGGAGGTTTAGGTTGGACATGAGGAAACGTTTCTTCCTTGAAAGGGTTATCAACCATTGGAATGGGCCCTGCCCAGGGCAGGGGTGGAGTCACCATCCCTGGAGGTATTTAAATGGTGTGTGGACCTGGTGCTCAGGGACATGGTTTAGTGGTGAGCTTGCAGTGTTAGTCGAAGGTTGGACTAGATGATCTTGAAGGTCTCTTCCAGTCAAAGACATTCTAAAAAAAAAAAGTAAAAAAATTCTTGTTAGCTTTTTGCAAAGGGCAGTAGCAACGGCATTTGCTCAGGGGCTGCAGAAGTGCTTGACTATCCAGCAGTGGAGTCCAGCTCAAGCCATGCATTCCCTCTGCACCTCCTGCAGTGGAGATGTGGACAAATGGGGCCACTTGGCCTGAAAAAGAGATTCTTTGTTTTATTGTTCTAGGCTTTTCTTATCTTTTGAGAAGTTGTTCTTTTCTGTGGCCTGCTTTTAATGGAGATTTTTAGTTAACCAGAATCTCACGTCTCTGCTGCAAGATGGTTCTGGTAGAAAATTTACAGCATGCACCTGGCAGCAGAGGTTGTCACCAGGGGAACACTTGAGCAATGTATCCTCAGGCATCAAAAGACAAGAGGATGCTGAGGTCAGGACACAACACTGCCAGACTACATACCTTTCCCCAGGCTGTGCCACCATGTCATGGGGGAAGCTTTGAAAAAAGAGTATCTTTCTTGGAGTTTTTTTGTGTTTTTCTTTTCTGTGTGTGTGTTTTTGGTTTTTGTTGTTGTTGTTGGTTTTGGTTGGTTGGTTTTGTTTTGTTTTCTCATCAGCTAATATCTGTAACATCACACAGAAATTGTAGATCACAATCCAGCTCCCCATATTTTTGCTCTGAGCTGCCCAATTGCTGCACACCCACAGCCTGCAAGAGTACAAGACATTTATACCCAATGGGTTGAACACAATATTGATCTGAGAGAAACCTGTGCCTTTCAAGTACTCAGGTAAGTAACATGTGCAGATGTAAAGAAGATGAGACAGCCAGACTATGAAAAAGAATAAGATCATGAGCTTTGATGGCAATAATAAGAACAACTACTGCCAGGAATCCTAATCAGCAGGACATTGCAAGCTCAGCACAAGAAAGACATGGACCTGTTGGAGCAGGCTCAGAGGAAGGCCATAGAAATGATCCAAGGGTTGCAACACCTCGCCTATAAAAAAAGACTGAGGGAGTTGGGGTTGTTCAGCCTGGAGAAGAGAAGGCTCTGGGAGGACTTTAGTGTGGTATTTCAGTAATTCAGAAAGATGGGGACAATATTTTTGGCAGGGCCTGCTGTGACAGAACAAGGCGTGATGGTTTTAAACTAAAAGAGAGGAGACCTATACTAGATATAAAGAAGAAATTTTTTACAGTGAAGATGGTGACATGCTGGCACAGGTTGTCCAGAGAGGTGGTAGGTGCCCCATCCCTGGAAACATTCCAGGTCGGATTGGACAGGGCACTGAGCAACCTGATCCAGTTGAAGATGTCCCTGCTCACTGCAGGAGGGTTGGACTATATGACCTTTAAAGGTCCCTTCCAACCCAAACTGTTCTATGATTCTTAGTCTAGTCTACAGGGACATTTTCTTTCAGGCAAGGTTTCTATTGAAGTTAAGGTTAAAATATGCCTGTTCTGTCTAATCCATATGACAGTTTTATTGGGGAAGACACCTTTGATTGTGCCTTGGGTGGCCCTGAGCACTGTGGGTGTCACTGAGATGTCAGCAATTGTCACAGGACAGGCCACATGGCTAGGATGTGCCATGAGGTGGTGGATGGGCAGTACAGAGGATGGTCACAAAGCTCTTGGAGGAGTGAGAAAGACCCTCAGCTGGATTCAGCACATTTGCTCCATCAAAGAAACAGCACAATGGCAGTACTTCAGATAATCATCAATGGGAAAAACACAGAAACCAAAGATTCATGTTGAAAGGCATGCAGGACATTGACGATTTCTCCCACCTTCCCCTTACTGAGCATGGAAAGCCACTAACCAGGCAGCTATGTCCCAGAGCTCTCCCTCACAACTCATAATGAAGACACCTTTTTTTGCACTTATATAAAACCAGTACCTCAGCAGTGCTTGAGCCTGACTGGAGCACTGATTTCTATGGCATAACACACAAAGAATAAACAGGCCTCTCCCAAAACCTTCAGAAGAGGCAGCTCCTATGGGCTGAATGTCTCTTTATTTTCCAGATGACAATCTCCTTTTGTTTTCATGCTGCCAATGTACTTTCCTCTTCTATCTCATGCACCCCCACTAAAAAAAATACTAGCAAGAGAGGGTCTATATGGATAATGCATCACTCCTTTAAAAATTATCAGATCTCAGGTTAATTAAAAAAACACTTTTTTCCCCCTATTAAAAGGGGATTTTAATATGCAAAGACACAAAGGTAAAACTCAACTGCATTATAGCTTCAATCTTTTTGAACCCAACAATGGTGAAAAGATGTGATTTTTACAAGCAAATAGGAAGAAAAAGCCTGAACACACCCTGGGAACATGTTTAAGAAGTTGATTTATGTTTCATGCTGAGCCTTACACCTGCAGTTCAAGCAAAACTCAACTTTGCCGCCCCACAGAGTCTAGTTTATTAGGTATCAAGGAGTCACAAGAAGCCATGTAATTAAAACTGTAATTAACTGGAAAAGAAAAATGCCACCTGAGTTTTGAGAGGCTGTCAATTTTATTTCCATTACAGCTCTCCTTCTGCTTCTTTTGTCTACAGGGTGTTTTTTTTCTTTTTTTCTTCCCCTCTTGATAAGGAAAAACAAAGTTGTGTAGTGTTGGGGCTTTTTTCTTCCCCACCCCTCCATTTTTTTGGTTTTGGTTTTGTTTTTCTTTCTCTTTTTTTTTTTTTTCTATCTTTTCATTAACTAAAGAAGCCACCAGATTCTCTTACACTTGGGCAAAAAAAAAAATCAACCCACTTAGTCTGGAGCTTGGACACATGTTTCTTGCTGTGGCATTTGCAACTGTGTTTGCCAACAGGTGTCAAATGTGGTCCAGGCAGAAAAAAACACTGAAAAGTCCTATCGGCAAAGGGTCAGCTGAGTTCAAAGCCCATTTTAACAAAACATAATCAATGCCCTTTAAAAAGGGATTGGCAGGACCTTGTTAAAATGCATGACCTTACTGCAACGGGCAAGCCAAGCACTGGGCGTCCCCGGATCCAGCAAGACCCTACAAAGGCTGCTGGATCCTGCCAAAGACCACTGTGGTATTTCTGTAGACAAAAACAAGTCTAGGAGAAATATGAGGCAATGTGATGATCCTTGTCAAGCAGAGTAATGGAAAGTGAAAAGGGGCCCTATCCCCTGGCCAAAAAAATAAATCTCCCAAAGATTTGGGTGGGATGTACTGCCAGCTCTGTCCTTCCTCTGCCTAGTGCATCCACCAGGAGCAAATTCTCAGGGGATCTGAAAACGGCTCCAGAATAAAAAGACAATTACTTTATAAGGCTTAAAGAAGCAAAGACTTAGGTAAACTTGATGAAGGAAAGAAAGTTACTATAATAAAATAAAGAGTAAAAAATTTTACTCTAACTAAAAAGAGTAAAATGATGAGAACAAAGATAGGATCTATCTCAGAAATCATTACAAGGGAGATTTATGAATACACATAAATTTCTGTAGATGAGATGTTTGTCTTAGACCAATGTATGAAAGTGAGGATTAACATCCTTCCTTCTCCATTTAAAAAGTGATGAAAACCTATCAAGAAGTGAAGTACCAGCCTTGAGAAGGTAAGTTATTATTGTAAAAAGCAATTTTCCTTTGGTGCTGTTCTGATAGGCTTGGGAGATTTTTTTTTTCCCCCAGCCCTGATCATTTGTAGCCTCTCCCCTCTTGAAACAGCCCCAGTTTGCAAGGCAGAGGTTTCAAGGCTCTCCAGGTTTGAAGGCAGATCTCAATCAGAGCTGATTTGGGGAAGTGAGCCGGAGGTACCTGCAGCAGATGACACACAGGGCTCAGCTTCTTATTCAGCTACAAGTCAGCAAGGGCACCCCCTGACCATCTGTGGTCTATAAATTACAGTAACACTGGCACATACTGCTTGTAAATCACCAATGAACAGGCTTTACCTTATGACACACTACATGAACCCTGTTGGATATTCCAATAAACTCTCGTAAACCATTCGATATAAACTCTGGCTTATGTTTCTTTGGGGGCAGGGGAAAACCTACACAAACTTCTTATGGATGAAATGAAGATGTGGCCAGAGCTGTGCTGTATGTTGTTTATGCACCGTGTTTTTCTTATGAAAGAGAGTCTTCTCCCCCATCATCATTATTACCATATATATTTCTCTTTCTAAGAGTGTGTCAGCCTTGAGGTAAACAGGGTTGTTGTGCTCCTGAAAGAAAAGAGACATCACTCATTTGAAAACCACAGTTTAATGTAGGTTTGCATGACCTGTCTTCCATCCTTACTACACTGAGCACAGGCTGATAATGGGAGAGGCTCAGCCTCATCTTTTGCTTTTGGAGAAGCAAGACGACCCAACGCATGACATCAAGCCAGCCGTACTCTCTACAAAGTGAAAAATACACTGCTATTTCTCACCACCTCTGCATCCTGAGGGCTTGCTACCTCTCGGAGTTAAGAGCTCCTCATCTGCTTCTTTCTTCCCTGTGAAGAGGCATTTTTACTCCAGTCTAGTAACAGGGTGGAAGGCTCTGTGGTCTGACATACTATTTAACCTGTCTGGGAGATGCACTCATGCCACCCAGCTTGGTTTGGATAGTTCTTACTGGCCATAATGTTTCATGGAGGACATGACTGCAAGGAGATACTATGAGCAGAATCTCAGCATGTAGCTGCATGCTCCTCAGTACATGGCTGGCTGAGGACACAGATGCTGCTCCACCAAGAAACCTGGCACTTCAAACTTTCTCCTGACACCTGTCAAAGGACTGCTTTTGGTAATTATATTAGTAAGCCCTGCATCTAGCCGGTCATTTGGGGAAAAAGCCAAACCCAAACCTCCTTTGTAAAATAAGTTATTCAGATTGTGGGGGATATGCCAAGTAAACTATCCGATAAATGTTATTTTAACCAGCTTTGCTGCTGACCATAAACAAATGTGGGGTGTTGCGTAGGCAGCCAGCAATGGCTGCATCAAAACTCCTTGGCAAGTTCCCTCTAACCCAAAATCCCGACCACCTGTCAGGAGGTAGTGGGAGCCTTGCAGTCACCTTACTTATGTATAGCATAAGCCTCCTGAGGCAACGTTATTTTTATCCAGGTTTCTTAAGGCTGTAGGGGCTGGCTTCTCATAATGCTCTGCATGGGTGTGTGGGCTCACTCCTGCATCAGCACACACTTTTAGACATATTGGGTGACTGCAGTCAAACCGGACAGATGTTTGCACCTCACAGAGACTGGGAACCAAGGCAACCATGGCTGCCTTCCACGATGACAATGGGATGAACATAACTGTCTGTAGACATCAGAGAATCCACATCTGCAAGAGCATTTGAAGGGAACACTCCCTTCCTTGCTCCATCCGGTTGTGAGCATCCAGTTAATTAATACTTGTAAATATTGCTCTTTTTTTATTACAACACAGCTTAAAGACTCCAGCCAAGATTGACACTTCCTTGCGTAAAAGACACACATCAGAAACATCTTGTCTAATTAGAAAATAAACAGGTAAAGGCAGTAGGTATCTTCTCTGGAGATACCAGGACCACCACCATTGCATGATCCCAGTGTCACCCAGTAAGAGTGCACCTGACTGAAACACTTTGAACAGGCTCAGGAGCAATTTTTAAGTCACCAGAAATGTACGTTCAAAGCATTTATTGAATGTAGGTTGAGCGTGCCTAGTTAGTTTAGTTTCAGGGAAAAACATTGAATAAAAAAAACACATTGATTTTTTAATCTATTTTACTCAGAAAAAAATCCTACTTGAACATTACTTCAGGTCTTCTCGAGCGGAAAAAACCCAACCCAGATAGTTTAAAATATAAATAAGTCAGCTTAGACAAATAACCTGTGATTTTTGGGCAGCGAATTTTTACTTTGTTAGCTTTTTAAACTGGAGATAATGTACAAAGAGTATCTTTGCAGTGCTTTTCCATCCAGCAAGTGAACCAAAACCTGTTTATTGGAGCGAGGCAGAGTGAAGTCCCAGATCAGGTCTAGGCAACACGGCACTGAGTCTTATTCTGGGCTCACCCATGAAGATCCCCTCACCTGCCAGGCATTCAGCCTCCTCCACCTTTGCACTGCCCTCTTCCTTGCTGTGCACTCAGACAAGAAGTCATAGCACTATTTTTGGGTTTTAATAAGATTTGGAAAGCATTCAAGTTGCTTGACTAAGTGGTTGAAAACCAGGAAGCAGAAGGATGTTTTGGCATCCTTCAATGTGTGCATGAAGAGCATAGACACAAACACATTGAATGCACATACTGTAAAACAAGATTACAAGGAGAGTATGAACTAATAAAAGCCTATTAAAACATCATGGATGCTCTTGCTGTTCGTGTGCTTACCTACATAGTCCAATAACAAATATTTCATGTGAACGTGCAGTTCGAACATGACCAAGCACAGATAGAACTTTCAGCAACCTTTAAATACATAATGCTTTAATTAATGTAGCCTATCCTGGAATACGAGGTATTTATTGATACTGGCAGAAACATTTGCAAATAACCTGGGGAAGTTCATGACATACCTTTCACCTCAAGGGATTTCATTCATTTATTCTTTCCTTTTTTTTTTCCCCCCAAGCTACTATCAATAAATTCATTCAGAGTCCTTACCTTATGACGACAAATGCAGTTGGAATCCTGAACAGAAAGTCTGAAGAATGTACCAACGTGGAGAAAGAAACTTCTTGTGTTCTTATTTTTTTTGTTCTCTTTCACTTACAGTGAAATACACAAAACCACATCCAAGGAGATTACTTCTGAGTTCTGCAGTGATCTTTTATAAGGCAAACTGATATAGTTGGGCAGGGAGAGAAATGTTTTAACAGAGTCCTTTCATGAAGCAATGAAGGTGTCAACACTTAGTGTTTGAAAGGAGCTGGTTTCTTGGGTGGCCAAAGAAGAAGAGATGAATCCGAAAGTTCTGGTACATGTTCCTCACATTCTACAATCACTACAATTACAAAACTTGGCCATGACCCTACAGACACTTATACAGAATTTATGCACTAACAAGGACAAGAAATATCCCATCATTTTGCTAGAAGAGGGTTTCCATACCAGACGTCTGCACAATGCCAGCACACACTCACAGCATACAGAGCATCAGATGGCCAGTTATTTTGCTGTTACCAAGCTGTATCTAAGTAGGTCAGTGGAGCACATGTTTCCCCTTGCTTGATCTTCATGTTCCTGCATGGTTTCTCTAAATATTATTAAACATTTCTTGTAGGGTACTAATTTATCATGAGCAGGTATTTTTGCCCTTGAGTGCATATGGTTGTACACATTTACATCCATGGGATTAAAGGTGGTAAAACAAAAGAATAACATTTAATTTAGAAAATGGTTCTTTTATTTTTTTTTAATTAAATATTTTTTCCTATCTTTTTTTCTCAGACCTAGATTTGAGGTCCTGCTCTCACATGACAAGCTATCAGCCATCTGTAAAAAAAAAAAAAAAAGGCCAACAATACCTGAAAAATACCCAAAATTGTACTTCTGAACTATTTGCTTCATTGACTTGGATGTGTTGGCAATGTTTCAAACAGCAAACACTACCAATGGCTGTACACAAAATCCTGGGGCTGCCTCAGCTCTCCTCATGGCTTCTCCATCCCTTCCACCCACTTCCACCATACTGCATTGAGCACCCCAATGTTTTCCTCACGCTTTACTCTCCTACATCGTCAAACAGTTCCAATAAAGCAGTGTCTCCAACTCCACAAACACCTGCTCTGGTAAACTGTGGCTTTATTTTTTTTCTGGGGAAAAATAGCCATTTTAGTCTGCCATGCTGTGATTCATACTACCTATTGGGAGAGAGAAAGGTAGGCAACAGCTAACTTAAAAAGTGCACTTTTCTGAGAGAGGAGAAAGAAATTGGGCGTCACAAACCATGCTGACTCCTGTAATGGCTGTAGTGGGGACAGGATGACCGACCTAAACAGGCATCCCTCTTACTACAAGTGGAAGGAATGTTCCTGGCTGCCCTGAGGAGAATGGGAGAGCTGTGTTCATGCCAAGAGGTTGGGGAGGGTTTATCCCACCACCAAGGAGTTCCCCCAAAAATGGTCATGGGAAGCTGTCTGAGGGAGCATCACAGGTCAAGATTTTCCAATTCTCAAGGGAAAATCAGCTGAAATGGAATTAAAAATTGAGCTGTTTCTTGCCTTCTCCCACTGTTTTGATCTGCTTTTATATATTTCTGTGCATTCACAGATAAGGGTGAAAAAATAATTATGGTGTGATAATTCATCTCTCAAGCTTGTTTAGGTGCTCAACTTCAGGATGCTGCCTTCAGGGTGAAGCAGGGTGCCAGGGGTGTGAACTGAAGCTGCCATCCAAGGTGCCTGCAGAAAACCAACAGCAAGTGGGATACAGCAAATTAGTGTCCTCCCTTCCTACTGCTTTTACATGAAAAATGTTTTGTTTTTTTGTTGTGTTGTGTTTTTGGTTTTGTTTTTCTGGCAGGGTCATGGATACAACAGATGCTGCTGGAGGGAAGAGAAAAAAAAACAGCTGAACAAAACTGGAAAGGGGCATTTCTGTTGCAGGAAAGTCCAACATCTTGCCCACTGGGAGTGGAGATCCCTTCTCCAGCCCAGCTTTCTTCCAGCCTTGGTCCCCCCAGTGCCTGAGGGAGCAACACTGGGTCCCCCAAAACCCCCAGGAGCAGTGTGAAGAGCCTGTCATGTCATCCCCAGAGAACCAAAGTTGTCAGCTGTGAAGATAAATAATTTGATATCGGCTGTCAGAACACTCCAAGCTCAGGAGGGGTTTGGAGGAATGCAGGCTGGGGTTATATAAAACACTGACTCATGCAAAGAAATCATGAGTTTTGAAAGATTCAGCTGAGGAATGAGCAAAACTTCAAGCTGCACGTTGCCTACGAGTCAACAGGAACCAGGGGATGCTGGGGACCTCTGAAAAGCAGACCTTGGCATGGGTTTTTTTTGAAGTCCTGCCACTGCTCTCAGGAAAACCAAGTGCCATGTATTGTCAGAGGAGAAAATCCAGCCCCTTGTTATTTCAAGGAAAGCTGGTGTGGGCATTTCAGCTTTACCCGTTGGAAAGAATGCCTAAGATGAAGTAAATAGAAGGTTTGGATTTTATTTTTTCTTCTTTTTTTTTTTTTTCCCCGCTACTGTGTGTGCTATTGAAAAGTATATCATGCAGAATATTTACTTTTTGTTGGGATATCTAAGCATGCAAATGTTTGTGGTTTCATATACCAAGCAAAAACAGTTGTGGATTTTGGCGGTCTGAACTGTTCTATGGTTTCTGTGAATGCCTGGATGTGGTTCTTCTCGGAGCTTTACAGGTTACTCAGATCAGGTCCCATTATACCGGTAATTTGTGTGCTGTGAAGATGGTGTGTGCAAGGGGTACATAGGGAGAAAGAGTACAAGATCCAGGACTTCACACCATGCATTAGAGAAACTCTGACCAAAACCATACTCACTTTGATATTTAAATCAGACTTCTAAAATCCATGCTCAGAGACATATGCAAGTAGTTGATTTTTGGATCCCTTACAATTTTATCTCTCTCACTCATCATATTTACAGTAGGTACTCAGCATCTCCCCCTCCCAAAATCAGTTAGTTAAATTATTTGAGTGCTTAAATAAAGATATGGTTGTCTGCTTGTGTTTGTCCAAATTTGAAAGAATGTTTCCTGCTTTAAAGTTTTATTTCTCTTTTCTCTCATTGACAGTTGCCTTTTCTCCCTCAAACATACTGATGAAAAAAATGAAGTGTACAGATGGGCTGTTCATTTTCAGTCAGGTTGCTGTGTAAATACAGCATCAGAAAAAGAAGAGTGTTAGAAACACAGATGTACGAAAGGCATCCCAACCATCACGTTTGGGCTGTCTCTGCATCACTCAAGTATGCACCAGCCAGCCCAAGCAGAGCCATATGAGGCCAGAGGGAAATGTAGCTAAGGGAGAAAAAACTATTGGTAAATTGCATGCCTTTCAACCTTGCACAACAGCATAAAATAAATTTGGCTTAGTACGGAGGTCAAAGTTTTTATTATGTGAAGTACTAGATGTGCAAGTGTCTGGAGTTCCTGACGTTGAAAAAAACCCAACCCCAAGTACTAACTATATAAATACACATATACAGATGCATATAGATGTATATACATACAAAACATTTATATATGTATATTTATTTAGGGTATTTTTGTTCAGCAAAGCTCCCTTCAGCATGGTCACAGCTATTTTCTCAGCCCCTGCCTTGCAATTGCTAACAATTTAATCACCTTATAAACTTCTATAGTGAGTAAGGCCACATTTATGCTTTTGGCACACCACAGTCAGAAGTTGTTTTAGCAACAGTGGTATGTAAAGCAGACACACTATTTGTGAGGCTCAGAGACTTAAAAATCATTCCTCTCTCTCTGGGCTATAGACATTCCTGAGCGCTCATGATGCAGCTGCCGTGCTGCTGGACAGCCCACATATGGCCGTGCACTGAACAATAGCAACTCACTGTTGTTCTTGTTCTATGTATCACCATATGTGTTTATTAGAAACAGCAATAAAACAAAGACAGGCTTCTTCAGCTATCCCTGCTGCTTGGGGAAAAGCAAAGTGAGGAACTAAGTGGGATGAAATCAGAGGGTTCTTCCCAGTTTTGGGGGAGATGGATGGTGAGGTGGTACAGTCCTGCTCTTAAGGGTACTGTGGCTGTTTATTTATTGGAAATATTGCAAAATTAATATTGCTTTGATAAATGGACGCTGAGCCTAAGTCCCCTCTCATCACTATTATTTTTAGAGAATTGCTGGAAACCTCAATAAAATGAATCTTGAAGATGGTGACATCCAAAGTGCTGTTCCACCAGGGCTCACCCGTGTACAGCCTGCTCTGAGTCATACAGGAGAAACTTCACAGCATTTCTAGGGGGTCTGGATCAGGACCACAGTTGGCGTGTGCTTCCATCACACATTCAAATCAGGTAGTGAGAGCTCACCTTCAGTGTTGGGTCACCTTGAAACAACTTCCAAGATGCAAAAATTGGGCTGGGTATTCAGCATTTTTCAGATGGAGGGGCTGAGGTGGGCAGTGGAACCCCAAAAGAAACACATAAATGGTTTAAGGATGTTTTATCATCAGTGTAAAGACAAGGGAGAAACAACTCCTGGGGAAGGGGTGTTCGAAGTTGATAGAGGAGATGAACTAAGACAGTTGAATTGAACATCTGAATCCTCACACACTCCAAACACTGTATCATTACCTTCTGCTTCCAGTATTTTCTATATTTTAAAGGAAAAAGGGAGGAAAATGAAACTTTAAAAGCAAAACCAGCAGAGTTAGTAACATGATATATCTAAATATGTAATATAACGTCCTTTTTATGTCCTTGATTGTTATAAGCTGTCTTCAGACACGTAGAAATAAACAGGATTGAGTATTTACACCAAACAGCAGATGCAAGCCTCTGCATACAGGATCCATATTTTTTCGTGCTCAGATATTGATTTTTCTCAATAATGAATAGAGTTTCCATCTTGCTGTCTGTGACCAAAATAACAAACCTTAACTACTGCAAAAAAAACCAAACCAAAACAACAACAACAAAACAACCATAATCACTTTTAAAAATGAGTTCGTAATGCTGAGTTGTACTGTTTTTATTGCGACCTTCCAACTGTGGTAACAATGCCATTTCCACTCTTACTTCACTTCTTTTTTACTTCCTACCCATAAAAGCTAACAATTCAAGACACTGTTTTACATCCTTGAAAAGTTCCCAAAACAGGATTTTCCACTGAGGCTGCAACTCCCTTGGCTTGCATTCTCTTTTCTCTTTTCTTTTCCTTCTCCTTTTCTTTTCTTCTCTTTTCTTCTCTTTTCTCTCCTTTTCTCTTCTTTTTTTTTTTTTTCCTTTTTTTGGTGTGCTTTTTTTTAGCACAAATCAGTTTTGTGACTGTACTGAAACTGCAATGCTAACTCCGTTATCCTTAACTATATAGCTCACAGAATAAATTGTGTAGTTAGTTAAACCTCAGCAAAGTCCCTGACTTACTCCCCCATCTGCACATAAGCTCCTTTTTACAGGCTGTATTATTCTCACCACAAAAACCCTAACTGCCTTTTTATTTTTCTTTTTTTCCTGCAAGACCCCATCCATCCATACTCCACTTAACAGCTTGGAAATGCTGCTGTACTGGTTTCACACAGTTTGATAACTTTGTCTTGAATGGAATCTTTGTCTTGGCCTATTTTGTCAGAATAAGTTGTTTTTCAACACACACCTTTAATTCTGTTTCCTTTCAGTTATTGTCTCCTGAAATATCAACATATGGGTTAAAAATGATCTATCTACACCTCTTGAAGGGCAACAGTGGATCAGGCAACTTATTGTACTTCTTATTTATTATCAGTAATCCCCATCTCTCACCCACAAAAGACAATTGGGGCTTTGCCACTGAGTGAAATAAAAACAGGATGAGACCATATGGTTCTTGTTAAACAAGCCTCATCTTCCTATTGTTAATGCTTATCTCCAAAATAAAGTATTTTTGCAGAAAGCATATTCCCATAGCATGTTCTCTTTCCAGTGTTGGTTGCCAGTTTGTTATTTGCACTGCAGTAGACCACTTTCATCTATTTCTATTCCAGTCCAAGAACACCATTTGTACATTGTCCAACTTGGAAATGTTAATCTGACACCATTGGTGATGGGCCTTTTAACTTCAAGTGGCAAACTTCCAGCTAGCTGCCAGTTGAGTATTTACACTGGAATCTTTCTTAGCCTAGAAATAAACTATTTGTTTGCCATAAACATCAGCAAGCACGCCAATAATTTCTGCAACACACATGTAGGAAGGTACAGCCCTCTGCACTTTGTTGTTGGCTTTTCAATAACCTCCTAAGTAGCTCCTTGGGGAGATGCTGCTTGTCTTGAGCCAAGATAAATGCATCTATTTCCCTCTCCACGCATGTACATAAGTTTTATTTACATTCACAGGAGTTACACATGCATATTGGAAGTCAAGAAGAGGGACCAAGATTAGGATGGTTGGGCATGAATCTGACAGCTTCTCCTGAGATGGAGAACTGCCCTTCAAGGCCAGAACACCAGGAAAGTCCTGATGGAAAGATATCCAGTTGCTTTGGCATCATCTGCAGCTCCCCATGCACAACTAGGGACACAGCTTTTGGGATGCCTGCTGAGAGAGAGGCAACGCTGGATGTGCTTGAATGCAGCTTTTCAGAAAGCAGAGTGATGTGAGTCCTATGGGATTTTGCTTAGGAGATCACTATTACTTCCAGCAATACAATTTATGCTTCCTGAAAGATTACTACACTTTGTGCTCTATTCAATGAAATAAAAGACCAAGAGGGGGAAGAAAAACAAGGTTATGCTGGGTTCTGTGATTTAACTTAAGGAACGTTACACAGTGGCAAGGGTGTGTTTCATATACTTTGTTCAACTCTGTTAAAATAAAACAATACCTTTTTACATATTCTTGCAGTCACCTGCAGAAGGGAGAGGCCAAAGAAGGACTTTAGTGAGTTCAAAACATAAACTTCAAGAATGGAAATACCCTCTTCTAAAGAAAAGGAAAAAAAAAAATATTAATTAACAGCATATCTCTCTTCTCTCCTTAGGTTTTCCTATTCCGTCAGATAATGTTCCAGTTGCCTTTTGTGTTACCCTGGTTGCTCCAAGTAAAAACCATCAAATATCAGGTTAGAGGAGAACTGACCCTGCAGAAGCACTTTAGAAAAAAACTTGAAGGACCATATGGGATGCACAACTTAAAAATATTCCCCTTTGCTTCTAGAAGTCATATAAAAGTGTATTTCCTATCCAGCTACAGTGACTGACAGAAGGATGGTTAAGAGTCACTCACTGTTGTTAGATACTCCAGTACCTTGGGCAAAAAGCAGCTGTAGCCTGAAACCAAGGTCATCTCCTTCCACTGCTGCAGCTCACTTGCTCCTGCAGTCAATGGTATTTCTATATAAGATGTATTAATTTTAATTCCGACCTTTGCTAACTTCCTGCTGCTTGATTTTTTGCACCTGAAGTTTGGGAATATGAGATATAATACAAACATGTAACCATCTACTGTGCACCAAAATTTTGATAAACATTTATTTTTCTTACCTTACCTAAGGCTTTTCTTGCAATCGAATGAAGGCAAACAAAATATTTTGACATCTTGAAGCACATTCTGTTTTCCAGGAGGGCAAATAAATAGACCTGACATCAAATAATGTTGTAACAATCAGCAACTACAACTCAATTGTTGCTGCTGTAACTTGAAACTCCTAAGAGAATGGTGAAGTAAACCAAATCTGAACTCCTGGCCACTAAAAAAGCATCCACTCCTTTTGGGTTGGGTTTTTCTGTATGGCTAATCCTATCAGGGTTACCTCTGAGCTAGGTAAAATAGCAAAGTAATTCCCAAAAATGCTTAAGGAAAGTTGACAATTGGAAATTCACCTCATTGACAACACCCAAGCAATAAGAAAGTGGAACAGGGGGACTTTCAGATGGAGGGTGCTTGGTCTCCAAAAGAAGAAAATCAGTTACCAGAGGAAACCTGTGAGGCTTCAAATGGATAACAAGCCTGAGAAGAGCACTGGAGAAACTGGGACAGAACCTGGGGTTGATGGAGAAAAGAGTCGAGGGGTTGAAGAAAGACTTGGAGAATTAAGAAGAGAGGCCTGGGGCTAATCTTTCTGCTGGTTTATTTTTTTCCCCTGTTTGTTTATTTGCTACAAGTCAGATTTTGGAGCAATTAGTAAAATATCATGCAAATATTCCCTGTGTGACTGCACATGAATAACTCTAATTTCACTAAACATTTGTCTCGTCATTCCAAAATACATCTGCTGTTTGCATTAAGATAACCTGCTAAAATATTGGGAAGTAAATTACAGTTTTTATAAGATATTTATGAAACAACTTCTTAGTTGTATATTAAATATCTCTGACTATCACAGCCTGTTTTTTTTGGCTGATGTCTTTGTTCCCCAGGAGAATCTGTGCCCTGTTTCAATTACAAACTGGGCTGAGTACCATCTTGTGGAAAAGCTCCAACTGGCTGGAAATGGCTCAGTGTACACTCTTAACAGGCTGAGGGAGTAGTAGCAGATCTGCCAGCAGCCTATGACAGAAAAAAAACAAACCCAAACCAACAAACAACCCCAAAACAAAATACAAGGTTGCACATGTGCATAAATAACATGGTATTTGCAAAAATTCTGGCATCACACTGCAGAAGTATGCATTGCTCCACTCAGATGGGGTGCTGCAATAAATGCCCTTATGCAGAGACAATGATAAAGCTTGGAAGTTGCTCCCAGTCACTGCTTGGTGACCACACACCATACAGGGAAGGAAATGAAAAGCATTTTTGACTGTCCTCTCAAGGTTGTCCCATTCTCTTTGCATGTAAAGAACTCCTAAGAGGTTGGGGACAGACGCATTAGGTACTATTGCCACAGCCCAGATTAGCTCATGTCTAGCCCTATTTTCAAATTTTCAAAGGAGACATGGAAAATCAGGTCATATGAAAAATCATTTGTCATCTTCCAGCACTGGCGTTTGGGGCTGGACCAGTAATGTAACCCTCAGGGCTGTACCCCAAAAAAAGCAAACAGATCTGAAAGGATGAGGGCCAATGGTTTTAAATTAGAAAGGAGTGGATTTAGATTAGTAATAGGGAGGGAGTTCTTTACCATGAGAGTGGTGAGCACCGGAACAGGTTGCCCAAGGAGGTGATTGAGGCCCCATCCCTGGAGACATCCAAGGTGGGCTTGACAGAGCTCTGAGCAACCTGCTTTAGTTGAGGATGTCCCTGCTCTCAGCAGGGAGGTTGGACTGGATGACCTCTAGAGCTCCCTTCCCACCCAGACATGTCTCTGTTCCTATGTTTCTATCTATGTACTTGAGGATTTTTCTGCTGTACACTCAGGGACATATCTGTACTAGCTTCAAGCATGGGTAGATAGAAGTAGGAGCTCAGGTTGGTTAATGAAAACCTCCTGAGACAAAGTAAATCCTAGATCACAGCCATCTGTAGCTTCAAGAGCTCTAGCCACGTGAGCATGGATGCATCTGTATTATTAAAGGTTATATTTATGTCCCTCCTAAAACCCAAGCTCAGAGTGCTCAGGAGCTGCCACAGCCCCACAGATGACATGGCTTGGAGGGTTCAGTTCAAGCTGCCAGTGGAGTCTGTGTGTGCAAACCCCAGATTAGGTACTTCTGAGCTACCTTGGTCCGAGTGACACCTTCATGATTCTCATTTTCTTGCTTTACATTCCTACAAAGCTGCTCCACCCCTAGTCCTAGTCCCTAATTTAGGTTAAAACTGAATGCTCATTTTAAAAGTGAATGAGGTAAACTGAGAAGAGGGAACAAAATGAAGGCCAGGGCAACAGGGTTTGCATTGAGATTATATAAATTCTGGACAGTCATCTGGGAAAGGGATAAGGAGATTGAAATGCCTTAACACCACTTTACATCTGAACCCACAAATCCCTCTACAGACTGATAGTAACACTAACTACATGGAATCCAGCATAAAAAAAAATAATAAAAGCTGGTATAAGTCATCTTGCTGCCCTCTTTTTTGTGCCCCACACAGAGCCTGTGCTGCCATTTGCACGGCCAATTGGCCCAGGGATCCCAAATTGCTGCAAGAAGTAGGGAAGGGTGAGTTTCGGCAGGGATCCATCCCCTGATGCTCACAGCAAAACGGTAGGAACCTGGGGCTGCCAGTTGGGTTCAGATTGCCTTGCTGATGTATATTGGTACCCATGTGCTGTACCAAGCCCTGACTGCTGTTTCAGCTTCAAGGCCCAAAGGCTCTGGCAAGGCCCACACCGGCAATTGTGCAATGCTGCTCAGCTGCAAATTTCCTCTGGCACCAGCAGCACAATAGCGGGCCTGTTGGTAAACAGGAATTGTTTCCCCACTACAATAGGGCTCAGGATGAAATAATTCCTGATAGCAGCCAGCCTTGACGTGCCTCCTCTGCTCCCCACCCTAGTTTAGCTGGTAGTGCCTTCCTGATCCCCAGGGGCCTAGAGTCCCTCATAAAATGACAACACAATAAAACAAAATAATAATGGAATCCATATAAGGCTTGATGTCTTCATTGCTCCTTAGAAAAAGTGCCAAGGGAGCTTCGCCTGAATATGGGCAGCAGGTTCCAGCAGCAGCAAGGATTTTTTACAAAGAGGAAAGAACATTTTTTTTTCATGCTCTGGATGCCAGTACTCATCTTGCCCATCCTTAGCTGCATGCCTCCAGCAGAAAGAAACAAGTAGTTATGGTAGATGAATCTCCAGGTCTCACAGATATATATGGAGTCAAGCTCACTTTAACATCTAGGGGCTGCCGAAGGGAGATGACTGCTGACAGCCCTAACAGTCCACTCCCAGCATCCCCCTTCCTGGTGGCATCAGGGATTGTCGGGCTCTCGCAGAACACTTTGTGGTCAGGGTAATTGCATTGTGTTGTCTTAAAACTGCCAAGGCATGGACCTAAATAAAACCAGACACCCCAGTCTCACTCCAAGGACAGAAGCCCTCAGGTCCCCGCACACGTGGTCAGACGCACGGCCCCATCCAGTCTCCCTGCCCTGCTTTCATTTCAGTTGCATTATTATTAGTGAATTTGTAATTGCATAGGTGGGAAAAAAAGATGAACAGAGGATTTGGGACAAATACACAGATGTCATGAATATATATATACACACATACATGAATTCTCTCTCTCTCATATCTCTCTATTTTTTGGTCACTGGTGTCCTAGAACGCAAATGCACCATTTAATTATTTGTGCTGGGAGTGCCAAAAGAACCTACGATTTATTTATACAGTTAAATCAACTGCAGATGTGTGTGTGATTTTTCCTTCGTTCCTTCTTTCCTTCAGTCTTGTCATTTCTGACATCTCAAGTACTTTTTTCTTCCTCTCTCATTCATTAAGGGCATCTGAAAAGCATTGGGAAATGACCCGCTACTCCCTCCCTGGTCCTGTCCACAGGGGCAGGCATCCCACATCACTCTCACAGTTCTTTCCTTCTTCCCCAAAGCAAGGGCCTGACAAATTAAGACCTCAAATATCAGGAACTGAGGGGAAAATGAAAGTTTCCTATGCCTCACAGGCCCAGGAGAGCTTCTCTGGTGAAGGACACATCACAGCTGAGACCCCATAGCTTGCTGCACCCATGGGCATGTGCCAGAGGAGCCAAGTACTACAGGGAAGGAGCACCACACTGTTTCCTGAGAAGCCCAGCATAATTTGGTCCCTCTTTACAAGCTTCCCCTCTCCATTTTTTTTTAGCCTTTATAAACAACTTCTGCCTCTCATTTTTTTGGAGAAGGGAGAGCCTGAGCTGGGCTTTGGCAAAACCTGCTGCATTGGAGGGCTCTGCCCAGGTTGTTGCTGTGACTTTATTTCAGCAACATTGTTTGTTGTTTTTTAACACTAAGCCTGTAAAAATCAGGCTAGCTTTCATCATTAAGCAGGTGACACAGTGAAGGCAGAGATGCCCATTTGATTTTCAGAAACACTACTAATTTTATCATAATTCCACCACCCCCTCCTCACCATTGTCATGTTTCTTTTCTTGAATGAAATTCACAGGAGCAGAGTACTAGCCACGTCAAGCAGCATGCCAATGATTGCCAGCAGAATCAGGACAAGTATTGCTCTACCCCTTTTGGCAGGAGGAGGAAATCTCTTCCTGCTTTACCTGGAAGACAGTCATCAAGGCTTAGTAGCCCCAGGAAGCAACTCAATGCTGCAGGCATAAAATGAACTTCAGATTCTTTTGGCAGGAGACTGATGTTCCCTAATATCACTCTAGATGCTTGAATGATGTGATAATAGGCATATTAAAAGCATTTACAAGATAGGATTATTTGCAAATGATGATTCAATTTTAAACTTCCAGACATAACCTGAAGCTGATGTTCAAATGTTTGAAATCCTGGTCGCTGCCAGAGAGCGGTAGGGTGAGTGATGCTGTGGGTGTCAGGTGCTGACTGCACCCCCAGGGCTGATCCTAGCAGCCCTTTCCACCCCACTGAGGCATCCTGGCCACTTTTCAAAGCCAAAGACCACCACTCCAAGGACATTTCCAAGCACCACTTGCAGAAATCCTCTTGGGGAAGTTGGCCATGATGACACTGAGGCAGCCTCTTTAAATACACCTGTATATGAGAAGGATAACTTGGTTGCTCTGTTCTGCTTTGTAGTGATTTTCCATTATGAACATTATATGATCTATCTTATCCTATAGTATCTGAAAAGGTACAATAGCTATAAAACTGTTTCATATATACATTTGCATATCTGCAAAACATCACGATGTACTTAGTATGTACATTTATTATATTTTATTAAGTATCTACACTGTCTTTTTCTTTCTTTTTTATGTTTTACCTCATAAAAATGTAGAGGAGCCTAAGCATATATGCCTATCTGTATATGCATACATAGGTAGAACATGTATAATAATATGTATAGCATAATATACATAACATAATGCATAATAATATGTATTGTGTCTATAAAATTATGTGTATATATGTATACACACAGAGGTGTATATCTATATCTACCTACCTATCTCTATGTATGTGCACAGGCTGGGTGTCTAAAGACAATGGACTAGCACAACTCATGCTGAGTCCGATGACACAAGCTACGAGGCTCCACAACAGCTCCCCGGCTAGACATGTAAGCAAGTCCACTTAGGCACAACAGCATTCTCCCTCTTACAGACGATGCACTAATAAACCCTTCATCTTTCTTTCCTCTTTGCCCCTACCCTCCCTCCCACGCGCACAAGGACATCATGTCCAGCCAGGGTGTGACGGGCTGAGATGGCTATGTATTGCTTCCAGCCACAGTAGCAGACACTAAAGAACCTACAAAAGCAAGCAAAATTAAGCTGGCAAAAGGAAACCTTCCAAACTTAGCTCCTCCTCTTCATATTCCACCTTCATCTACCCTCTGTGCTCCTTAAACTCAGAAACTCCGTAGACCAGATAGAACTTAACTTACAATGCAATTTCTGTGGATTTTTCTACAGCCCTCCTTTCTCTGGGTAGATGCACACTGATGCCTCTGTAACCCATTAACCCATAAAGTCTGCTGGAAACATAGTCAATAATTAGGCTGATGAGACAATCTATGAAAAGTACCGAGTCCAGCCAGGTCACCCACTGCACCATGAGTTTCTCATGATCAGCAGGAGCAAAAGTGGTAAAAGCCAATCACCTCAAGCCTTTCCCCAGATGATCTTTTCTCAGCAATCTGAGCATATGTTGCTCCAAATACGTGCAACAAACCTGTATGCTGTGTCAGAAAAAGGCACATTTATGAAGTAGGGGTTTAAGATAGGATCGAACCAAAAAGTCAGTGCTGGAGGTGGGGGTGAGGCTGCGGAGGTATTGCTGGTCTGGACATGTCCAGGCTGCATGGTGGTTATCAACAGAGTAGTGAAATCAAAGGTGATGCATCCCCCAAAATGGCACACATGCAGACATACAGAACGCATGTACACATATAAACCCCCACTGTGAATCTCTGAAAACTCTAAGGATGCGCACTGTCTGGTCTTCATTAGCGTTTGGACAGGAAAAAACAAAATCTTTGTCTTGTTTCTGGACACTGAAAAACATCAGCTGTTTTTTGCAACTTCTTGAAATATTTTCAGTATGTGCTGGCCCAGCTTTCCTATGCATCCAGGGAATTATGGAAATACTGAAGACTGATGGAACTGCCAGGGAGAGCCCAGGACAGCAAACAGAATAGTGTTTCCAGCTTACGCTGAAAATTCAGATTCTGTCCAAGTCTTTGGAGAGCAGATGTCAATTATGAATCACATGATTACTCTGACATATTTTTCCTGGTTATGCTCATTGACTTAGATAAGGTATCATTTTTCACCTACAAAATATGTTGCATATACAATAAATAATATGCACAGTACCATAATAAATATTCAGTATATATGGTGTGTGCATTATAGTGGTCCTGGTAGAGTTATAGTAGAGCAGTCAAGGCTGAATTGGCATTTTCATCATAAAGGCTGATAATTCAAGATCACTAACAAAAGACAATGAAATACCATCTGCTCGCATGCAAACAGCTTTTATGGAGGGGGTTTAAGGTCTTGATGCAAGCACTTCTGCATAGAGGGAAAAAATGAGCAAGCTCCTGAGACATTGTCTCTCACTGTCAAATCTCTTCACCCGATTTTGCTCCCACTTAGAAGGTAGTTGATGCTCTTCCTAAATCTCCACTTTCTGTAGCCAGAAGATACTGTGAGCATCAATGTTCTCAAAAGATGTGTCAAAGAGTGTTTCCTACACTTTCTTCCACAACAGAAAAGCTTGTGGAGTTGAACTCTTCAACTCAACAACTGAAATACAAATGGGGTTAAACAGTATACACTGCCACACTTGGAGACTTCTTGACACTGAGGAGGAGCAACGCATGCTCAGCACTTGCTAAAGGCTAGGATGGTCTGGGCTGAGGCTGGTGCTGACCTCTCCCAGTGGTACCAAGTCAGCAGCAGGGTATCAGGTCTGCATCTGCTCCATTAGAGTGGCCCCCAGGGTTAGTTCAGGTGCAGCATGTTAGATACCTTCCAAAGATCTGGCCTCTTTGTACTGAAAATCAACTGTGTCTAACCACTGTAGCCTCTTCTACCTTTAATGCCATTTCTGCTGTAGCTTGTACGTGATGGTTTGACCAGAACTCAGTAAAATACTCCTGACCCAACTATGTGATTGGCTTGTACAAAGTCTTCACAGCATTTTTGGTAGTCTCAGGTCAACCTTTGTATCCCTGCTCAGCTTCCTCTGGATGGCTGCAGCCTATCACGCAGAGATTTGCAAAGGAATGGCCTCATCTCAGCAAGAGGTTTTTGGAGTATGGTCTGGAGGTGGCTGAAATGGGGTTTGCTGGACCCAGGCAAGCAGCTTTGCTGGTGGGTAGGAGGAGGTGGTGTTTTCCAGCAGAGGGTGTTAAAGAATAAGTGGGAGGTCTGGTGGTAGGTGCAACCTCTTCTTTCAGCACAGCTGCTTGCAGAGGGCCTGTCTGTTTACACCTTGAACTAATCACAGTGACAACTAGCAGTGAAAACCTGGATGTGGGTAAATCCATGTGAATTTTGCCCAGAGTTTTCCCTTGAGCTGTTACAATTATGGTTCAAACATGTTTCTTCCAGTCTACGGTACCTTTCTGTCCAACAACAAAATTTATGCTGTTTTTTTATCTCGTACCCAGCAGGCACCTAAGCATCCTTCTGCTCCTAGTAAAATAAAAGGACAGTGATGCTATCCACAAGTGGAAAGACCCTCCTCTGGCCACATATCTCTCTGCCCACTCTGACATGTCTAACAGGTGAGTTCGCCCCAGTTTCATAATCCCTGCCTTTGTTTGCTGGCTCTGCATTAATGATAAGTATTATTCGCACATCAGCAGCAGCCTCAGTTCATCAGCTCTTTGAGCCAGTTTCCACAAGAGGCTGTCACAGATAATAAACACCAAAGTAACCCCACTTCCAGTTTAATTGTTTTCTCAAAATATCACTAGCAATTAGACTATATTAGCAACAGACTCTTTGCAATAGCTCATTCTCTGAGTCAAAACTGGTTTATTTCTCTATTGCAATCACACAAAGCATCTGAAACCAGAAAAAAACCCCAACCAACTAGGTACTTTCTAGAGTCAGAACCGAGTAAACAACCAACATTACTTCTACAAAAGCCAAAGTGTCTGTAAAACACAGGAAAAAAAAAAAAAAGGGATGGTTGGAATATTTTCATGTTAACAAATTTATTGTGAAAGTTTTAAGAAAATACAGTGACAATATTGCCTGCAGTACAGTAGGGAATAACAGTCAATAAATAAAACTAAAGGACTGTGCAATAAATAAATACAAGACTAATATTGTATGTTTGTAGCAGGATGATCAGTTCTAAATCCTCTCCCTGAGGCTGAATGTTACAAGAAACAAACCATTGGTGCTGGGTGAGCACGTTTCTTTATGGCTGGACTCACCTTCTCCCCCACACATGCACTTTTTGACCATGTCAGTTTTTGTCCCTAAAAAAACAACAAAAAAAAAAACCACCACACCCAAGCAGAATATGACATTGCCTAGAGGTTAGTCTTACTGATGTGGCATCTGGGCTTTATCACAATGCAGGGGGTCAGCAGAGCTGTGACTCTTGTTTACCTGCACCGATGGCAGCCACAGGCCTGTTGTTATTTCACAGATGTGCCCTTGGCCGAAGGAAGCTGAGCTGCCTATGTTAAAATGTGTCCCACAGCATCCCCAGGGATCTTTTTTTTTCTGAGGCTAAGTGGCCGCACAACTCTTTATTACCTTTGGTGGAAAACATTCTCGATTTCTTTTAAGTGATGCTGTGTGGTCAAGAAGGTTCAGGGGGCTTTAAACTAGCGTCTGCAAAACCATCTCTGGCTCGGTGACTGTGATCATGGGCTACATAATTTGTTTGATTAGAGCAGCCATTTAAGACAAAGAAAGTGTAGCGGAGTGAGTCGGGCTCTGGTCTCATTTACAGGTCTGGAGATGCATGGAGAAGCTATTACAAGTGACCTGTGACCTGGCCTGCCCTCAGGTGAAATGGCTTTGTCCAGTCACCTCCTGTTAGCCTCAGCCAAATCATAGGCTTCAGGGAGCCCAGGACGCAGCAACTGTTCATCAGACAGACAACATCAGACCCATGGGCCCAGCCCTGAGCTATGCAGATGCAAAAGCAGATGAATTTGGGGGCTAAAAAAAAAACAAAACGTTTTTTCAAACTTATTATGGTGATAGTGTTGCTTACAACAAATCTGTCTACAGTTTGGGTGCTGCAAAGATAAAAGCCCTCAGGAAAAATGTCAGTGGCTTGAGTTTATTTATATGTAAGGTAACCATGAAAAATGTCGGTGTACCACTAATTGTAGGGCATATTTATTCTGCACAAGTTGTTTTCCACATTAGCACAGTTGTTAAAATGCAGTTTTGCCTCAGGAATATTATAACTTTATCTTCTGCAATTATAAATGTGGATGTTGCCAGGGTACTATATACATTCAAGAAGAAACATAAGAAATGGGCGCTGAAAGGAAGAAAGCAAACATAATTCAAAATATAATGTAGTAATTATATGAAACATACTCAGGAAGTGGAGACCCACAGATAAGCTTATCAAAGCAGCTACAGCATGTTAGAGACTGGTTTTAGATTTGTATGCCATCTCACTTCAGATTTTTTCCATGTTTTTTTTTTCATACAAACCAACTAATAAGCACCAGTTGGCAAGGCAAGCGTTCATGTGCAGCAGCACATTATTGTGTATTCTGCAGACATAAAGTGTAAGAACGGTTTTACTACAACAAAATAAACCCAGAAAGCTGGCACGCAATGGTACACAGTAGTTATCATATAGCAAATATTTAACGAACAACAGTATCAGAGCATCTTCTGATAGGGTAGGGAATATTTTAACTGAATATCCAGTATTATGCAAAACACCTAATGCCATTGATAAAATCTTAATTCTGGATGTGTGAAGCAGTGGACATAACCTGAGGCCACTAACCTGCCACAGATTATAGGAAAAGACCTTTAAGATCATCAAGTCCAACCATTAACCTTACTCTACCAAGTCTACAACCACTAAGCCGTATCCCCAAGCACCACATCCAGGGATGGTGACTCAACCACCTCCCTGAGCAGCCTGTTCAAATGCTTGACATCCCCTTCAGTGAAAATTTTTTTGCTAATGTCCAGTCTAAAATGAAATGTGAAGTTTTCCTCACGGCGCTAAGCAGCAGAATTTAGACACAATTTGTTCATCTGAAGTACAAATGACCATAAATATGTTCAGGATGAGTATGATCAATCTCAGCCTGGCTTGCGTGGGAGGCAAGGTTTTCAGAAGGGAATCACTGTGAGTAGCACTGCAGTGACGACTGCAGCCACAAGGGTAGGCAGTGATTGCTCCTCCTTTTCCCCCCGGGTTAGGGGCACTCCAGGCACAATTTACACACAACACACAAACAACAGATGCATGCAATATACATTGGGACCAAGAATCTGTTTCTTTTCCAGGGGAGAGACCGCACATGAGAGCACAGGGCAACATTTTAAGGGTTTCAGATTTTCTTTGTTTATTAATTCTTTGCTTCTATACCAAATCATGGACTGTGCCATCCTGAGTTAAAAACATAGACTTTTTCTGTAGCATCTGGGCAGGAGCCAAATAGAAACATATTTATTATACTACTTGATTTCTCCTTTTCTACCTCTCTAAGGATACTTACTGCCCTCTGAGGGCTGTACTTCAATGTCCTTTCTCCCTCTGCTGTCTTTCCCCCCATGCCCATCCCTTTTGACCTCTTCTCTAGGTTTTGTCAATCTTCTATTCTGCTGAATGGGGCAAATGAAACATCACAAAATTCNACCCCCACCCAAAGTCATGACCTCAAAGAGCTGGAGGGGATTTCCAGAGATCACCAGTCCCTTCCCTGGCCTGTGACACCTGTGTCATTCCTGACAGATCCTTATCTTTGGGCTTTTAAGGCCTTTAGTGCTGGAGATGCTGCCACCTCCCCAGGCAGTATCTTGCAGTGCATCTCTGTCCTTATCACAAGAACGCTTTAACCTGAATCTTTCTTACTGCAA
>VWZY01008460.1:0-23756 GCA_013399075.1 Chloroceryle aenea | reverse complement strand
CCATCTCAATTGTGCAAAATCTACAACAGCTTACAAGCACTTGACACAGCTGCCCTGGCTGCCACTCGTGACCTCAAATCACTCAGGATCTTCTCCAGTGCCAGGTTTTGGAAAAGTGCTTGGAGAAGAGAAGGACAAGGACACATTGCAGGCAGTTACATGCAGTAAGAGCTTTGGGCAGGTGGTAGTTGGCTTGCCCAGGAATTTCTTCCAGCACACTAGCAAATTACCTCATCAATTGGAGGTAATTTGCTCACATGTCCCTGGGGGGAAGATCCTGGATACCCATAGCATACTCAGACAATATCATACTACCTTCTGCTGCAAAATGCTCTTGCAGTGACCATGACCCTTGAGGATGCTCAGCTCCTAGAAGCATAAGGGAAGCCCACCACCAACCCTTTCCCACACACATACTTTTCCCTTCATAGAAACTGATTTCCCCCTGGACAGCTTGGCTGGCCGTACCAGGAGGGAAGGAACACGAGGAGACATCAAGATACAATGCAATATGAACTTTAATGAGTCAAAAGAGTGGAACAAAGCAGTGCACGGTGGAAGGGACCCGGACCAGGCTGCTCCAGGGGCAGCTGACAGGCAGCCAGCCCTTCACAGCAATGGGACACNNNAGCAGGTGAGCCTGGGCTGGAGGAGAGATTCAGGAGTCCCAACCTAAAAGGCGGGCCCGGCAAAGAGAGACTAAGACCTTCTCCCACCTCCCCACAGCCTGGCAAAGACAACAGAGAGCCAGGCTCTCACCAACACCAAGAAAAAGATCTTGATCAAGACTAAAAGACAAAGAAAAGAAGGGAAAGGGGAGAATGAGGCAAAGGCAGCTGCAGCTCACTCACCTTGTTCACCAAGCAGGAGAAGGCGAGAGAAGTGGATGAGGGAGCCTGCACTTGGACTGCCTTTTATACTGGTCCGGACCGCCCCAGGCCCACAGGCACCCATTGCCCATGTCATCTGTTTGCCAACAAGCTCATCTCACATGCAAAGTGCTCCCTACTCTTGAAGGACACTTTGATTTGGTAGCTGCAATGCTCCCTCCCCGTTTCCTTGCTGCTGGCTTCCCCATTCCACCCCTGAGCCTTTCTTTTGGTGACATAATTGAGGATCAGATTAATGCACGCTACTCTTGATCCAGGTTATTTAGACTTTTATGGTGCTGTCTTTGGAAAGCAATACATTTTTCCTCCTCTGTCTTTCATTTTAGTCACTGGCTCATCTTTCTTAGGGCCATTTACAACTTCAAGTGATGCAATACTCTGAACAGGCTGCTGTGTAATCAGAACATTTACATGTTTTTGTGTGAAAATATTTCCAGGGTGTTTTTTCCCCTCTCTTTCTTAGGATTGCTCCACATATTTAGTTTGAATCTCTCAGTGAGAATGAATCTTTTTGAGACACAAAATTCAGTCGCATACCCTGCAGAGTAACAGATTTTTAGTTTGTCAGTCAACCATTAACCATTTTATTTCAGAAACCACATCAAGATGTGTCACTTCTTGTGTCACGAGGTTCTCACTCTGTAGAGTCTCCAACTACTTTTAACTCCCACCATACAATGTGGTACCAACTCTTCACACAACAGGACTTTAAATTGTCACATACAGACAGCAGCAGAGACACAACCATCCCATGAAATGTTAGAGATGAAACTCCGAGGAGAATGTGCTGCAGGTGTTTAGAGATGCTGACAGAGGATTTTAGCACATTGTGGGGCTTTTGAAATGACACCAGAGAAACACACAGTAGTAGGGGCTGGAAAGGACCTCTGGACATCATCTTGCCCAACCTCCTGCCAAAGCAGGTTCACCCAGAGCAGGTGACCAAACCAGAATTATCCTACAAAGCATTTCTCAGAGGAAACGTTGGCATCTGCTTCTGGCTATGGGCCAGTGGACCAGTTGTTTCCCTAGTCTAATTAGGGTGTAATAACACGAGGTTTTATGCACTGGCATCATAATTTGGTATCCAGAACATCCACTTCCAGTATTCAGACAACTCTGTTGTAGGAAAGAAATTAAAGCAATTGAGACCACATGAGAAGACAGCAGCCAGGCAATTGCTTGGACACATACTTCCAGTTGATTTATTACCATAACCCAAACACAGACAACCAAAAGCTTCATTCAGGTGGTATATCAAGCAATCATTTCTACTCAATTCAAATAATTGCTAATTTTGGCTGACCAAAGGAAAAAAAAAGAAGGAAGTCTGAAGCTTAAGTTTTTACATGATTGTATGAAACACTTCTGACGAGAAAAACATTTAATTCCATTCATGAGAATAGAGTCTAATCCATCATGAATACAGCAGAACCAGAATTAAACTGTGAAGGGCTAAATTTATCCACCCAGAAGAGCTCCTACAAAACACCACACCCAGATTTGTGATTTTATTTGGGTCATTTTAAGAATTCAGTTCCGAGAAAAACAACCCCAAATTTCCTGGGGCTGCATCCTGTAGCAATCATTAAGGTGGAAAAAGCAACCAATCCCAGGATTAATGGAAGAGTTCTTATAAAATACTCTTTCATTCAAAAAAGTACATTTCACTTTACGTTTCCTACCCAGCACTATCAGAATCTCCATCTTTCATTACCTCCCTGCCACATTCCGAAGCCACTGAGGTGTGTCTGTCTGCAGGTCCCTAGGGCTGTAGAATGATATTGAAGCTTCTTTAAAGGAAAGAACTTCAAAGTTAGTCCCAAATATTCATTACTAGTTAAGACTTAGGAAGTGTATATACTATGCAAATATTCCCAGTGCATGACATAGTTCTGTCACCTGGATAATAACATCATCTGGAATTGGAGAGTCACGGTTCCTCCCTAAGCAGGCAATATTTATTAGCTTCAGAAACCAGGGTCATTAATTTTTTCATTAAAAAGTAGTTTTGCCTGTGTCATAATAACCACCTTTCACAAACCTTCAGGAGCAGACCCATAGCTACTCTAAATTCTTATGACTACAGAACACAGCAGCACTGGGCCACAAAATAAGGCTGGGATATGAGTTTGGGGTTCTTTTTAAATCACCAACACAAATCACTTACTTTCTCAAGCATTAACCTGCTGCCACAAGCTCTGTGCCTGTCCCTGCTGTTGCCACAAACCCAAACCAAACCAAAAAAAACCCAACAAATACCACCAGAGGTTCGTATAAATCCTGAATTCTTGTTTCTCTCGTTTTCACAGCATGTCTTTCTCAGGAAAAAAATGTTTTTCTCAGCTCTCCTAGAAGAAAAGTTGCCTACCAGCAGAGCTAGAGCCATAAATCCACTCAAGATTGAGTGAAAACTTCCCATCCAGTGACCCCACGGTCAGAAGGGTCTGGTACTTGCCATGACACATTATTGCACCAAAGCCCCTGGTGCAGGGGAAGTGTTTCTAGGCAGAAATTCACATTTTGTTTCTTATTCTTTAGCAAAGTGTGTTTCTGGCCATCCTAACCCTCTCTGCTAGATGAACTGCACTCGAGCTTTGGTTGGTCCCTGGGATGCTTATTTGGGCATCAATGGCAATTCAAGTGCCTGCCAGTGGAAAGCTGCAGCCACCAAGGATGGCAGAGACTTTTTTTCATCCCCTTGTAGCTCATCTTGGGACTGTTGTGTCAAAAGCTGCAGCTGTCAGGCCACAGGACAAGCGAGTCAGGGAAAGTGTTGTGCTCAGCCCTCGATCTGCCCTTCCCTACAGATTTCCTGCCTGGAGTTGTTTACCTGCTACCTGTTTGCTTCTCTAATAGAGCAGCATAACTTTTTTTTTTCTCCCCCCCCTGTCAATCCCTCCTAAATTATGAGGTGTGTTGGAGGCATCCCTGGAGGCAATAACGCTTATCAGGAAGCTCTGCATCCTCCTTGGATCAAATCTCATATCACAACTATTCATTAATGATTTATATGCACAGAGCACTGTGTTATTATAATTAAAATGTGGTATTGGCTTCAGACACCCACGAGCTGAGTAATTACAAGATAAACAAATCAAAGTCACGTAGGTCATTCCAGTAATCAACCTGTAATCAGGTCATGATTCCTGGCCTCATAATGCCTTTTTTTTTTAACCCTACACCACATTTGTATCAAATCCCACTCACCCCTCACAGTTTTGGGTGCCTCTGGATGGCAGGAGATAGAAATAATCTCCATTCTCTGAGTTTGTGTCATTGCAATGATTATAAAGCCTTATCATTTTAATTGATTTTTTTTTACCCAGTCTACAAATCATCTCAGTGGCAGATTTTCCTTTGCTGTGAGTGCATTTTGAGAGCCAGCCCCTCTCCAATGGCACAACCACCAGACTTCCCAGACTGTCACCAGTCTGAGGGTCTTGTTCCCCACTCACTTTGCCCCTCAAATCATTCCCCACTACCTGATCTACAGGAAGCAGGAAATTTGGCCGTGTTAGCTGCTTGATCTTAGTCCAAAGCAGCTGGATTCTACCCTGCAAACTTCGATCATCTGCTTGAGCAAAGCTGAGCAGCAAAAAGAACTCCTCTTCTCCCCCTAATGCTGGGATTGGATTTGTAGCTGGGTGTAAAATAAAAGAATCTCCCTCTGCAGGTTTTATGTTCAATCTGCTGTAACTATGCAAGTAAATATCTTTGGCCAAGATGCTGTCGCTGCTGAGGGACCATCCCATCCTGACTCCTGGGAGACTTCAGTATAAGGATTGTTCAGGCTCCACCATTTTCCCTGAAAACTGTTTTCTTCGTTGCTACTATTTTTAAATTATTTTTATTTATTAATTCATCCAATCAGTGGGCCTCATTTAATTACTCCTGTAAAGCCAGTATCTTTGTCAAGACCCCAAAGCAACACCAGGCACTGTGAACAGCCCGCGGAAATTCCAGATTAAAGGATTTCAAAGCACTTTGCAAATTCTCATTAATTATTATCCATGCAAAACACTTATTATCATATTTTAAGTATCCAGCATGATTGTGGTGTTTTAAAACAGAGCTAAAGTCACCCTGAAATGTGTGTCAAGGTTACTAACATGCATCCTCTGTTTATGTATGAAGGTGCTTGTGTCATGTTGCATTTTGGGTTGATTTTCACAGGAAAAGGAGCTTTGCCCTGCTGGCGGATTTCTCGGAATAGGAAATGGGTGAAACCTGTTGCACAGAAAACCTGAACCTTCCCAGAGAAGTCTGATCTCTCAGCAATGACACAAACATGCACTTGCCCCCTGTGAAAACAGAATGGGTGAATGAACACACACGGCCTCTGCGTCCTGTTTCATTCTGTCTGCAAGTAGAAGGGTCTCACAAGGAGCTGAACTACACATAAGTGGTAAAAAAATAATAAAATAAACACCCTTTTTAAATCAGAGAATGGTTTGGCTTGGAAGGGATGTTCAAATTCATCCAGTTCCAACCCCCTTGCCCTGGGCAGGGACACTTCCCTCTGAACAACAGAGCCCCATCCAACCTGGCCTTGAACACATCCACAGCTTCCCTGGGCACCCTGTGCCAGGCTCTCACCACCTTCAGAGTGAAGAACTTCTTCCTAATTTCCAATCTCAATCTCCCCCCTTCCAGTTTGCAGCCACCACCCCTCACCCTGTCACTACAAGCCCTTGGCAAAAGTCCTTCCCCAGCTTCCTTGTAGGCCCCTTCAGATCCTGGGAGGCCGCAGCACCCCTGGTAAAGACTCAGAGGCCTTTTTAGGAGTCAGGAAAATGATTTGAGGAGAGGATCAGTCCAAAGAGAGCAGAATGCAAAGGTCCAATGTCCAATCAGAACTGCCCTGACACACGCAGACAGAATACAGAATTAGCTCTTGGGAAAAAAAAAAAAAAAAAAAACAAGTAATAATCTGAATAGCTAATTAGGACCTGACACAAAAAAGGCTTCTTTAATCTTTCAATTAATTTAAGAACCTTCCCACAACACAGGCCTCCTATTTCTCTTTGTTTTCCCCTTTAACTATTCAGAAAAGCAGATAAATCCACACTGAGACAATTGCTACCCAGTAACCAACCATTACCTAAGGGATGACTTTTGATATAAGATTTTAATTTAAAGGGTATTATTTTGAATTATTTTTTTTAAACAAAGATCATTACTCCATAGTCAGTAATTTGCAGGCTTTGGTAATTACAGATTTCTTAAGTCACAGCTTAAATTTCAAAATACATAAATGGAGCCATAGATTTTAACTAGGGATGGTGTCTGAAATACTTTAAAAGGCTCTGGAATACTTGGCACTCTTTTCTCTCTGTGGAGAGAGAAAAAGAATTAAAAAATAATTTCAGAAAATAAATTAAAAAGAATAAATCCCTGTTCATTCCTCATTCCAAGGAGCTTGAGAATTTCCAGCCGGGATGAGTTGCTAAATTTTGTTCAGACCAACTGGATCTCCACGACAGGAGATTTCTAATCCCTTTGGACACTTCTCTCTTGAGATTCAGTTTCTTTTCTCTTCCCTCTAGAGAGGGATGTCCCAGAGGTAAGGATGTCCCCGTGTCCAAACCTAGCTGTGGTTGTACATGCTTCAGTCATCCTCTAGCTGAGTGCTCACCCCAAATCTTCAGTTTATCGTGGAAACAGCACTGGGAAAAAGTGAATGTAATGAATAGCCTCAAAATGAAGTAAATTATTGATACCCAAATCTGTGTTTACTTCCTGCCTGCCACCATTTTCCTCTGTCAAACTGAAAAAGTCATTTCAGGACATATCAAAGAGTACTCCCTGTGCTTTTCCATGCTGACGGCCCCTCCCTTAATCCCCAGGTATTAAGGCTGGTTTGTAAGAGATAGTGATCCCTTCTTTTGTTTCTCTGGTCTAATCAGTTCCAAAGCTCACTGTTCTGTGTGGGGACTTGCCCTTTGTTGGCCTGATCCAATGCAATCTCAGTTAAGACTTCAAAGAGCTGCTGGAATTCAAATTATAAATAATATGATAAATGCCAACGTGGAAAGCCTCTTTTACTCCAGGCTGTTGCGTTTGCTCACCGAGTGACCTCTGACAATTCATTTAGCCTCTGTGCTTCACTATTAAACCCAGATAATAACTAGAATTAAAATCTGCCAAAGGCAATGAAAACTTAAGCTGCAAGGGAAGCACGAGGTAGCATTTTATATAGTGCCCAAAACTGCAAAGAGAGTAAAAGTCTCCAGGAGGAGTCCTACACCGCACCATGACACAAAGGGGGAAAGAGAACCAATAATGAATTGCAGGCTTAGATCTTTATGCTCTTCAGAGGAGCAGGTGCTTCTCTGTCCCTTAAAGGAGGAGCCTTTAGGAATCCCCTTTGGATCTGGAAAAGTGGCAACACCTTTCATCCCAAACTGGGAAGTCCTCACTGGAGTCCTCAGTCCCTGCAGTCCCAGAAAGCTTTTTTTGTTCTGCACAAAACTTTGCTGACCTAAAGCAACCGTCAGCCCCTGAAATTTCATGCCAAAGCCTACCAAAGCTCTCATTCCTCTTTCACAAGGTTTATATTCAAAGCAAAAAGCAGCCATCGTGTGGTGCTGGGGACAGGACACGACTCCCATCCTTGCCTTGTGAGCTAGGAGGAAGGATTCCTTTGTTTGTAATTATTATTTACTTCGTTTTCCTTCATATCCTAAATTATCGTAGCTTGGGAGCACGTTAGCAGGGGTCCTAAGGCAAAAGCATTTACAGGGACTTGTGAACAGAAGATTTCCGAGCTATTCCGAGTCGTTTATGCAGATAAAGCACTTTGCTAATGCACCTTCTATTGTACTTTTTAAGTGCATCCCCAAAGATGTAAGTGATCCCTATCCCTGGCATTACAGTGAGATTAATTAAGAATAACTCCAGCCTATTCAAAAGCTGATGTAGGAGCTGGCCCTTCAGGTGACTGTTATGCCAAAAAGCTCCTGGTTGCACCAGCTGGTGGCTTTGGCAGAAATCTGTTTCCACATGAATCCTGATTTCCCTCTCCTTTAACACCTTATTTCTGTCGTGCTGATTTCCTCTTTCAAGTGTTTACAAATAAAATTTAAATCCACGCCTCTGACTCATTCATCAAAAACTTGACAAATTGACACCCCCTCATTTTCTCCAGTTCTTTGGTAGTCTTACATTAACCTTAGGTCTCATTTGTGTTAAATTAAGTTCTCATCAGGATAAAGCTATTTATTTTCCCACCCCAAAGTCTCCACCTTAGTACTGTCCCCAAAAAAGCAAACAAAACACAGCCTGGATGGAAACATCACTTTCAGAACAATCCACTGCAACCTTCCCTTTCCTATAAATCCTTTTCAACCCAGTCAAAAATCTGTGGAAAGAAAGAAAACAAATCAAACAAACAAAAAAACACCAACCCCACACACAAGCACCCAGCTCTGTGACTTCACTTTGAGTCAGTGGCAGAAAAAACCCAACCGTGGGTGGCATCTACCTGCCCTTAATTGCAACATGGTCAAACCCTGCAGAGAGACCTGAAACAAATGCACATGCTCCACTTCAGTCCCATGCAAGTGGGATTTGTGAAGGCTGAAGGGGGTGTTAGATAAGGTAGAGCTCTCCCAGGAGGAATCAGTCCTCTCCCAGGAGGAATCAGTCCTCTCCCAGGAGGAATCAGTCCTCTCCAGGGATGACCAGTCTCCTTGGGAAAGCAGCTACCAATTTACTGAGCTCTCCCCACCCGTGAATATTCCCTGAGCAGGGTAACAGCTGTGTGGTAACGTTCAGTGTCCTGTAAGGCATCTGGGAGGCAAACTCTTCCACACAGAACAAGTCAGATTTGGGAAATAAACCTAAAATCCTATTCCTTGACAGTAAACGGTGCTCACAATACTCCCTCGAATCCCTTCCACAGGCTGAATTTGAAGAGGAGGGAAAAAAGAAATGCAACTAAAAAAATGCTCAATCTACTCATGACATAACTGAAATGTGGTTTATGAAGTGGATCAAGTTCTTTTTGACCCATGAAAGGTTCAGGTGAATGCTGCCTGGGGGGTGTAGCCTGTACTTAGCACACCATGTGAAGACCCAGCAGCGAGCAAACACAAACAGCGAGCAAAACAGTTTCATTACTTGCAGAAGTTATGCATGCAGCAAAGTTTGTTTTGCAACTAATTAAGACTTCATGCAAAGAGGGTGTCACATCCTCCAGGCAATTTGACTAAGTGTATAAAAGCATTTGCTACGTAGAACCTTTCTAATCACTTTTCTTAAACTCCTCTCGTGGTGATCGGGGTAAGTCAATTTTGAATCAATTACTTCTTGCTCTCTGAATATTAACAAATAATTGGTTAAACTTAGGAAATGGCAAGGGGGTGTTCTTCCAGAACTATCCTTTCTGTTGTCCTTTAGTTTTAAGTCAATTTAAGTTGTACACTTTAGGAGTGGAAAGGTGGCATTTGCAAACTACCTCGGTGTTCATTTAAACTGGGGCTGGCGTGGAAAACTCCTCCAGAACTCGAGAAAGAGTGGCAGTAATTTCATACTGGCAAGCTTCTTTTCATATGATACAGACTGGGTTTCATTAAAGGAATCATCACTGAAAAAAAATCATTTCTTTTATGATGTTCTCACCCTCAGCTGTCTTCAAGGAGGCTACGGTGTCTTTCGACAGCTGGACAGCTTGTCCTAAATGCTTTCAAAGTCCTACAGAGACTGGAACTCAGATTTTTTCTTTACTGATGGCCTTGTTTCAAATATATTTCTAGAGTTCAATCCCATCTAGGACACAAGCACTCCTTCCTCACCTCTCTCCACCAGCACCGAGATGAGCTTTGAGAAACTGGTTGTCTACATTGGACCACTGGAGGATCCCTCCCCTTAGAGTGATCTGTGGTAGCAACTCTTTTCTCAGAGCAAACCCAGCCATGTCAGATCCAGCTGGCAAAATATTCCATCATTGCCTTTTGCTTCCCTTCAAGCCAAAGGCTTAGGGTCAAACAGAAAAAGATGAAGATGAGTCTCCAAGGATTGGAGAAGGCAACAATGGCACGTGGCAAAAATGAGATATTTTAATGGAGACTCCAGAAATCTCCCCTGAATTTTGTCTCTTCCTGGGGTAAATGTGGGGACTCATTTTGGAAAATAACCCATCCTTTATGCCAGCCCTGAATCTCTGCCACATCAGTTTCACGCTGATAAAGAAAATCAGCCCTTCTCCCTCACTCTATTTTCCTTGCCTAATTAGTGTGGGCACAATCAGGGCAATGACAGCCTGATAATTATACAATGCCCAGGAAAATTTGGCCTTGATATCGGGCACAGTTTTAAGGAGCTGTGTGATTTCAGATAGAAGTTCCTGTAATCCCAATGACATATAATGAGACTAATAAAAGATGGGTGGATCTCCATCCCAGATCCTACTGTTCCACTTCTAACCAGGCAAGAGAAGGTAACTAATTTCACCCCCGTGTTTTGGGTTTGCCAGCAGAGAGAGAATTAAAATCGATGGTTAAAGCATGGAGTTGAGTTTGAGTTATGGTTTACAGCAGGGTTTGAAGTAGCAACAGGATGAGCGAGACAGAGCAGCACAACAAATTCTGGGAGGAAGAGAAGAGCAATCTAGGGTGGAAACGGCGGTGATCCAGAAAATGTCACCAAATATCAAAACAACAAAGTTCAAAAGGGCTATTTAGGAAGGAAAAGGTAATTTTGGAAGGAGGAGAGTTACTGGCTGGGAAAAGGAAGCTGAACAAATGCTTAATTCCCAGCTGAGCTATTTGCACCTTGTGATTTCCCCTTGTGCCAGTAATCCCCTTATCGAGCACATGCCCCTACCCCTGCCTTCCCAAAACCCGGATATCTAACACGTAAACTTCTCACTGGACTAACAAGCACCTTCTCTCCCTCCCCTCCTCCTGTGTTTCAGGTCTGGGTCTGTCACATGTCTCCCTACAGCGAGTGCTGCCTGCCGCCGGGGGTGATGTGCCCCGAGCCGTTCGCCCTCACCTCCAACGAGACCTGTGTCGTAAAATACCCCGACACAATAGTGGACATAGTGGAGCCCGACTCGCCACCGTATTCCGTGATTTATCCCGGCCCAACCCTCACCACTTTCCCCCAGCAAACCATAGTGGGATCTACTGCGCTGCTCGATACCAGGAACTTACTTGGTTCCAGGGGATCTCATGGGTTTAGGGATGTGTGTGGTTCTGGGACAGCGTGTAACTCAGGAGTACCATTTCATGATCCAGGAATCTTTAATCCTTTTTCTCCTCACTTGTCCCAACAATTTGGTTGTAGAACTTGCAGGCCAGCCTAAATCCAACCTGGATAGCCGTGGATTAAGTGGAAAGCAGAACTGAACAGTAAGACAGATCACGACTAAGTTTATGGATAATGGATGATAGAAGTGCTGAGCTTCCATAGTTCCCAGTGGAGTCACCACGGCTTCCTGGCACTAAACCTGCATGAGGACTAGAATTTCCAAACGACAAGAAATTGAAATTTCTATTGGTCTTATTCCAAATTAGGATGAAATAATAAAAAAAAAAAAATTCCAAGAAACAAGATTTTCAAATATATATTTTTGGTTTGCTAAAAATGTATCTCTCAATAAATGCAAGTTTTTATGCCAGCATGGACTTTTTATTATCAATTTCTCTCAAAATAAAAAGTATCGAATACTTCAAAATTCTATGACTGAAAATCTTGGGTTCCAAAATGAAATTCTAACAAATTTTGCTGAAACAGCATCTACCATGAAAAACATAAATCAGCTCTACTTGGCATTTCTTAAAATTAGGCATTTGTAAGTCTTTCTTGCGCTTTATTTCTGCTTTGACCCATGATGTGATGGTTCCCCTGCTTATTTTTCTGAATGTATCCCACTGATGCAAGCCAGGGCAAAAAAAAACCAAACCAAAAACCAAACCAAACTTCAAGCAATTGTAATAGCTGACATCCTTTGTAAAATACCTCTGATCAAAGAAGAACCATTTATGCAAAACCATGGAACTGGAGATTCATTGTAGACCCTCATGAAGTCCTGGAACTCTTCTGATTACAGCTTATCCACCTAATTTTGCGCATGTATATTCAGCTTCTCATTCCCATTAAATATTATCATGCAGCACACACTTTGGGGTTTTCCTTTTTTTCTCTCTACACTTGATTTTTGAACCCTGGGGAGACTCACTGGAAGGAGTTGTCACCTTGCTGAGGCTCGGCACCCACATTAACAATGTCACCACCCAAGAGGCTCAAAGTCCTAGAATGAATTCCCAGACTATTCACAAGGTTATCCCTCCCAAGACAGGAAAAATATCCAACCAAAGAAACAAAAAACCCAAAAAACATTGGCCAAGCAGCAGGGCACCAGAACCCTCTCTTTGGGTCACCTCCTTGGGACATCTTGCACAAGAAGACTCTGCAATGAGGATACGTGCAACACAAACAGACGTACATGTTGGTCAACCTAGTAAGGATTAATTAATTATTAGGCTGAGAATTAGTGTGCTCATGTTCCCCCCAAGAGGGGCCACAGGCCCAGGAGAGGAGCAATTCTGCTTTTCATTATCTGCCTGACTCGGAAGGATCAATTACTCCCCCCCCAATTATTTTTGCTTTCCAAACATATTTTTCTAATAAAAAAGGACAAATAAGTGGCTAATTTTTAGCTGGGCTTGTAGCAGCAAATCCATGAAAAATTACATCTATGTTCCTACCTTTAAGACCGAGACAAAAGCTGACACCTCCTGAGTTTGTTAAAGCAGAGCCCTTTTCCCCCCCTGCAATTTCCAGAGGACCACGTTTCCAACAGCCTTCCCCATCCCCTCGGACATCTTCTCCACACTGATCTACCCAAGTCCTTCAAGTCTGCAAATTAAACCTGCAACTTTTTTCCCTAAATCAAAGCCAACCTGAGCTGGCTTTTGGAGGATCCTTTCAGTAAGAAGAAAGAAGGGTTTTCAGAATGCTCCACAAACATTAATTATCTTCAGCCACGTGCAGAGTGTTGCAAAACGAAGCTGATTTAGACATCTGAATGTTGAGCAATAGCTGTGCTTTAGAAATACTTGTGTGAGGGTTGCAGGTGTCATTTGCCAGGTGAAATCGTTATTAGCTTGCATTTTTTAATAAAAAAGCTTTTATTTCTTTTTAACAAATCACCACACAAACACCCCAGTGCCTTTTTAAGTGCGTGGGACAAATCTCAAAGCAGAAGAACCCAGACATCTCTCTTCCCTACTCTCCAACCTGCACTATCTTCAGCTGGCATCACAGAATCATTTTGATTGGAAAGACCTTCAAGATCAAGTCCAACTCAAGCTAATGCTGCCCATCCCACCACTAAACCATGCCCCTCAGCACCTCATCTACGGGTCTTCTGAATACCTCGTGCATTAATATGCAGTACGCTTGTATCTTGGATGTTAGCACCCTGCAGCAGTCTGGCCCCGTGAAGAGGTCTCCAGCAGTGGTCTGTTCAATAGTGGACCATCAAGCCAAGCACTGGTAGCCACCATCCACCACTAAAAATCACACCACTCCATCAGCACCACACACGTCCTGCAGATTGAGCCATGATGCTTCAACCTGAGTCTGTGACGGAGGATCCTCGCACATTTGGCACAAAGCCTTCAATGAGAGGATGGCCTCTGTCCTTTCTCCTTCCCCAAGGATTTATGCAAACCCCATGTTGGTCAACACAACCATAAATGACCCGGTGTGGATGTGCCACGGGTAATTGTGCTGTGATTATATACGACCATTGGGCAATAGTTGTGCTATGAAGGAGGACGGGTGCCTGCAGCACTGGTGTCAGCACTGGGAAGCTCTGCATGGTTGGTGGCCTGCAGGAAGAGGAAGGATCACTCGGGCCCAGATTGTGTATTAAAATCTGATTTTATTCCCTTGCACCACTTCTGTAGAGTCTGGGATTTGATTTCATCAGATTTACACTCCCAAATACCTCTAACATGAGAAGTGCCTCTCTGAGGGTCATCTAGGGTAAAACCATTCACTGGGAAACCTCCAAATGTCCTCAAGGAAAGAGTTTCAAAATACTTCCTTACTGCTTTGTACTGATTTACACCAGCAAGAGTGCCTATTACAAAGTGAGGATCATGTAACTCAATTTGGATGTCCTGGAATCAGATCTTTACTACCAAGTAATTCATCTACATCAAGTGCATCTCATAAGCAGCCTTGAATGTGCAATGGGATGGTTCATGACTTCAAAAGCTTTCCCATGCAGCAGGCTTTCCAATCCAGGTTCTCCCCAACACCCTTCTCTTCCCCTCTCCAGTTTCAAAAAGCTTCTCCTATGTGCAGAACCAAGACAGACCACTGGGACTATTTACATTCTTCTTCTTTCCTCATTCCTTCTATTTACAGCTTCTGTTGGGTTGTTCACACCGAGTTTTTTGGGCTGCCCTCCGAAGGAACTCGTGAGCAGTAACATCTACCTACAGTTATTCAGAAGAAAACCCTCATCTCAAGCATGCTTTTGCTTTTCTCACACAAAATACAAGAACAAACAAGTGGAATAGATTCATAGAATGGCTTGAGTTGGAAGGGACCTTCAAGATCATCTAGTTCCAACTCCCCTGCCACAGGCAGGAACACCTCCCACCAGATGTTGTTGCTCAAAGCCTGATCCAGCCTGGTCTTGAACACATCCAGGGAAGTCCGCAACTTCTCAGGGCAACCCTTTCTAGCATCTCTCCTAGGAAAGAACTTCTTCCTAATGTCTAATCTAAATCTGCCCTGCTCTAGCTTAAAAGCAGGGATGAACCAAACCATCTTACCAGAGTCCTTACATTCATATATCAAGTAATAACATCACTCCAAATCATTCATGATACTTTCTTAATACAGTCATCACTACTTCCATTATTTCTAGCCCTTGAGCTTCCCGTGCTTCAATTTCCATTAAAAGTCACACCATCCTCCCTGCCCCCCCCGGGCAGGTACATGGGAGCAGAGGTCTGGGCACTGGACACCAATTCTTGCCCCACAACCACCCCAGGTCTGAGGTCTGCCAGGGAGGATGCAGGGTGACTCACATCAGATCGAGCTGCTACACCCACAGATCGCTAGAAATACTTTATTCATCCTGCATAAGCTGTTTACATTCCTGTGGTTTGCTCTTGATTAAATAACTTCTGGTTTCCATTCCATAAATTGTCCTTAAAATTTGAGATGAGCGCGTGGGATTCCCCCGGGGGCTGGGAAATCTCTTATTAACTATAACCTGGGGGAGGCTGAGCACAAATCCCTTCAAAGAACTTTGTGAGGGCTGTAAAACATCTTCTGCAGGCATCAGGCTACAGTACTACAAGTCCTCAGTGCTTCAGCAAACTCTGATGCCACACAACTGAAAACTCTCCTTTTTTTTATGTGCCAAGACTGCTGAGGGCCAGGGGTGAGTGGGGGGGGAACAGCTGGACTCAGTCTGAAAGGCCTCTTCCAACCAATTCTATGATTCTGTGACTTCAGGCCATGATGCTGAGGGTCCCCTTTGTAGGCCATTTTCTTCTTTTTGTCTCCTCATGTCAGCCTTGTTTCAGTTTACACCCATCACCTTTCATTCCCTTGCCATACACCTCCAGAAATGGCCCAGCTCCATCTGCTCCTTAACCTGTGCTCACCCAGAATGACCTCAGCCTCTTTCTTTTGTGCATCAGTTCCTCACCCTTCACGGTGACAACAGCTCCCTCTCCACCCTTTGACAGGCCAGACTGACATCACAGATAGGATCCCGTTCAGGAACCATCTCTTCTGCTGCTATTTCATAGCCAACACAACGTAGTCTTCATGTTGATTGTGACACGACAGGCAATACAAAGCTGATGTACATGGTTATAACCCAGACAGAGCTCCTTATCTGTCTCTAGGAGGCCAACCAGCATCTTCAGCATCCAGAATTATATGCATATTAAAGAAAGATAACAATTCTCCTAAGGCAAGGGCTTACATAGAACAAGGACAACAGTTTGCAACTGATGCTACACAAGGAAGAGTTGGGTGGGTGCCTGGGAAGCAGCCGAGAAGAGAAACCCAAGACTTAAAAGGGGAAGTAAAGTAGGTGATCAATGCCATGTGGGGCAACCAGAGGGAGCTGTGGAGGCCAAGTGTTAAGAGCTAACTCAGCATCTTCTCAACCTCTCTGCAGCACTCTGGTTGCCACCCATGCAGTGAGAAAGAGGATTAACAAAAACCACCCACCCTGGGATCAGGGAGCGTATGTAACTAGGTAAACTCCAGCCAGATTTCATATCTTTTCAAGAATTTAATTTGCTTTCCTGCTGGGAACAAGCCAGGGTTTCCATTTTCATGTATTATGATAAATATGGGTGCAGTTGTGGTCAGTATATGGTGAGCTCTGCTCCCCTTTCCTTGTGTGTTCCTTCAACATTTATTTCCTCCAAATTTAGCACGCCAATTGGTAATTTTTTGACATCTTTCCATCATTTTTCCATATTCAAAATCTAGTTCAATCCCAGCTGGAAGCAAACTAAAAGAGAAAAGGTACAAGGTCTGGGTTCTCTACTGCATTTAGGGTTTGGATTTGGGGTGGGTTTTTTGCTGGTATCCTAAGCCCTAGAAATGTGTTGCTAAAGACAGAGGCAAACCCCAGCCCCTCTCACGCTTGGGAAGGGGGTCCTGACAAGGCTGGAAAGCACAAAGCCACCCAGCAACTGCACATGTCATGAGGCCACCATACCAGATTTCCCCTTTTTACCCACCAGATGTTATCAACAGACCTCCAGAAAAGGTTCTGCTCTCTTGAGCTGGCAAATACACTCTGAGAAGACCACCCTCACCCTGCCACGCACCCCGACCATGGATGGCTTCCCCCCCAGCAGCTGCAGTTTTGCTAAATCATGCTTCTTCTGCCTTAAAGGAGGATTTGAGGTGTTTCTGGAAACACCCTGCATAATTAAATACCCTGGGAATGTTCTGAGGACTGAAAAAGTTTCATAAACACTCATTAAGACATTGCCTATGCAAATGACTGTATTATGATAATAGCTGCAGGTGACGCCTCGCGTTGGGCAATATTGGCACATTAAAGGAGACCTATGAAGGCAATTTCTGGAATTGTCCTAATTAGATTGATTCACTACCTCAGATTTTGAATTCTTCCACTTTCACTTGTAGTCTGTCCAAAATCCGAACGCCAAAGCTCCTGATGGTGTAAAAAACCACGGATCTCCACACGACTACCTAATTAGCTCTGCCTACCTTTGCCACTCGCTTCATAGGCAGAATTTGTGCTGATACCATCTGCATTCAGGTGACGTAAGCCAGCAGAGCCACTTTGAAGTGAAGAGAATGAATGCTGCAGACCTGCATCAGCAGCGCATCCGTCCCCAAGCATTTCCCTTTGATTATTTCTTCATTAGCAAGCCCTCCTGACTCAGCTTCACAAACAAAACTCCTGTGCTCTGAAGTTGAACTGGTTGGACCACATAAACCATCTCTTAGCTAGGCAAGAGTCACTATTGCTGCTCTACACAAGGATTTAATTTGCTAAACCAATTTACAGTTAATAGGCTCTGACAATATTAACATTCTATATTGTGGTGTATGCAGCCTGCATTACTCTTTGCCCTTTATTGCCTTTGTTAGTCACTCTAAAGTACAACACAAAAAAACAGGGAGGAAAAAAAAAAAGAAAGAAAATTCTACCTGGAGAATCTGACATTAAAGGAACATTGGGAAAAGTTAATTATGTTTTAGTTAAGGGACTGGGATATCTTAATATCACAGATGGGATTCAGTTCCTAGATCTGTCAGGGATCTCCACACTGCCCCAGAGATTAAATGGGAGGAGAATCTGGAGTATTTAGCTGGAATTCTTTGGTAGAGCTGAATTTTATACTTGCTTTATGACACCTGTTTTAAAATTGCAATTTGGGGATGCATCCACGGGGATGAGGGGATAGGTCTTCCAGCTAGAAATTACCTGAGAATTCGAACAAAGAGACGTTGAAAAATGTAAGAAGAAATAAATATCCGGACTCTTTTCAGCTGAATGGTGAGTTCCTCTGACACAGAGGACATTCATCTCACCTTGGCAGAACCAAAGCATGGAAACCTGCAGCTACCTCTCCCAGGGCAGATACCAACAGGCTGAACCCTACCCCAGGCAGTGCTGATGGGCCCAGTTCTGCCCCACTGGCAGGCACTGTGCTCAGTGGGAGGCTCCCATGGACACAGAGGCTCCCTCCAGTGGCAGAGGCCACCAGCAGGACCTTGTCCCAGGGCAGGTGCCGAACACGTTTGCCCAGAGACCGGTTCACCACCCTCACTCTTCCCTCCAGAGGGACACTTGGTATGAAGCACATTTAAATGAATTCAAGCCACCACCATCGGGGTGTTTATGACACGATGCATTTATGATATTAATTATTCTGATTTTGAGGCACCCCTAAAGATCCCCTGGGCTGTGGGGCTTATCAGGAATATTCTGGAGACATGAGGAAAGGAGAGTTCAAAGAAGTTCCCAAGCATCTCTTAGTATGTCCTACATGGAAATTCTTTGATGTTAATAGCAACATCATCCTCATGGGTTCAGACAGCTCTGACCTCATGCAGAATGTAACATGTAAAGCATTTATTTAATCAACTCCTCATTTCGAGCTCCATAATTGGAGATGGCTTCACTTTTAAAGATAACTCTGGGATACTTTTGCTCTCTCAGGTTTTTGCAGTTCCTCAGGATGCATCCATAAACCTCATTAATAGGATATCAAGATGCAAAACCAGACCTGTCTTTCTAGAAACTTATCTGGGCATGGAGACAAAAAAAATTAGATGTTAACTTGCATTTCCAATAAGGAAAGCAAACCTTGTGCTGCGCTGACGTACCCAGCCACTGACATCTCCAAGACTCCTCACACACTCCTGTTTTCAGCACAGATAAAGCCACTAGCAGGCTAATAATTCTCTGTGTATTTTTAATTCTTTAATGAAATCAGCAGAGCGAAAGCAGGAAGTTTCAAGATGAAAAGAACCTGCAAGTTACCATCTGCATTTTGTATTATTACCTCACTCAGCTTTAGATAATCATAAACAGGGAGCAAAACAATTACTGCAACTACAGGAGTCGTCCATGCAACCAAGTTTGCTTCATGAGTAATTAAGGCCCTTTACAAAGGGTGTCTCAGCTCCTCCAGGCAATCTGAGGAAGGGTATAAATACCTGCACCGTGTGAAGCTTTCCCAGCTACTTCTCTTGACTTGTTCTCTCCGGTACACTGAGTAAGTTTGATTTGACAACTATAGAAATCTTGAGTTTAAGTTTCCTTTAGCAGCCTGGTCCAGTGGGAGGTGTCCCTGCCCGTGGCAGGGAGGGTGGGATGAGATGATCTTGAAGGTCCCTTCCAACCCATTCTATGCTTGTTAAAACTGGGGGTAAATCCTGCATAAAGATTCAGATTCTGAGACATTATTCAGCATCTTTCTACAGGTGCTTTCTAGGCTGGAGAAAGCATAAAAAATATCCAGGGCTTTTCAAGGCTGCTTATTATTAGGGGAGAATGGGGAATTTCCATCTCATGGTTCTGGAAAGTTTTCAGAAGAGCTCTGAGAAGAGGTTTTTAGCATTGCTTTGGCATATACGGTATAATCAGGAGCTTCAGCAGCTCTCAGAGGGGGGAATTTTCTAGATAACCTTTGGAAAATCCTTGTTTGAAGTTAGTTCTGTGCAGCTATTGGAATGCAACATTGATCTGTTCACCCTAAGCCTATTTAATTAGGGTCAGAACAAGCTACACCAAGCAATGATTAGATGCTATTAAAGTAACTGTGCAAAGAAGATTTCATTTCTATTCAAACTTTGATAGTACTTTAATATGGTTTTACAGGGATTAAGTCAAAAGCTATTTTTGAACCTAAGTTTTTATATGAGGATTTAATAAGAAGAAAAACTGAACACTAAATGTATTTCTTTTATGTACCTTAAATACGTGTAGCTTTGCTGAAGATGCAATTTTCTTCTCTGGATTGACAATATCAGCACAATATAAATATTTTAAGGTCTGTGTCTTATTTATTAAACCAGTATTTTTAACCCACTATTTATTCCTAGCCTTTCATTTTTCCATGCTTCAGTGGAACACTTTAGTAACAGGAATATGCAAGCAAAATAATGCAGGAAATTAAACCAGCTGCTAAACAGCTCAAAATCTGTTGAAAATCCAGATTATTTTTTTCTTTCCCCCTCATTCCTTTGCACCCCAACTGTAAAATGCAAACTGGAGGCACTGCCCTGAGAAGCTGTGTGTGGGAGGAACAGAGATGCCGCAGGAACAAGTTGAAATTTGTCTCTGGAATACATTACAAAGGAGCAGGACATTTTAGAGCAGAAGTCTACTTTGGAGGTGGCACGCACACAAAAAAAAAGGGGGGGATGAGATTTTTTGATCCGAGAGGAAGAGAAGGAGAGAAAAAAAGCTTAAAGCAACAATTTACAAAGGATGAAGATATTTGGGCTAAGGAAAAGGTGGTAGCTACAAGGAAAGGAGCTCAGCTGCTGTATTTAACCAAATTATCTCTCTTAAAAGATTGCTTAGAGCCAAGCTTAGAAGTGACAATAACCAAGCCCATGGGATTATTTTATTTTTCCCTTTTTTTTTTCCCTTCTCCTCATTCTGCAGATAAATTCTAGGTGCTCCCCGATCCCAGCCAGGCAATGACTTCCACCCAGCTGGCATGTGCCAACCCCTGCGAGGCAAAATGTCCCCAGCCCCTGGCCACCAGCAGCAATGAGCCCTGTGTTGTGACCTGCGGCGACTCCCGGGTGATTATTTACCCCCCACCCGTTGTCGTCACCTTCCCGGGACCCATCCTCACCACCTACCCCCAGCAAACCGTCGTGGGAGCCTCAGAGCCCTCCGAGGTGGCCGTGGCAGAAGCCCCCGCCGCAGCACCTCTACCCACAGAGGTGTCAGGGAGACTGGAAGCAGCAGTTGAGAAACTCACCCCTCAGGTCATTGCCAGACCCGAGCCACGATGCGCCCCAAAATATTCTTACACCTACTCTTCCCAATGGACACATCCCTGCAACTCGTACCGCTCTGGGAAACGGTGGACGTACTGAACCCAGCCCTCTCCTGCCTAGAGCAATTTAAAGAAGCAGCAAAGGAAACTCCGGATGCAAATTAAGATTGGAGCTGATGAGCAGCAGCCCCAGTGCTGGGTGTTGCCAGGCTCCAGCTGAAAAGAATGAGAGCTGCAAAGGCTCAGCACCTGTGAAAGGCAGGCTCAAGTCTTCTGCCTTTAGCTGCAACCTGTTATCCTCTGGCTTTCTAGCATAGTCATCTGCTTATGTTGTGCTTTGTCTTGTTGCAGTTATGTTATTGGCATTCAACTTAGAGAGGTGACTTTAGGATGCTAGAAATTGCACACAGTGATGGCACCAAAGGAAAAAAATATTATTATTTTTTAATAGTATGCATAACTTTGACCCTGGTGATCAGCCAGAGCCTCACTGAAACCCTGGAAAGATATTCTTTATACTCTGCACAATTTTATTCCAATATGGTGGAAAAGCTGTCTCTTTCCAAATAAATTTTCTATATCAAAGTATGTCTTCTGGTTTTCATGTCCTTCTACTTTCACTTATCATTTGAACATAGAGAGTCCTAGAATGGGTTGGGTTGGGAGGGACGTTCAACATCATCCCACCCTGTCATGGGCAGGGACACCTCCCACTAGATCAGGTTCCTCAAAGCCCCATCCAACCTGGTCTGGAACACATCCAGTGCTGGATCATCCACAACTTCCCCGGGCAACCTGTGCCGGTGTCTCACCACCCTCAGGAGTGAGGAACTTTCTAATTTCTTATCTAAACCTCTCCTCTTCCACTTTGAAGGCATTGCCCCTTGTCCTGTCACTACAAGCCCTTGTCAAAAGTCCCTCTTCAGGTTTCATGTAGTCCCCCTCAGATACTGAAAGGCCACTAGAAGGTCTCCCTGGGGTGTTCCCTTCTCCAGGCTGAACCCCCCCAGCTCTCCCAGCCTGGTCTCCCAGCAGAGGGGTTCCAGCCCTCCCAGCATTGCTGGGGCTCCTCTGGCCCCAGACCAACAGCTCCATGTCCTTCTCATGGTGGGGGCTCCAGAGCTGGAGGCAGTGCTCCAGGTCAGGTCTCACGAGAGAAGAGAAGAGGGAGACAATCACCTCCTTCAACCTGCTGGCCACACTTCTTTTGATGTAGTCCAGGATGCAGTTAGGGCTTTCTGGGCTGCACTCGACCATTATTTTCTCAAATTGAGCTTCTCACCACCATCAACCCCAAGTCTTTCTCCTCAGGCATACCAGCATTGGGACTACTGCCATCATGACTAACAGCTGGGAATGGGATGCAAAGTACAAACAGGAAAGAAATAAATCAACGGTTTAGTTTTCATTCCCCTAAAGAAATCACAAAACAAAAAGTGATATTTCACCGTAGGAATAGCTCCTTTGTAACAAAGTTAGGAATTTGATAGTAACTTCCCTAGCCTGCAGTTGAGAAATCATTCTGAGAGACATTCAGAGCTTCCACAAATGTTTATAGCAAATGAAATATGACTTCACCCTCCATATCAACACCCAGCTCTAGAAGCAATTCCAAACTGCCAAAAAACAAATTCAGACCAAAACCAATGGTTCATGCAATGGGGATTCTTTAATGTGGATGGAAAATGCAATAGACAGTGACAGCAGGAAACAAAACAATGTGGAAACAAGCAATTGGAAACACAAAACCCATAAGGCTGCAGCAAGGCACCAGCCAGGGCTCCAACCCAAAGTTTCCCCCCCCCTCTTATCACAGGCTGGAGGTCTCAGAGCTGAGCAGAGCAGGGGAGACTCTCATCCAAGGACGAGCACAGCTCCCTGAATAGCAGACAGAGGGGAGCTTCTNGGGGTTAGGCAAGGGTATGGGGAAGAGGGTGGATGGAGGGAGGGAGGTAGGGAGAGGTCCCCAAGAGGCTTCCAAGAGCTGGACTTACCCGGTTGATGAGGAGAGTCAAGCGAAGGAAGATGGATAGAGGGCTGTGAAGCCCTCAGCTCTTTTATACCTGTCCCGGACTGCCCGGGGCAGTGGCCAAGGGGGTGGTGGCTGAAACCCCAGCTAATCATGGAATCAAGTGGAGAAGCTTCATGACACAGATTGTGATGCTGGACCATCATATCCATCCTAATTGGGTAAACCCCAATGTTTGTGCAAGAAAGAGGCAATGGGATGTATGGATAGTGACTCATCACTACATGAAAGACAGGCTACTGCTGTAACTGAACTCATGGCACCAGTAAACCCCAATCTACCCCTAATCCTCACACTTGGCTTATGTGGAAGAGTCTTGGGCATCTTGCAGAATTGCTTTCAACCCTTTGCATCTGCCATCACCCCTGCCATTACCTCTCCTTTACAGGCTGGTAAACAGAGAGGTGTTTAAACCAGGACACGGGACAAAGGAAGAAGCCATCCCTCCCACGCAGGTCAGCGATGAATGTGAACCATTACCCCATGCTAAGAAGAGACAAAGAGACCTCAGTACTGGTCTCAAACTAAGCCGTGTCCCTAACTAAGCCTTGGAAATTTTCCTACCATTGCATGACATGTGATTTTAGTTCCACAACTCATTGATGGTCATGCAAACAGGAGATGGGTTCAGAGTGGGGTGAAGCTCCATCCCTGAATGGTACTGGCAGAGACATGGGTGTGAGGGCAGGAGGATCAGGCACTGGGAACTTGTGCAGAGACAGTCACTGAGGAAGAGGAGGACAGGAACAACTACAAGAAACTCTCAGGCCGATCAGCTATGATTTTCTCAGTGAGGTCTGCCTCGCAACCTCCTCTCCAGAGGGACTCAATTGC
>VWZY01008459.1:0-24166 GCA_013399075.1 Chloroceryle aenea | reverse complement strand
TCACAGCTTTTCCTCATGCAACATGCAGCGTATGGGGGACAGTCCTACTTCCTCAGCTCTGGAGGTCTGCAGTCATGGTGCAGGACAGCCCCTTGAAACATCTGAGTCCACCTTACTGCACTGTACTGCACTCCAGCCTCTGTCGTTCAGAGAGGAATACCATTTCACAGCCTTTCTGCTGACTGTCCCCAGCCATTATGGGTTGGGCTCAGCTGCTGATAAGAGTCAGCAGGACTTGATTAGGGTGAGGGAGATGTGCTTCTATTTTCCCTCAGACAGTGACAAATTATATTAGTATATCTGCTAATGAGAAATCAGAGTTAACCTTCTGTCACGCTTTTGGAAGAAGGGACCTGCAGGGGAGCTTACAGCTGCCCTCTGCCCTTCTAAGACCCATGGTTACCCAGGGTTTTGGAATATCAGGTGACTTCTTTAAGTACCTTGTTTAAGATGTGAATCCTTTTCTTCTGATACACCCATCCTGCAAACCTAGATCTAGCACTCTTGTAAGAGTTTGAATTACAATTTCTGTAGCAGTTTTTAACAGTTTTTCATATTTTGTTGGTGGTGGTTTTTTTCTTCAACAGATTTTTAAACTGGTCATCAAAAACCTTAAGCTGCTTCTTCAATGATAAAGACCCCCAAAGACCCCCACAGACATGCACACACACACACAACTTCTAAAACTATTGAAATAAACTCTTTAGGAATGATTTTCTGCAGTGTCTATTTTTATTCTAATAGCCATGTTCAGGCTATGCAGCCCAGGTCCCCCCCCACAGGCTGTGTTCTGCCAGGTGCTTTCAGCCATGAACAATGGAAAGTGCATCTCACTGAAATTTCGGCTAGGTTATAAATCAAATGTCTAAAATACATATTGCTTTTCACACTTAAATATGGTAGCAGTTAATATACCACAGGTGTGCACTGAGTAGTATTATGGGAAGCCAATGTGTAGGCAAAAGGAATGATCTCAATTTTAGGTCAGTGAAACAAATTTGGTTTTAATAAGATGAATTTGCTTTATAAATATATTCATGTTACAACTGCTTGTAAAGAGACCATTCACACTAAAATCTCACATCTTCTATTTCACCACTCTGACCAGAGAAAGCAGACAAACTAATTTTTTTCATGCAAAGCTATGCTTCATTCTTGTTTGTGATCAGATTTTTTTTTCTTCAAAACAATCATCATTTCACATGTGTTGACACTTTATTACTTATTATTGTGACATCTCCCTTCAATATATAAAAATATTCCTTTGTCGTTAGATGTGGAATTTTTTTTTTGGATTTCCAGGAAGAGGCCATATCTTCCCAGGCTTGTATTATTTCCCTTTGCTGTTATTAATCACTTCTTGAGTTTTTGTGCTTCAATGTGCTCATCCTCCATAACTTTTCCCAGAATATGGGACGTCACCTGCCTAATTAAGTAACTGGTCTAATTCCTGTTTAAGCAAGAATTTAATGCGGGAAATTCTTGTTGGTTACTTTATTTAGTGGTTTAGATGATATGACTAGGGATTTCCTTCTGACATTATAATCTATGCACCTGTAATTCAGATTACACTGAAAAACTCAACATTTTCTTTGTAGAGTCAGGAGACACAGTGAATTAGTAAGAATGTGTCGTCAACACAAGTTAGTAAAAGGACTAAGAGGGATTCACAGTACAGAAAGGTCCAAGCACTGAGATACCTTCTCCACCTAAACTATTGCAGACCATGACAGCAGTCATCTGCTGTTAGATATGCAGGTGGGATACAGACATGCAGCATGTCAGTCTTTATGGATTGCATGGTATGGTCCTGAGAAAGTGTACTTCTCAGGTACTGTTGTGGCAGAGGAAAGGTTGATAAAAAGGACTGTTCCCTTCAAGAGAGAGAGCTACAACTATGGACAACAGCCTTTGGCAGCTCCTGCAAAGCAGTTCATATAACTTATTTTACACCAGTGGGAATAAATCAGAAAGATTTAGATGCTGGCTTCTCCCACTGGAGTTCACCAGCAACCTGGTTAGGTGAATTTCTGGAGTTAGTGAACATTTACACCTGAATAATTATGCCTTCTAATAGACAANAAGCATTCAAAACAGCATCCAGGGAAAACAGAGAAGGGTCCACTCTATGATTGCATAGCTGTACAAGGCAATACAGAGTCATGAAATGACCCTGCTCTGAATCTCCTGCCAACTGACTCTAATGTAATTATTGCATTCTTGAATATTTTGTTCCAGCTAACAATGTGGTAGCAATTTTTAAATTGATTTCTCAGCTACTACCAGTTTCACAGTAAATGAATGTATTTTTTTTTTTTAGTTTTGCAAGGACTGGACTTTATAATTCTATATTAAAGAAATAATATTTTAAATTCAAACATAAAGCAACACATGTTTTCGGGTTCTGCTTCATAAAATCACTCTAGAGAGGTCCTCTTTCCAGGGAAGACATTCTACTCAGTGTACATATAGGTACAAGTAGTTTTCTTTTGTAGTAGGAGTATAGTGGACTGGTAGATACTTAAACCTGTATTCCCTCCAGATGAAAAAGCTAGTTGGAACAATCCCTTCCTATTAAATCTGCAACCTGATTACAATTTCCTTCTATAGTCTGCTCTAGAAATACAATGACCAAGATTAAATGAATCATGTTCTGCCATGACTTGAACATACCGTGTGATTTAAATGAAAAATGCTGTTGAATGTAACAAAGTCTCTGGTTTAAATTATGCAGTATTTTCATTCTTATCTTCATTTTAGAAAAATGTGCCTGATACATAAATATATTCAGAAGCAATAGAATCATGGTTATGATTGAAAACAGATATTCACCCTGACATAGCATAGGAATTGCAGATTTGATTGAGAAAGTCTGTTATTTAGCAGAGATGTCTCTGAGAACATTAGGACACAGAGTATTATCTGAAAACTGTATTTGTAAAACCACTGGAGTAGAATATATACCAATTGCTAGTTAGTTCTTACTCTTATATGGGAAAAAAGATAATGCCATCATAGCCAGACATGGTTCATAATTGCTTAGCCCTTTTTTTAACCAAATAGTTAGAATAAACAGTAAAAAATATTTTAAAATTAAGTATTTAAGATTACATTTTCACTTTAATAGTAATCTACATCATTCTTACATTCTTTATTTAATGGATTTTTTTCTAAAAATTAAAAATATCTTGTCAGTAGTAACTTGTTCTGATGCCATTAGCACTTATAAGAAGTCTACAAAAAGAAAATTATTTTATACAATTGTGCATATGAATGCACACTATCAAGAACTATATACTCTGGCACCTTACTGAAATAGCCATTTCTATCAGGATAGTGTGCATAAAGGTGCAAGTCAAGCAGGCAAACACAATTATTGCCACCTCTAATATTGCAAGATACTACATGACATTTTTTTCTTAAACCAAGTTTTCTCTTTCATTGAGCTTCAATAAAAAGGAATTTTATCTGTTCAGATTAGAATGTTGTTAACACTATTATTGTTATCATGTTAATTTTAGGTCTCATCTTGTAACCTATTATAAGTTTACCCATTTGGCAGAGAGAATAGTTTCCAAGTCAAGTGTAGTCACAGTGCTAGAATACTAAATGGATACATCTAATTTTCTAGGGAACCCACACTTCTACATGCAAATTGATATTATTTTAAATAGTAACCTCACATCTTCATGTTTCACTCTTTTACTTCCTTATTGTTCTGTCATAATAATACAAAGATATATATTGAGAAACTTCAGGAAAGACAGTGGCAGAGTCATTCTCCTCATAACACTACTGCTAATGAATGGACACCTGCTGAAATTCAAACTGTTCTCATTGAAGGGAAAACGATATCCCAACTGTAAGACTACAAATACAATTCCTGAAAGTTTTAGTGATGAAAGTTTAAGTGATGAAATGTACTTGGCCTCTATGCTTCACATTTTACTTACACATAAGAGATATTTATTTATATTATTGGCAAAAAAATTGTGAGATTGCTTCTGATACTATGAGAAAATAATACATCTTCTTGTCTATCTGCTGAAGTGTTTGATTGTGTCCCTCTACTGGTAGAATACAAAACAGCTTTCTGAAATAATTTTACATATTTCTCCTCTCCATTTCAATGATATTTCCTACTGTATTACCAGGAGTTCAGGAAATTCAGGAAAATCTAAAGGCAGTTGTTTAAATCACAAGAAATGTATATTTAATTAAAATAAAATATTAATTCCAAGAGTAAAATCAAAAATTGATTTAACATGCCTTAAAAAAAAAAAAAAAAAAAGATGCTGATATAAAACATGAAATATTCAAATACCGTAGCTATCCAGAACACAAATAAATCCAAATGAAATAGACCTGTCTTTAACTTGTGTTCCTTCAAAGTCTCTGATGAGATTGAAACTGTGATAATACACAGAATGAACTTAATAAAGCAAGAGTAATTACTCTGCATATTCATACTGGCTAAAAATGCTGCTCAATATTATGTACAATCTACACGACTTCTGGCCTACACTGATTCGTATTTGTTGTTCTTGGTTTTACCTCATTAACCACAGGCATAACTTGGTTTGCAATGAACAGCAAACTCAATCTTTCTCTTTCCTCTTTTCTTCTTTTCTTTTCTTTTTCTCTTTTCTTTTTTTTCTTTCTTTTCTTTTCTTTTCTTTTCTTTTCTTTTCTTTTCTTTTCTTTTCTTTTCTTTTCTTTTCCTTTCTTTTCTTTCTTTCTCTCTCTCTTTTTCTCTCTTTCTCTTCTTCTCTCCTTCTTTTTTTTTTCTTTTTTCCCCAGGAAGTGTCCTGGATTTTAGAAAAGAAGAAACTTGCTTATGCCACTATTCTCTTGCCACTTATATTCCCATATTCTATCAATGGACACAAAAACATCCTGCTGATTTTCAAATTAAATTTCCACCAGAATAACACAAAAAGTTATGCCAAGAATGACCATGTCCTTCTGATAAACTGGGGTCTTCTTTTAGGCTATAAAGTCACAAAGCAATTAGGTAAGTTTATGCTTCTTTGTGCCCTTAGGCAGGTTAACAAGCTTGTTACAGCAAGAGGATGAAAAGTCTTAATATCTATCCAATATCTCACAATATCATGTCACAAGTTTCATTACACATGATCCAAATATAACAGGAATGCAAAGAAACAATGTTTCCACTAGCAATTTTTCACTCTATGTAGTTGGTTGAGTGGCCAAGTTTGGTTAGCCCAAAAAATTCAGGATGGGCCCTGAATCTTTGGATGGGCCCAAAGTCTTCAAAACCGCTTGTGTAATGACTTGGTAAGAAGGAACTAGCAGGACAAAGAAGACAGTGGAAGGCATTATGACTTTTTCATGGGATAATAGTTTGAAGATTCCTGTTTTATCTTAAATTCCTCTTATGATACAGACAGTCTATTATAAGATATAATATGGATACATGTTTAGTTTGAATTTTCTCTAGGATTATGGAATGTGTTAAACTGTGCATATGCTTATGCATTGGGGTGAATATTAATTACAGAATATATACAATTATTTATTGGTTTTAATTATGTTAATACATTCATATAAAATACAAAAATTTATAGGGAACTCAGTACTTCTGACTGCAGTTTTTCATGATGTTAGTGACAAATCCATGGTAATAAGTAAACCTTCCCTGTGATTTCAGAATAGGCCAGCAATCTATGTTTACAGGTCTGATACTTGTCAAGTTAGTTCCCTTTAAGGCCATTCTATTTGATTATTGTTTTGTGGATAGATAGTGATAAACTTATTACTGTAACTTATTAAATAAGCAGTCATCTTCTACACATACAAATCTCATCGTGTTCACACAAACAATATCCCATGGTCCTTTTAAAAAAGAAACTTGACATGTCTTGATGACCAAGTCCACTGAAGAGTCCTCTAGTGAAGATGGGGAACAAGGATGTTCCCCTAATGAACAATGTTTTGTTCATTAGAACAACAATAATGGCAAGAAAGATGACACACAGGATAGAAAATTAAAAACCTTTTTATTCTATTTATCATTAAAATGACATAAAATTTTCCTTCTCGTTTATTCTCTTTTTGTTCCCTTTACTTAGGAAATTAAAATACATGAAACATTTCCTGTCCTTTAAATGATAGGTGGGGTTCATTATTTTTTTCTTGTTTCATATTGTTTTTATTTTTTAGAGGCTGATAATAGACCATGAGGTACTTCTATCTCTTTACTCTCACTGAAGAAATATTGAGGTCATTATCAGAGAACTTTGAGCTGCTGTCACTCTATTATGATATATAATTGAAGGAGAGCTTTACTGCAAATGCAGTGCCCTAATGCAAAACAAATCTTAAATCAGTAACAAATTTATATAATGTAGGTTGTATCTTAGTATCTACTATTTACATCACTGACTGCTGATTTGTGCAGGCTGTGATTGATGTGCTGCTGATGCTGCTGTTCTGCCTGACACTCATGCAGAGTAAAGATATGCCATCAAGGTATAGAACAGAATTGGAGCAGCAATACTGTAGAGGAAAAAGACATTAAGTAAATTCTCATGAGATTTAGCCACCTCTAAAGCTTCTCTATAGGCAGAACTGAGCTTCTAAGTGTTGAGTGGACTCTAAGAATAAGGCATTTGACGTGCTGACCTTTTCAACAAAGGTTAAATACATCATTCTGGTAGTGCTGAGTGTTTCTCCCCACCTAACTCACCCCTTCTCTCTAACTTGATTTTCTAATAGTCATCTTATTTGAATGAATATTTCAGGAGGTCAAGCTGGACAAAATTCAATGATCATCACACTTTTGAAAACACCACACATTCTTATTTTCATCTATTGTTTAAAATATACTTCAATTTGGACATCATGGTCAAAAACCTTGAAACTTTTTAAAGCTTTTTCCATAATATGAAACTATGAAGAGTTGATCAACTGACTTTGTAGAAAGTCTTAAGCTAACATAATACTTTAAGGATATATGTAATCAGATCACAGCTTGGAGTGGTAGCAAACTGAGTTTGCCCTTTGCCTTAATGTACCTAGGAATCCTGATCTATATTCCTGATTGCTATTGAATTTTCTAAATTTCATTATAAAATCAATAACCGTTGCACATGGTAAAATAGTTTACAAGAGCTGCAACATATTGTGGACTTCTGAAAACACACTGAGCTCACTGAAGCCACCCAGGCAGCCAATTAGGAGAAAACATCTATTAAGGAGAAACAGGGCAGTCCCATTGACTGCTATTGATTTTCTTAGCCCTGTGAAAAGACAATCAATTAGATAAAGAAGGCTAATGTTACAGCTGCAATTTAATAACCCCTAAAGAAAGGAGAGGGCTATTGATTCCTGACATGGAATGCAGAGCTTATTGAAATATACTGAACTTCACCTGTCTTATAATCATGCCTTGAGGAAAGAGGAAGGTCTTATTGGGACTGATTGTAACTTGTGGCATAGCTGGCTTGATGATGTCAGAACTAAGAGATGCAAATGAAACAAAACTTTAGAGGAAACACAAGCCCAGGGTTGAATACTAAATCACAGGAGCTATTGACAGATGCTGTCTTGGTGAAGGTTGTTTCTCTTTTTTTGTATAGAAAGCACCAGAGTACCACCTGTCATTTTCAAAAGCAAAGTCAGTTTTGCCAACCAGCCATGAATGACAAATAAAGCTTTATACGAAACACAAGGGCATATTATGTGCTATTGTGTGTTCTGCTAAGTGCTAATTTATCTGGCTTGTTCTCTTCAGCAAACACACGCACAGACACATGAAATAATCCATCTAATTATGTAGCTATTTAGGAGAAAAACAAAGCAAGGTGTTTTTGTCTGACACAGACGGTACATGATACAACAAAGGTTTCAACAAAAAAACTAACAAAGTTAATGAAAATAAATGAAGTGCTGTAAGCTGTAACAATTTTAGAACAAATAAACTTTAGCCAGTTTTATATTTAGGGTAGACCCAGCTGCTTTTCATAAATAGATGAGTACTTTCATTCATTTTTTGATAGTCTCTAATTAGAAATAGCTAATAGGCCTTGTGGCTTCCCATGATAAAATCTGGTCTAAAATACCTTATACAGATATTTTCTTTATGCTTTTTTTCTATTGCTTGCATTTGATCCTTTCTCTCTCATTATATATATGCCTTTTTTTTTTTTTTTACCAGCAGACAGCTGCTATTCACAATAATTGCCAGGGCAGTCAATTATACTTTAAATAGGCCTACTTGAGGGCAAATGAGAGTACGGTGGTCTGAATTGTGCTGGAGACATGTTATACACAAAGACTGTCATTTCAAGCATCTGGAACATGACAAATATTATTTGAAAGCAGTCCAGTATCTATATAATATATGTGCATGTTACTATATCAACATGGCAATACCCAGTGCACTGTACTTTCATGTTTTGTAATGCAGGTGTATCTCTTTCTCTCTCTCTCTCTATGTTTGTGTACATGCACACACAAACATATACACATATAAATACATATAAAATGCACAAAAGCAAATACCTAGACTGTGCGGCAGTCCCCTGATTTCCTGAAATGCATGCCTGTCTTTATATACTTAAAAGTGGTATAAGTCACCCATTATAACAGGGTTTTTCAAAGATTTATATTTTCCTAATATTATAGAACAGCATGGAACAGAATACAAGGAATATACAGGTAATTCAGGAGAAATGTTTAGCCTGGAGAAGAGGAGACTGAGAGGGATTCTTTTCAATGCTTATAAACATCTAAAAGGTGAATCGAGAGATTGGGTCCAGTGTCTTTTCAGTGGTGCCCAGCGGTAGGAGAAGGAGTTAGCTCAGTCAGTAGAGCACTGGTCTAAGGGGCTGCCTTTAACCTAAACCGTGACAGCAACGCACACAAACTAGAACACAGAACCTAAACATAAGGAAAAGCTTATTTACTGTGAGATTGATAAAGCACTGGAACAGGCTGCTCAGAGAAGTCATGGAGTTACTTTCTCCAGAGACTTTCAAATCCTGGAAATGTTCCTGTGAAATCTCTTCTAGACAAACCTGCTTTGGCAGGGAGTTTGGACTAGCTGATCCCCAGAGGTCCTGCCCAACCCCTACCATTCTGTGATTCTGTAAATTGTTAAATTGGTTAGTAATTTTTTCATCCTTGTGTGTGCATGCATTCCAAGCACTCTTCTTTTACTAAGGTTATATTAGTGTTCTAGGAAAGTGAGACAGACTAGAATAACATTATGTTCAAGATAAAGCTGCATAAGAGATGTGCAACTTAATTGAAGTCAATAATGTGTACAAAATTATGTGAATAATGACAAACCAACAAAAATCCAAAACATCAGGATAGAGCATTTGGACAAATAAAGCAAACGCCGTAAAATATCTGAAGTATATTCATTTTTGTGAGTTACTTTTACACAGAAAGAGCCTTAAAGGACTGCAGAAAAGATTTTTTTTTGTTAATAAAATAAAGAAAGCAGCAATTATGAAAACTGGAATACATTCATATAGTGCCATTAAGTTCTTGCAGATATGATCATTTACATTGGAGGGGCTGTTTCTGAGAGATGTTGAGCATTTCCTCTTCGTTTCCTTGTGAGCTCTGAGTATTTAGCTCCTTGTAAGATCAGAATGCTCATAATGCCTCAATTCAACAGAAGGAAGTAATTAAACCCATGACTGTATGGATGCAATAATACAGGTAAGATGCATATTACTACACACATTCTGAAAAGGAATAATGTACACAAGAAATAGTCCTAAAATTTGATTCTGTATTTGTTTCATTACCGATAGCTAAACTGTAGCTTAAAATAACCTTTTATTTTTAATGTATAAGATTAAAAAAATAATAGCACAGTAGGAAATAGAGTCAAACAATATAAACAAGCTTGCAGAAGCAATTTTTGAAATTAGGTAAAAACAAATGTTAGGGGTGGAAACTATTGTAAAGAGAGGTTTATTAACAAAAAAAGAAAGTTGTAAAAGGAAGTTCAAAGCACATAGAACAGTGAAGTAGCAACACAAACAAGAGAAATACATGTTTGCAAGGAACATGATCAATTAAGATTTGCTTTCTTGCAGTCTCAATTTCATTACTTTTCAGATACCAAATATCATTAGAAAAGTTCAGGATTATCAAAGGATCTTACTCAAAACCAGTGAGCTTCATGTGTCTTTAATTTTTTTTTTTTTTTAAAGCTCAAGGTCTCTAATTAGTTGGCCATTGTATAGCTGAGAAAACAATCAGCCAACAAAATTTTTCAAATTAAAGATGTATTCCTTCATGATTCAATCATCTATTTCATGCACAGCAAGGGTGAGATCTAAGAAAGGACTTCAGTGCCTATGTCCAAATCCAGTTTTGAAAAATCCCTTACTCTGCCATTATTGTAAGCCTAAATTCAGTATGCCCTAGATGTGAAATTCTGGTTCTCCTTCCAGCACTGCACTTTCAGTAGGACTGAGCAGTTCAGCAGCTTTTTCCCATGACCTATATTTTACCTGAAGTAGAACTTCAGACACTCTTCCACAGTAAGTGCCTGAAGGGGTCCTGCAAGAGCACATTGCACATAGCCCCAGGATCTCTACAGCAGGCAGGTACCACCACAGATTGCTTTTAGAAGAGACTCCTTCTTTTACATAGCAGCATATGTGCACAGTGGTTGAAGCACCACCCATATGGCATGTAGGGGAGACCGTAGCTGAGCAGGGTTTACCTACATCTGTTTGGTAAGATTAAAATGAAGTTTTGTGGTTGGAAGGCTGTTCCCCACCTGTCGCCTTTTATTTACAGCTCTTCAGACAAACCTTCAGGATTTAGTAGTACAGAAAGCATACTGGTCAGTGTTACTCTTTAAGCCTAAAGGGTTTTAGTATGGAAGAGGAAGACCTCTAATCCCTTTCCTCAGACTATCTTGTGTATTTTAAGTGATATAGTCACCAAAGAAAAGCAATGACCCACAAAATCCCTGAATAGCATTGGGAGCAGAAGTTCGTTGCAGGAGACCTCCATGTTTACACATATGACATAACTGCTAGGCAATGGATACATCCACTTATCTTCCAGAAATTTTGCTCAACTTCAACTTTAAAGGTAAGTGTAGAAGAAAAGTCTTTGTTTGAGAAAAAATATTCTTCAGTCACACTGTAAATTGTTAATAAGACAAATAAGTGCATTTGTTTCACTTTCAGTGCTGCATAAAACTTAGGAGAATGTGTCTTCAAAGAATCTTGAGCAGAAAGAGATAAAAGTCTGTATGTCAAAATCAATTAGAAAGGTGCATTCTTATCTTTACTACTCATCATAACTGAAGGAAATGGGCCCTCCTGACTGACAGAAATTAGTTAAACAAGCTTAGACTAGATTCAAGTGCCATCTGTTCACTGTTCTGGAGACACAAACTGCAAAATGTGTATTAATAACTAGAGAGAAGGTAATAGAAAGGTTTAACATATTTCTGCTTTTGAAAAGATTAAGTTCTAAATCTGAAAAAGATTATTCTGTTCATATTGTCTTCCGGTCTTTATAATTCCACATCTGTATAGATTATGTTTGCTTTATATTGTTATATAATGAAGTAAATGAGCTTAAAAATGATAGTGTAGGAATTTTCAATCGCTAAAGATGCACCATAACATACATGTTGGAGGTGGATCAGTATATCAGTTCAGGGCCTCAAAGTATGGAGCCTTGCTAATCTCATGGAAGAATATATTTCTACAGAGGCTGACTGTTGTCCAACATACGAATGAGCAAGATAGAACAGGAATTAGAAAATATGTCTCCTTACAAAGTTCATCAGATGTAGAGAAGTTACAAATACAAGGGGAAAAGACAATCATAGTGTAATGAACCACTAAGCGGATCAAATTCCAAACATTCCGGAAGATGTTATGAGAGTTAATGCAAGACCTAAATTTGAATAAGGACAGAAATACAGATATGCCTGTGTCCCATTAGCACCTGCACAAAGCCATTTGAAGTCAGTAAACAAAATGCAGAAACTCACCAATGAAGACATCTTGACCATAGTGAAGCAGGGGAGTAGCAGCTTTATCTGTCTGTAGCACAATGGTCTTCTTTTTTGTACAACTTAAAGTTACATATAACTTTAATGTAAGTGCACATTTAAACAAATTTACTTCTCTCTAACTTCTGCAGTATAGAACTCAGTAATACCAGGGGCTTGAGCTTTCTCTGGATGAAGTCTGAGCCACCAAGCCCTGAGGTCCCTTAATCTAAGATTCACACTGGCATATGCCAGGCAATTGGATGGACTTGATTTTTGGGACCAACTGTTGTGCTAGGGCAGTGCTGTGGATTGGCCCTAGCCAGCAGCTAAACACCCACATGGACACACACTCACATCCTCTCTGGGGTGCAACAGAGGAGAGAATAGAAAAAAGCAAAAGTGAAAAAAAAAAAAAAAAGTGTCATGATATATACCATTTAATAAGTGAAGAGGGAGAGGGAAAAAAGAATTATGGAAAGTCAACCAGTCACTACCTCCCACAAGTCAACTGGTGCCCAGTCTTTGAGCAGCAGTTGCCTTGGAAGTCAGTGCATTGTAGCTATAGTCTGAAACCACTTAGTGCTCACTGGGAAAAGAGAGAGAAATGCCTAAGTTCTTTTTGACCATGTGATATAAATGGGAGGCAGGTGCCAACCTTCTGAGACGTAGGGACTTTCTGATCAAAATAAAGATACTTTATACATTCTGTGGCCTGTTGGGGTATGATAGATATAGACAGGAGTTCTATGAAATGGAGTGCTGGTCCCCATGTTTGGTCCCCAGATTAGGCAGTTAAAACTTCATTAAATCTAGGCCCCAGATTGATTTGGAAAAAGACATTCCACTTTTGCCTCTAAGAATATCTCCTCTTTAAAATACAGGACATCTTTTAAACATTTTAAACAGAAGTTTAAGAGGACCAAATTCACAAAACATGTAGTCATATTGAATAGGTTTACATGTTGAATGTCTAAGACTCTTTGTGAAGACTACAATGGAAAAACAGTTGGTCTATTAAAAAAATCAAACAACAAGTAACATAAAATCCTCACTGTACTTCCGGGTGCTAATGTAATTGAATAATTTGCCTCATGTACAACCATAGAGGATTTCTCACCCAAACACATGCAATAAAGTGACCATTCTGTCCTCATTTGCAGTCTTAAATTACTACATAAGAGATAGCTGTGAAACAAAATGTTGCCATGTTATAGATGAATAATGCTTCCAAACCGGAAAAAGAAAATATGAGGTGTATTTGAGGAAGAACTAATAATTTTTGGTTTATGTAAACTGTATTTCTATAGATTGTAAATTTGGCATGTTGTAGTTAAAAATGGAAAAAGTGTCTGAGAAGTTTTGGTTTTTGTTCTGTTTGTAACTTCTGCAAATCAGTGAATTAATTTCAATTTTTTTGATTTGTTTGTTATTCATAATTGTATGCCAAATAATGTCTGCATAATTATTGAGCCTGAAATGACTTATAAATGTTTTTTGCTGGTGCTCAACATTTGACATGGGCTGTGACTCGATGTTTTGAGCTGCATCCTCACTCAAAATGAACTTGGCAGCTCCAAAGCTCTGGCACCGCTGAGGTCAGGGAGATTACTGCAGCTGAAGAACAAATCAAATATTCAGAAAAATTACTTCCTTTCATCTCTGCCACCAGTATGACCTAGTCAGAAGCACCAAGAATACCACAATTTTTAATAAAGAAAAAGATTAATATTCTTAGCATCCCAGCCTCCCTCTCCGCTTACCCTTTTTACATGCTAGATATCTACACCACGTCCCTTCAGTGGCTGTTTTGCTTATGTTTATCTAATGTAATTTAGTTTTTTTTCTCTATTCAAATCTGTCCACTTTTCCTCAGACTGAGGTGTTTTTTATGACATTTGCCACATTACTCACACTGATTCTGCTCATTATACATTAAAATTTTATTTTAGTGAAACTTGTCCCGCTTTGCCAAGCTTATTGAGGCATGACTAGCTACTACTCTGTATAGAGATAAAAATCTACCATTTTTTAGGATCTGCTGTAATGAATGATAGTATCAACATAACATAGTTAGAGAACAAAAAAAAAATTAAAAGCCATACTAAGATAGACACCTTACTTGAATGATACTTGAATGGTAACAGACAAAACAGCAATCTCTGACTTTCTCACATGTGGTTCCTGTTACTACTTATCCATACAGACTTCAAGTCTTAAAAGTAATAGTTTTAAGCTATTATTATCCATAAATGAAGTATTGGGGATCTAAATGTGAATTTAAGAGGCTGTAGTTCATCTAGTAAGTCAAAAATCATCAATAATTTTCCCATGTCCTATTCTAATGGTCTTTGAGGAGAAAGAAGGGATGAAGACTATCAATTCAAAACAGAAACACAAATCATTCTTTTGAGATCTGCTTTTATTGTTTCCCCTTTTCCTCCCACTTCCTCCATCCCCCCTCAATATGGCAGATATGCAGGAAAGAGAAGTTTGTTTAAACCCTTTTGGAAGATGTGTATTACTCCTTGAATTTTAGCTGGAGATCCCTGCTTGTTATGTAGAGCCATTCACATGTCCCCCATCCATCTTCTGATGGGTTAAGTGTATTGTTTATTAAGGCTTTGATTAATTTTTCACTGTGTCCAGAGCCACAATGCTCTTAAGGAATAGAAAGTTGGAAAAATTCCTTGAACTCCTGAATGCAGCTGTGTCAATCCTAGAGAAAATCGAACTCTTCATTATCACCTCGTACAAAAGTCATGTATCTTTTGGCCACATATGCTATTTAGATTTTCTTATAAAGGCCATAAAAAGTGCATAATCAATGAGAATGTGTGTTTTCTATGTGGAAGCTTCATGGGTGACTGATGACGTCTTTTAAAGGCATGGTAAGTGTCCAAAGAGTCAAAGTACACTGTATTACTGAAAATTTTAATGTGATCATCACTAAATGGGACTGAATGAAGACTTTCTGTTCAGACAGCTCTTGCCACAAGAGGAATCATCACAAGTACACTAATCAGAATCAAAGATTTACTCAATTCTTCCTAGCTGAAATTCAGCTCTTAAAAATGAAGAGTCATTCCAGTCAGTTACACTTTCAGAGGGTAAAAGGGAACTCCATATGATCATCCTGTAGTTAAAAAATAAAGAAATTATTTATTCCTGGAATTGATGTTAGCCTCCAATGTAAAAGCTACAATGAAAGAAAAAGAGTGACAAGGAAGAATGTCAGAGACCTGGATATAAGAACTGTAGAGAACAGACCTCAAAAAGTTATGTGTGAACACTGGGAAATTTGTAGGTCAAAGTTTCTGCCTATTTTCATATAATAATAGAATATCTCAGTTTGGAAGGGATTCATAAGGATCATCAAACCCAATCCTCTGCTCTTCACAAGAACAAGTAAAACTAAATCATATGACTAAGAAAATCTTCCAGACACTCCTTGAAGTCCCTGAACTGTGACAGGCATGTCAATGACTTAATGATTCATGCAGATCAGTCATAGAATCACCAAGGCTGGAAAAGACCTTTAAGATCAAGACCAACCATTAACACTGTTCTACCAAGTCCACCCCGAGCACCACATCTATATGACTTTTAAATACATCCAGGGATGGTGACTTAATGACACCCTTGGGCAGCCTATTTTAGTANGTGTTCTGGAATCCAGTACCAGAATCCAGCTCCTGAACACAGCACCTGTTTGCTGCAGGGCCCAGTCTGGAACTCTCACTGTGCCTGCTCCACAGCATCAGTGATGATGGTGATGTAATTGCCATCAGGGGGGTTGGGTTCAATACTGGTTCTGTATATATATATCTTCATTTCTATTATTATTTTAATTTTCATTAAAGCTGTTCTAGTTTCCTTTTCTAATCACTAAGTCTTCTCTCATATTCCCTTTCTCTTCCCTTTTGGGAGGGAGAGGTATTAATAGTTAGCATCTTTTTTAGGTCTAAGTGGCCGCCCTGACCCTAAACCATGACAGCAACATATGCAGGGCTTTTTTTTCAGGGGTAAAATAAAAAAAACTACAATGTAAAATATTGAGTGACAAAAAAATATTGAGTCCCTGGTTAGTAGTGCAAGCAACTAGCAAAGGATTTTATAGATTGTCCAGTCTAGAAGAGAATAATCTCAATTTTCCTGAACCTACTTCGGTTGAATCAGTAACATACTAACCTTATGAAATATTAATTCTCTATGATATATACTCAAATATATTATTACTTTTTGCAGCAACATAGTTAGACTGTGCTTGCAAATATACCATAACACCACACAACTAAATACTAGATCAAGTGAGAGAAAATCTTGTCACTTGTGGTTTTCTTCTCAAAGGACTTTCTAATTCTCAATAAATAAATCTCTGACTTTATCCTGTCTTGAACCTTGGGAAAAAGTTAACAAAAGCTTCAATTAAAAAAATCTAACTTGTGAAATATAGATGCCACTTACCACAATATATTAGAGACCTCAAATAAAACACACAGAATGCAAGGACTTCAAGACTTTGTTTTATGACATAGCCATGATATATCAAACTGAAATATTCCATTTAATTTACTCCATATTGAGGGATCTTATAGTTTATTAATTTAATCAAGGAGTTTAATAAAACTGGAATTTCAGCTAGATGATAGGTTACACACTCTCAAAATGAAAGAACTACTATTCTATGTGGCATAAACCAAAGGTATTTGCCTATTTCTAAGTTTTGTATTTATAGAATTAAAAAAAAAAACCCCACATGCACAACACTGAAACATAGCAAAAGTTGCTTCTAAATTTCTGGATTTAACAGTATAGAAAGAACTAGGAAAAAATTAAATCATAAAGGCAGCATGTGGATTGTCTATCTAGGGGTCAGACAGTAACCCTCTTCCTATAAGATCAACATTCAAAACATTGAACTCTACATCTTGATGATCACAAAAATTTAGTTTTAGTTTGCTTTTTTTTTTTTCATTTGAACAAAACAGTCTGTTCACAAAACTATAACCAGCTGTAGTTGGTTGTACTGGTTCCTTGGACAGAAAATAATTGCTAAGAAAGATATTCATAACCAGTTTATTCCTGATTCATCCTTTAGAATGTACTCAATATGTATATATGGGTTTTGTTACATCTTCTTAGATACTACTTGTCCATAATAATACTGACAAGTAAAAACCCTGATACAAACATGATTTATTTGTTAACATGGATTTATCACCAAAACAAACAGTGATTTCTTGAATAGGATCTCCTTTGGCCATTGTTACTCATGAACAAGTTGTGGTACCAGCATGTAACAACACTCATGCTAGGTTTACAAGCCTCAGGAATAGATTGCACCAAGAGTGCTGCAATGATGGATATAAGCTAGAGTCTGGGGGAAGAAGAGATGGGAAGATGGCTGGAGTTGCTTTCCAAATAAGAGCTTAAATGCTTGAAACTGTGCTTGGATAGTTCGACACTCCTATGATTTGGGATCAGAGCAAAAGGATATTGTGGTGATAATCTGCTGCAGACTGGTCATGAAGAGAAAATGGAGAAGGCTGAGGTACTAAGGTGCCTCAGTTCTTAATATCAAGATATGTTCATCAGCCTCCCAGTCTTCATGCCTAGTGTGGAATCTTGCAGAAATTATGTACTCATCTCAGAAGTGAAGGATCAAAAAGAACTTATGTAAATAAGGTGGAGTTAGACAAGATGAGAGAAGCAGATCTTGAAAAAGGAAGGGAAGAGGATCTAGGGAGCTACAGAAGTTGTAGCAAACAATTAAATTATTACCTGGAAATTGCCCAAGAGTTGTATTACTTAGAGAGTGAAGGGAGCAAAAGTTTTTAACATCTCTACCTTCAACTGGGATGATGGGAGCAAAGACACCCTCAGCAAGTTTGCGAATAGCACCAAACTGGGTCTTCCAGAAATAATCTGAAATAACTGCAGAACTGATGTTTTTACAAGTCTGAAGTCCAAACAACTGTCTTAAAAATATCTACTAAAAAAAAATTAACAATGTTTGGAAAGAAACATGGGTAGAGTTGATATTTATTCTTCTTACTGTTTGGGAGAACAGTAGGTAAATTTGTCTTCCTACAGTATCCAGACAGGAAACACAACCTCACAGGCCTGCACTGTGGCATCTTTTGGACAAACCATGTCATTTAGGGGTGGTTATCCTTTCTTTTACATTCTAGATAAATTACATGTTTACCAGAGCTTCAAGGGGGAAACTATAATCAAAAAGTATCTGAGGAATTTGATTCTGAAATAATAGAAGGTGAAGAGAAAACATCATCATATGACATTATGGTTTGTAAATCTCAATATCCTTTGCCTTGCTCTGTATCACACCATTGTCCAAGAGAAAGAGTGGAAAAGGGAAAAGACAATAAATTTCCTTTTTTTTTTTTTTCCATTGGTTTCCTTCTATATTTAAGGCTGTTTATGTCTAGAAAAACTGAAAAAAACATAAAGCAATAGTACCTAACAACTCCAACAAAATACACTAAATACATATGCTAATATGTTTTATGTGTCTCTCAGTAGACATAAACTGAGGTTTCAAGGTTAATAGCATGCCAGAACATCAAAAATGGTTATGAAATAATTAAAATGCCCAGTAATTAAAATATATCTGTGAACATACTTCTTCAGTTTGTCTGGGACAAAAGTTTATCTCATTTCTTTGCTCATACAGTTGGTGACATTATTTTGTTGTATTTTTAATGGTCATTAAAAATATTACCTATTACAACAGATATTTTTAGACTGTCTTTATTATTTGACAGTTTTGACAGACACTATTGATTTGGCCAGCAACTGTGGCTAACCAGAAGGGGACAATGTGACAGTTTTATGTAACAAAAGGCACAGTGTCATGTCAACTGAACTAAATGTTGTACAAAGTGACAGCAGGACAAAAACGCCTTTCAGACTTAATTTTCTGCTTCATTTTTTTTCTGCCATCAATACATAAGGCAGTGCAGTAGGTGACACAAATTAGCAGGATAGACCAAAAGGTCTATCCCTGCTTCTGTTGCTATACTTGACTTCTTTCCACTAAGGTAACCAGCAATTATTTTTAAGGTGAATGAAAAAGAAGAGCAACTTATAGTAATCAACCTACCCCTTTAGGAGAAAACATATCCCTTATCAGGATTCTTTATATATTTCTCTTATGTGGTTTTTTGGAAAAGATGAAAGAAAAAAGGCCCCCATCTGCTAGGTCATGCCTACAAGACACATTCTGTCAAGTCTTAAAAGCAACAAGAGCTTTGCCTGTGGGATACCTATAATTATTATGCGGAGCAGCCTTGTGCCTGCTGTAGCTCATTGTTCTGCTAACACAACCCGAATGAGAACAGTGGCTCCAGGCTGTGAGTTGATAAAGTGCAACTTTTCGATTTTGCTCTTCTATGGCTTTAGCATTGTGTAGAGTCCATGAGTGACATCTATGGCTTTCCTTTGGGCTGAGCAGATTGAATCTGTCACGCTGAGTTAAACAATGACTAGGGGACACAACCCTAGTAGTGCCTGTCATTTTTTCCTACTAATTCAATCTACATTTAATCAATGAAAGTAATTTCTTGTTTGTTTAAGTTTCATATCCAACAATCTAGAGGATCCTGAAGCAGTGCACCTCCATGCTGACCTTCTTCCCTTTCTGAACTTGGACTAGTATATCAAGAATAGAATTAGTGAAAATTGCACATTACAAAGTTGTCATGCTGCTCACTATACATTTAGTCTCCTTTTATGTTTATATATAGCTATCTGACTGTCATTTTAGAATTCAGCTTTCCCACAGATTCAATGAAAAAGAAGGTAGCTGGAGTTACACTTTCTAATGGCAGTATAGTTTTAAGAATTATAATGCACCCTCTTACAGGAGCATATATGCATGTTCAGTGATTGTCCATATGTATGTCATATATGTAAAAGTACTAATTTAAGGATATTTCTTCCTAAGTACAGGTTATCACTGTTATTGAAAGTAGCCAGTGGTGACTTATACAAGTTCAAGGACTTTATTGATTGATTTAGCTGGTCTTAATCAAAATCTGTCTTCCTTTCCACTCATAGTGATTAAATAAGTCTAAGAGCGCCTGACATCAAGTCTTTAACTTTTTATTGGTTCTCAGCAAGTGCTGTGTTCAGCATTTCAGAAGCCAGCAGTTGCCAGGCAAAAAGTTAAAAACTTGAATAAAGTTTGGAAAAAAAATATAAGTCTATTGAGCAAGTTAAAGATAGCAGGCAGAAGCAAGAGCCCAAGTACAAGTTTTTATGCTTTCTGAATGGTTTCTTTTCTTTTTAATAAATAGTAACAGACTAGAAGAGGGAGATCAACACCTGACAGCTCATAAATATAAGTGGAAAAAAAAGCTGTGCTTTTCAAATTATGTTCAATATTTTAATCTGATTTTACATTCAGATTTAGCCTCGTTGATCTGGAAAGAAAAATGATTCAACAAAGGAATCAGCTACAATTTTTTAGGCAAAATATACATTGTTTCTGTATAAAAATGTATAAAATTAGTAGGTTATATCTTTACATATAAAGATATGTCCAATAATTGGATATATTTTTCCAAAGGCATGAGCAGAAATTGAAAACATGCTTTCTACCTTACTATTCCTTTGGACAATTTTTTTCATAAAATCATAATATACCAAGTTGAAAAGGACCTCAAGGATTATCTAGTCTCAANCACACTGTTCACTCATACTGAGCTTGTTTTCCACGAGGAGTCCTAAGTCTGTTTCAGTGTAGAGCCCACTTGACTAGATCTTAATGCATCAATTTCTCCAGAAGAAGGCAGTGGGGAACCCTATGTAGAAAGGAGAAATCCAGGTAGACAGTGGCCATTACTAACCTCAAATCCACTAAGCTCAAAGTAACTAAGGTTACTTTGTTTTAGAAGGTGACCAGGTTTGTCAAGCACCATTTGCCGTTGGTAAATCTGTGCTGGATTTTCCCTACCACGTGCTGCATTTCACCTGTGATAGACCCCAGAAGGACTTGTTCCATAACTTTCCCAGGGAAAAGTAAGACTGATGGGTCTATAATTTCCTGGATTCTCCTTTAAGCCTATCTTAAAGACAGGGGTGACATTAGCATTCTTCCAGTCATTCTGGGACATCCCCTGATCTCCACAACTTTCAGTAGGTATTGGTCNAAGGTGACCAGGTTTGTCAAGCACCATTTGCCGTTGGTAAATCTGTGCTGGATTTTCCCTACCACGTGCTGCATTTCACCTGTGATAGACCCCAGAAGGACTTGTTCCATAACTTTCCCAGGGAANTATGTCCAATAATTGGATATATTTTTCCAAAGGCATGAGCAGAAATTGAAAACATGCTTTCTACCTTACTATTCCTTTGGACAATTTTTTTCATAAAATCATAATATACCAAGTTGAAAAGGACCTCAAGGATTATCTAGTCTCAACTTCCTTGGCAAAAGCATAGTCTAGACAAGATGACCCAGTGCCCTATCCAGACGAATCTTAAAAGGCTCCAGTGTTGTGGAATCTACTGTTTCCCTGGGGTGATTATTCTGCTGTCTGATTGTTCTTACTGTGATTTTTTTCTTTTTCTTGTGTCCAATTGGGATCTACCCAGAAGTAAGTTGTATTCATTACCCCTCATCTTTTCCACGCAACTCCTTGTAAACANTATCTTAAAGACAGGGGTGACATTAGCATTCTTCCAGTCATTCTGGGACATCCCCTGATCTCCACAACTTTCAGTAGGTATTGGTCCACTTTTCCATCTCTGATACATTTCTCTTTCGATTTTGAGCAGAGTCAGAAGCTCATTGTCAAGCCAGTGGAGTTTCTTGCTCTTGCTTCTTCCCTTACATTTACAGGGGTTTTATGCTTCCAGGAGAGCATTCTTGAAAAACTCCCAGAACTTGCTAGCTCCTTTATCCCTCATAAAGTTTTCCATAGAATTCCTCCTAAATGAGCTCTGAGTGAACTGAAGTTTGCTCTTCTGATATCAAAGAACTTTGTCTGTATCAAAGAACTTCAGCCNACTTTTCCATCTCTGATACATTTCTCTTTCGATTTTGAGCAGAGTCAGAAGCTCATTGTCAAGCCAGTGGAGTTTCTTGCTCTTGCTTCTTCCCTTACATTTACAGGGGTTTTATGCTTCCAGGAGAGCATTCTTGAAAAACTCCCAGAACTTGCTAGCTCCTTTATCCCTCATAAAGTTTTCCATAGAATTCCTCCTAAATGAGCTCTGAGTGAACTGAAGTTTGCTCTTCTGATATCAAAGAACTTTGTCTGTATCAAAGAACTTCAGCCTGCTCAGCAGAATCCCAAACTCCACAATATGGTCATCACTGCAGGCAAGTCTATCATGAAGCAAGGCACTAAAAAGGAGGTTTTCTTGGTTTGTGAGTAGCAAGTCCATGATGACACATCTAACATTTGTATGAGGAGGTATCCCCCTTGGAGATGATTCCTCTGATCTTGACCCAGAGGCATTTAATAGAGTTTCCACAATCACTGTCATTGACTTTTATACTTCCGAGATTCTCCTTAACAGAGACTGTGACTCCTCGTCCTATTATTCTCTGCCTGTCTTTACAAAATATCCCACATCAATCGATTATGACCATCCAGTCATGTGAGGTGTCCTATCATGTTTCATTTTTGTATGATATCATAACTTTCTGACTGGGCATGGAGCTCCACTTCCTCCTGTTTGATTCCCAGGCTATATGCATTAGTATATATATGCTTGAGGTGGTTGATCTTCTGATTCTCATCTTGAGAGACAGCTAAGGAAAATTTGTTGCTGTTCTGGTTGGCTTGGCTTATTCCTTTATTGGTTGCAATGGTGTGAGTGTTGGCACTTTGAACCCCAGACCCTATGTCCTTCAGTCTAAAGCTCACCTCACCAACTTGGCGAGCTTGCTGCCAAAGATTCCATTGCCTCTTCTAGACAGGGGGATCACAACCCTCCCTAACAGTATATAGTAACTGAAGAATGGCCTGTTGTCGTAAAAGCCAAAATCCTTGCAATGTCAGCAGCCAGAAGTTGATTTGCATCATATATCTATTCCTGGTTACACACTCTTGTCTAACTGGTAAAATGGAAGTAAAAATAACTTGGCTACCAATATCTTTCTCTTCCACCTCCACTGCTTTGTAGCTTTCCTTGATTCTACCCAGGCTCCACCTTTCAGTGTGATTCATGCCCACATGGAAGAGTAAGAGTGGATAGTAGTCTGTGCTCTTGACAAGTTGTGGCATCCTTTTGGCAATGTCGCAGATCTTAGCTCTCGTGAATCCCTGTCAGGTTAGCAGATGGATGATTCGGTGCTCTTTAACAGAGAGGCACCCACTATGAACACCTGTCATTTCCTTTTGCAGTACCCACATGCTGCTGGCACAGTTTCTCTTTGCAGACCTTACTCATGGGAGTCTAACATGATAAAACTTCATATCTGGTTTTGGTTGTAATGCAGGAGGGTAGGGACTGAACCAGAAGCTTGCTTTTGTGGGTCAGCAAGGTTCAGGATGCCTCATGCTATGTGGTGTTCACCACAGGAACATGGTTCTGAAACCACTTATCTATCTCCATAATGGCGCCCCTAATAGAATCACAGAATCACAGAATCATCTAGATTGGAAGAGACCCATGGGATCATCATGTCCAACTGTTCACCCTACTCTACAAGTTCACCCTAGACCAACACTACATCTAAGCGAGATACTAATACTGCACAGTTTTTTAATTGTTTCCTACAGTTTGACCACCAGATGAAACAAATCATCAGCCTGTGCATATCTGTGTATGAAGTTCAACAACGCCAAGTGCCATGTCCTGTACTTTGGTCACAACAACTCCATGCAAGGCTTGGGGAAGAGTGGCTAAGATCTGCCTGGAGGAAAAGGACCTGGGGAGGTCAGTTGACAGATGGCTGAACATTATCCAGCAGCATGCTCAGATGGCCAGGAAGGCTAACAGCATCCTGGCTTGTATCAGAAGCAGTGTGGCCAGCAAGACTAAGGAAGTGATTTTACCCCTGTACTCAGCACTGGCGAGGCCACACTTCAAGTACTGTGTTCAGTGGTTGGGCCCCTCACTCCAAGAAGGACACTGAGATGATGGAGCATGTCCACTAAAGGGCAACAAAGCTCATGAAGG